>JABWTJ010000550.1:0-534854 GCA_016801875.1 Solanum sitiens | reverse complement strand
TGGTAAAGAATACTCATGTCATAATCCTTGTGTAATTCCAACCACCTTCTCCGTCAGAGGTTGAGATCTTTCTAGGTGAACACATATTGGAGGCTCTTGTGAGTGAATATATCAACATGAACACCATAAAAATAGTGACGCCATATCTTCAAAGCAATCACTACTGCAACCAATTCTAAGTTATGAGTTGGATAATTCTTCTCATGAACCTTCAACTATCTAGAGGCATAGGTTATGACCTTGTCATTCTGCATCTATACACAACCCAAGCAAGCTCTTGATGCATCACAATATGCCACAAAGGCTTGAGTACTCTCTGGTAAGGTCAAAACCAGAGCGGTAGTCAGTCTCTTTTTCAACTCCTCAAAGCTTTTCTCACAAGCTTCAAACCATTGAAATTTGACCATCTTCTGAGTTAACTTGGTCAAAGGAGAAGAGATAGATGAGAATCCTTCAATAAAACTCCTATAATAGCCAGCCAAGCCCAAGAAACTTCTTACATGGACCTTACACATACATTAAAAATTTCCTTCATTTTCTCATAAATTTGTGAATTGATAGCCATAATTCTTGTGTATTTAGTGAAAGTAGATTTATTTTTTGTCCTTTAAATACTGATCACGTGCATTTTTAGTTTTATTTTTTAAGAAAAAATGAATTGCTAAATATAAAAATTTAATTCATTAATAATAGTATACTTTGAAAAGATATGTGTAACTACCAATAAAAAAAAACCTACAGGAAGTATGAAAAAATTGGCCATCTTTCAAACTAACAGAAAAATTGATTGAGTTTATTTTTTGGTAAGAATTATAACAGATAATTAATTTTGATACAAATTTTAGGATGAAGTTTTCTTATATCATATTGGTATAAAAATTAAAATTATGAAATAACCATTTGGCTAATAATAGTTTTCTACTATTGATTTGACACACACCTTTAGAAATAATAAATAATAGTTTAAATTACTATAATGCCCTTTGAATATATTAAATTTAATGCTTTGGAAAATGTATTAGACATTGAATAGTATTTCATAGCAAATGAGCCCTTCACTTTGTCAATATGCTGCTCACACAACCTGTACTCCTTTCTATAAAAGCTCCCAAAATTCTTGTTTTCATCGCTTCACATATCCAGAATCTTCTAAGCCCTCTTCCATTCAAGAAAAAACAAGCATCAATGGCTTCCCCGTAAGTCTTCATTTGCTTAAGTTTTTGTTAATTGTTAATCAAATGTATTTAATTTGTTCAAAATAGCTAGTAATTCGCAGTAATCATTTACAGAAGCACCGATTAAGGGATTGAGTTATGTTCGAGGTCCATTTGTTGTTCTAAATGTTGGGTAGGGTAGCGAGGTTTCTTTCTTATACACTCTAGATTCAAAAGAAAAGTATCTAAAGCAAGATTTCATGAAAAATAAAACAGCAAAATAGCTAGATACAATATAAGTACAACAATAGATAGTGGTTGCCATATAAAATTCCCTTTGTGGGGGTTTGACCCCTACAAGTTAGCAGAGAAGGGAGAGGAAATGGATCTTGATGAATCGTCATAATTAGTGTAAAAGTCCTTATGTTGGATGCCATATGAAATTGTCCATGTTTTTGATGTCCTGCTTTAGTTTTGAGTGATCTACTAACGAATGGTCTTATGAGGAGTTGAGTTAGCTACAGAGTTAATTTCTTTATCCATAGGATATTTGAGTTGAGTAACTTTTATATTTATTGAAGAAGATGAATTGTTACCTGGTAATGGTTGTTGTTGTTTGTGGTGGGAGTTATCTCAGGGAACTAGTCGATTGACCATTAAAAAAAAGATGATAAAGCGGGAGGTGGGGTTTGTGGTTTATGTGTGTGTGTGAGTGATACCACAAGAACATTTGTTTTAAATTTAGGATTAATGGTTGTATATGTATGTTGTATGCAAATTGTATATTTTAGTTTGCTTTTGATATGGATGTTCATGGGGTTATTCTTTTATTCGGACAGGAGTGTACAAGACCTTCTACCACCATCTCTGGATTCTACTTCCCAACCCCCATCACTCTTCGATGGAACTACCAGGTTTGATTAAATATTTTCTCTTATTTCTTTCTTGTCTGCCTTAAGAAAATATGGTGTTTGTCTTCCTTATGAATAATGTGTTCTTTCTCATCATTACGGTTTTATTTCTCCGACCGAAGATTGTGATCTAAGTTGATTGTGTTGTCTGAAGGTTGTATATCAATTATCAATGCCCCTATTCTCAACGTGTGTGGATTACCAGGAATGTTAAGGTTTGCCTTTATACCACTTCCTCCATTCTAATTTATCGAGCTTTTCTCTTAGTAGATTGTTCTTAAAACAAGGACAACTTTCTATATTTGGAGACTCTTTAAACTTGAACTTACCATTTTACTCATAATTGCATATCTTTAAAGCCATAAAAATGTCATGACATGTATAAGATCGAATGTCAAAAGATACTTTTGATATAGGTTCATTTCTTTTTCAAATTTCATGTCCAGTGAAATGCTGCCACGTAAAATAAAAAGAGGGAGTATTTCTCAATTTTGTTTTCGTATTTACAAGTACACTACGTGCAACAAGAAGAATCCCCTTTACTAGGTTGAGAAAGGACCACTGCGCAACGATTGATGAAAAGCAATAATTTCTTAGAATTCAGATAGGGTTGGAACCCTTTACAAGGGGTGCATGTTGATCGACCGGAGAGAAGAAATTCTCGCGAATAGACATAAGACTTCAACTCATCGTATAAACTCTTATCAACGAAAAGCCATAAGTCTTATCTTGGATTTTAATATTCGTTAAAATTTTGATGATTTTTAATTCACATATTCACATTCTATGTCAAAAATATTCGGTTTGGATTAACGGATAGTTCAAAAGTTCTATCCTCTTCAGAAAGGAAGTGCTACTAATTAGAATTGTTAATTTTATTTATGTTGTTAGTTATTTTCATTTTTGGGGATAATTTCTATTATTGTTGAAATTATTCTGCCCGTGTGTTCTTATGCCTGTCTAGATAAACTTTCTAACATTTTGAATTGCAGGGTTTGTAAGACATGATCAAGTTAGTTCCAATTGATCTTCAAAACAGGCCTGATTGGTACAAGGAAAATGTTTACCCCAAAAATAAGGTAAATTTCAACAATACCAACTTTCATTTTTAATTGCCCAATTCACTTGTATTTGAAATCTTGAGCTAATACTTTGGCAGAGGAATTTGTCCTCGTTGTAAATTGTATGAAAACTCCTGAAGAAAATGTCCATGAATTTTTGGGAAAGGGATTTCTCTTTCTCTTTGTATTCAATGAGTATTGACTATGCTAGTGCATACATGTTCAAGTCTTATCTTTCATATGATTGATGAAAGTGAACGTTTGATCCTTTAGGAGAGCATGCATCTCATTTTACGTGAATGGTTATATATATTTTCTACTCTTCACAGGTGCCTTCCCTAGAGCACAACAACAAAGTGACGGGGGAGAGTTTGGTTCTGGTTAAATATGTTGATTGTAACTTTGAAGGACCATCATTCTTGCCGGATGTAAGATGTGAAATTTCAGTATGATCCTTTTTGTGCAGGAAAATCTTAAGACTTAAATTGATTAAAAAAAATATTGGCCAACTAATGCAGGACCAGGAAAAGCAAAAATTTGCTGAAGAATTGATAGCTTATAGTGACACTACATTCGTCCCGGAAGTATACAGATCGTTCGCAAAAGATGCAGGGACACTGGCTGGTGAGAATTGAGCATTTGTTTGTTGAAACTCATTATGTTTAGGTTGTTAAATGTTTCTTATGTATGTTAATGGTATTCACACTTGTACCAGGTGCACAATTTGATTACCTAGAAAAAGCTCTCCACAAATTTGACGATGGGCCTTTCTTCCTTGGTCAATTCAGTCAGGTAATTACTATCTTTCATTTTCTTTTACTCTCCGATAATGTTCCACGTGAGATGGTACCATTGTCCAAAAACATTACCATTGTCCAAAAACATACTCAACAAGCAGTACAAAGTAGTGTGGTTGTACTTTTTCCCTAGAATTTCAAACTTCATAGAAGTTTTTGCTGATATGAAAACTCGGTTGTGCTAGGTTGACATAACATATGCTCCATTTATCGAAAGGTTCCATGTTTTTATGCCAGAGGGGTTTAACTATGACATCACAACCGGGAGGCCTAAGCTAGCCAAATGGATTGAGGTATGACTTATATTCGATTTGGAGTGTCAAGTATAATTAATATACTTATATTATATAAGAAATTTTATTATTCTTAAGATTAATTTAGTTGTATTAGATGTTGTATCGTAGAATGTTCATCACAATAGAAAAGGGTCCACGACTTTCCCTTGGAAAACATAGAGACTAAGGCTTGTTAAAATTGCATTTGTTTCCTTTGGTGATAGCGTAAACTTCCAAGGCTAGTTGGTTGGTTCATTTTTCATGTATAATTTATGTGCTATATAATGAAGTTAAGCCTTGAAAAAACAATAAAGTTGTCTTTGTGTTACTTGTAAGTCTTGAGTTGCGCAGACTCTTCTCTTCTGATGCACCCATTTACATTTTTTACGAATCTGATCAACATAACATGTTACATATATAAGTTCAAGCCGTGGAATCAACCATTGATATTTGTGTTAGGGTCTCTTCATACATTACACCCCTTTGGTGTGCAGTATTATCCTAATTCTGCAGCGTTAAAGTGGAATGCTTCTTGCATCATTGTTCTATTTTAATTGTGCTGAATTAAACATTTCATAGGAAATGAACAATCTTGACGGATACAAGCAAACAAAAGTCTTGGAACAAGAGAAGATGGTTGAGTACTACAAGAACCGCTTTCTGCCGGTACCACCTTCGCAAACAATAAATACATTTATTTATTTATTTATTTATTTATTTATTGGTTTGAGAACCGTATATATAGCTACTGACATTTCACTATACATGTGTTATTTTTTTACAGAAAGCTTGAAACTTGAAAAATGCATTGTCAATCTCAGGTGAAAGTTACAGGGGCTAGGACTTTGATATGTTATGGAGTTCTATAATAATATGCACCAACAATAAATTTGCTCTATGTTTTTTTACCGTTAGTGTTTCGAATTGTATTTTCCTTCTAGTACCTAGAGAGACTTGTACTTTTATTTTTATCATAGATGTAACAATCATGCTGTGAATTTAATTTCTATAAAAATGGTGTTTTATAATTTTTTTATTGTTATTTAATATGTTTTTTATGGTCTCATAAATTGTATATATTTTTTCTAATATATTTTACTAAACTATAAAAGGAAGCTTCAAGTATGCAAACATGTAGTAGGTCAACATGTTGGTTTGAGCACTTTGAGGGTGTTTTTGAAAATTTTTGTGGTTCTTTCATTTTAATTTGTTTGTTTTATTTTATAGTCTTTTATATATTTAAAAAAGAATTCATAAAAAGAGTTTTATATAGGAGTAACCATCTTTTTATGATATTAGACTCCGACTCCATATCTTTAAAAAAATATACAGCCTCATCTGCTAAAAAGAAGTAATCGGCGGAGCTTTGGGAGTGACTTCCACTCCATGTAGAGTTCCTTAGAGAGTATGAGTACTTACCAAAGCCGAAAGACCCACTGCAACAATGATGAAAAGATGTGGTGACAGAGGATCCGCCTGTCGATGGCCTCGTAATGTATGATATCACAAAAATGGTTACCAACATGAGATGCACACCATTTGCATCATCTTTGTAATCCAATCCGATGAAAATCCATCTTTATCAACATCTTTCTCAAAATGTTCCACTCCACTTTATCATAAACTTTGCTAATATCCATTTTCAAAGTAACAAGTCTTTTCTTTCCATGTGTTTTTCCTTTTAAATGGTGATTGAACTAAAATGCGATAATGACATTATAAAGAATAAATCTTCTAGGAATAAATGCACTCTGGGCTTTAGCAACACAATCCTCCAAGAAAAATTTCATACGATTTGCCAACATCTTGCAAACTATATGATCAGTAATAATACATATAGAAATCGGTCATAGATCATAAACGAGCTCACGTTACTTCTTTTTTGGAATCAAAATATTTTTTGTGAAAAATATTTCCTGTAATGACGCCATTGTTATTGACAAAACTGAGTATCACATTCCTCACATTTTTACCAATTATAGCCCAAAACTCTGATAAAAACTCAAATTCATCCCATATGGACCTGACGCCTCATCTGAATGCATTGAGAAGACAACTTCCTTTACCTCATCAATAGTGAAAAGTCGATTCAAGGATGCATTCCGATATGTTGTAATGTTTCCCTCAATCCTATCAAGAATTTTGTTCATGTATCCTTAATCAAGAGTGTATAATGATTCAAAAAAGCTATAGATCATCCCCTCCAAAACACTATCCAAACCATTGTTATCTCTTGTATTAAGATTAGCAAATCTGAAATAATAAAAGATGAAAAGAAAAATAGAACTATCCAAGTTCTCAGAACTCATTGTGTGTCCTTAAGAAATTTAATCCTCTCAAGTCCCTGAGGTTGTAGATTAATTTCTCGCAAGATAAAACAGAATAAAAATTAAACAAGTAGTGGTACCTCAAACTTCAATAATTTCAACAAACTCAAAATGACAGCAACAGATCACATACACGAACACGATCGATCAATTTTTTTTTTAGAAATGTATGCAAGAGAATGTAAGAATTCAATGTAGAAAAATGATTAAAAGTCACTCTATTTATAGACAACAAAGGGTAAAGGTCACAACCCCTTGGAAAAGGTACAACCTTGCACTTAGATCACAAGCCTTCGGCAAAGTCAAAACCCTTTATTTCATGTTCACACCTTTCCAACCCATGTATCTCCCACATGAATAGGGAATGATTGCATCTGGATAAGTAAGGATTGATTGCATCAAGATAAGTGGGTTTTCCTTTGAACTTTCCATAGTGAACATATATCGGAGATACTCGATCAATCGATAGATTTGATATCTTTGAACCGTCGATCTTTGGTGTATACCTAGACAATATAAGTCACACACTCAAACCTTGAACCATTTTTGGTTCTGATTGTTTTTTTTCTCATTTCAGCCATGAACATGTCTTGGTTTATAAGTGAGTAGAGAACTGATCTTATCGGATTCTCCTTTAAGCAGCTTACACTTCACACGTACATAGGTGATTTATAAATGTGTTATATCGTACATATACTATTTACATACCCTGCATAAAACTTAGAAACCATTAAAAAGGGGTAATGGCTTATTCTTGTTACTTAACATTGTCATATCATAAGAATGGACCACAAAAATGTTTCTACAATGTTGGACCATCATTAATGACTTTGTTTGATCTCCTTGAACCTAGATCATTGGATCTACTGTATTCTAGGTAGGCTTATAGGCACAATGACTTGTCCTCTGCCAAAGTCTCATTCCTTGGACAATCTATCAACTCCCTTTATATAGGCCTTCTCTAAGTGGATCCGACTCATTATCCTCTAAGTTTACATAAAAATGTGGAAAATTCAACTAGAGATTAGTTCTCTCAAGATATTACGTATAAGTCATATATGACAAGACTTTCTGTTATATCATGTTTCATGCCTTACCAATTGCAAATTAACTCTCACATTGTATGCATATTGGAGCTAAAGGTTTGGACCATAAATCTTTCAAGAATTTTTGGAGTTATTCAACTTCTTCAACATCGTTATTTAGAGAGATCAACTAAGATTTCATAGTAGAAGGAGCGATACATTTCTATAGGGATGATTTCCAAGAGACTACTCATCCACCAAGAGTAAGTACATGTCCACTCGCTTACTTTACTTTAACTATTTCAACACTTTTTTTAACTTTCTTTTCCTTTTGTAGATCCACTTTGAACGCAAAGGTTATTTCCCGAAGATCGAGAAACTCTCATGTATGATTGCTCAAGATTGAACCAATCTTAATATTGACAACCTATTCCGAAAAAGAATGAGTTCATAGAGAACATAACTTCTTCAAATTGATGAGACTCGTTTTTGAGAAAAAATGTTACAAAATCAATCTCGAAGGAAGTAATTTCTCAATTGACATTTACAACACCTCTGAATCTCTTTATTAAGTACATCCATCTTTGCTTCTTTCCAAGGTTGTTTAGACCCTTCACTTGACTATCCGATAGTTCAGACTTATGAACCATAAATCAACACTCTTTACTATTTGTAGCATATTCAATGAATATACAATCCACAATCTTAGGTCTTATTTTGACTCATTTGGGATTAATTCCCTCATTCTCATTTCTCATATTGAATAGACTGTATTGGAAATTGCTAGATCACTATCTTTCAAGAGTTAATTCTTGTATATACATTAAGGGACGACAAAAAATTCTCTATCATGCTACAACAAATCCTGAATAAAAATGACTTTTTGGTTCTCCCTTTCTTACCAAACAATTCTTTTTTGTTACTCCCTTTACTAACAAACAAAAAATATTCCCTCTTTCTTAACAAACAAACCTTTTGTTGTTCTCTTTTGCTATAAGGATAGCATCCCCATAAATTTTGTGGTAAATCTTAATATATAAGTAGGACATTCAATATTTCCTTCAAAGTTCCATTTTTTTGTGTCAACAATTTCATTAGATTGAGGTGAGTATGTGGAATAATTTTATGGATGATTCAATTTTCCAGATATATTTCTGCAAAAGAAGTATCATATTCGCCACATATACCACTTCTAACCATGGTAATCTTTTTCCCCAATTGATTTTCAACATCAGTTGTATATTGCCTATATGTTTGAATTGTTTTATCCTTACCATTTAGCAAATAAGCATAACAATATCTAGTGCAATTGCCAGCAAACTTTATGAATGCTTTTTTCAACCAAGTGATGGTGTTGACTTCATATCATAAATGTCAGTGTGAATCAAATTAAGGAATTAAAATTCCTTTCAAAGTAATTATAAATATGCTTAAAATACATCGATTCAACACATACTTGACATTTGTATTTATTCCATTAAAAGTTGGTTAAATTTTCTAAGTTGATCAATTTTTTCAATGTTTAGTAATTGACATATTCCAAGGATTTATGTCACAAACAGTTTAATTCAAGCAAGTAATAACAAATAGAAATACTAAGTTTGAAAAGACCTTTTGTCATGTAAATATTTTCCATATATATTATGTTCTTTACATTTTATAACTTTCTCAAATACACACATATTTTTAGAGTCAATACCTTGCCATATGTTCTTTTTAGAAGGATCTTTCCATAAAATTCAATATTCTATAGAATTACCCATGACCATAGACTCATCGATGCAATAAGGGCATTATCACCCAAATGATATTGTTACAACACAATAAGATTTGTTAGTAGATTTGTTGGTATTATCAGTGAATAGTTTGTCCAATACTACTTATTTAGTAAAGTTACAGTTTTTGGTTATGAATGAAATATGAAGTTACCAAAAAAAAAAAACTTTTAAGTAGTGTTCATGTCTATAAAAAAATATTTTAATAGACATATGTTTTCATGAAAAATCTTAATCTTTTAAGTGACATTTTTCATCAAAGAGTATAATTCCGTTGAACGTGTATTATAAGTTTGTGGTTTTATACAAGTCATATCATATACTATTAAAGAAAGACTCATATAATCTTTTAAATTTCATATCTTGTACTTTCAAATTTAATTAGATAGTAAGTGTAACTTGTTCTTTATAACAGGTAAAGAACCCCCCCCCCCCTCCCCCCACAAATTAAAAATATGTTCTCAAAATTATTTTTCAAGTATGTGAAATTATTTTTCATATGTTTTCCCTATACTTTCAAAATGTGCACCATCAAAATACACATTAGAAACAGGAAACCTTCTTTTGGAGATTTAATCCATAGAAACACTCAAAGCAAGTATAAAAATCACTAATTTTATGTCAGTAGTGTTCAATTTCCTATATGTCACAATTAGACAGACAACTGAGTATTTAGAATAGTAACAATAAAGATTCAATCATTATACAACTTGTCTAGTTTAACGAGGAAATTTTTATATACCTGCAATTCTTAACCGAATGAACCTTGAATTATGGTGAAGTTTATATTCTTTCAGTCAGTGTCACATTCAGATAGAATAATAAGCAAAAAAAAAAAAATGATATCTAGAAACCTCAAATACAACATCGTTTCTAGATAACCATGAAGATTTTATCTTTTTCAAGTCATTTAGCTTTTATAATACCGATGAAAATTTTCTACACATAAAGTGAGAATATTAATTCAAACATAGTATTTAACAAATTGGTGATGTTTTTATGTCGTTCAAACCAATACACAATCTGATTTGTTAGTGAAGTGCTTATATTCTTCAAACCAAAGGAGTATATCATAGGATTTTAGTCCCTAAAAGTCAGACAAAATCACATTTCACATGGAGTAGAAAACCACTAATGTTTTCTCCTCCTCTAAAGATAATACATATTAATAGTAATAAAATATATATTCTGATATCATCACACAATACCCATATATCCTAACATTTATGAAATATATCTAATAACTTATAAAGAATATTAAAAAATAACAGTCAAGGGAAATAAGGATAAAACGTGATTTTCCCCCATAGAATCATATTTTATTTGTCATCAATGATTCTAGCAATAATTTTTTAATTTTTATCATATTCAAATTTTCCTTAAAAGGCATTGAATCTCAATGAGAAACTAAACTAATATTCAATTATTGTTAGGAGACAACATATGTTCATTTACTTCTTCTCATAGTTATATAAAACAAAGAATATAGGGAAAAACAAATAAAAAGGAAAGTGCAGATCTTAACCTATATGCGTAAAAGAACGTTTCTAAGTGAAAAGAAAACTAAAGTAGTTCAATGTTTCAGTGCGCTTGGGAAGAAAATTAAATAATCTTACTTATTGAAGGTAAACATACTGCAGAAAATATATTCAAACGTATATACTACAGAAAATATATTCAAACGTATTAGAGTAGTACTAATTCATCTCAGATCTCTTTTATCCTATAGTAAATTAATTCCCTTTTTCTTCTCCCTTTTTCCAACAAAAAGAACACAAAAAATAAAAGTAATTTCCTTACCACATAAAATACCATCAGTAATAAATTTCTTAAGCATGTTATCTCCTCTATTCCGATTAGAAAACAAAAAATAATAAAAGTTGAAAAGAAAAATAACAACCATGATCAATATTAATCAACAACCACTAAAGATTATTAAGTGTATTTAGACAGTCAATAAACATCAAGGGTAATCAACAACCAATAAACACCATCAGTAATCTCTAGTAACCATTGAACACTATTATTTACGTCTTTCATCTTCTAAGGAAACAAAGAAACACATTATTTTCTTCTCTCTTCTTTGAGGAAATAAGTAAATTTTTTCTCTTTTAAACTAATAAAAGTAAAAAATGATTTATTTCTAAACTGAAAAAAATACTAATAGTCCTTTTCTTTTCAAAACTCTATCAATTAATTAGGCTAAGTAGGGACCACAAATTTATTAGCGGAAGATTTTAGTTGTAATATTTCGTTCATAAATGTCACGCCCGGAACCTACACCCTGGACGTGGTTGGCACTTGTAGACCATTACTGGACCCCAAACGAACACTTGGCCTGACTTACTGAACTCACCGGAAGACTACACTCAACTTAAACAAGAATAAAACATGTTCAAAGGGAATAATTCATATAAATAATCTAGCCAAAATTGCAATTAAGTCTCAACAAGTAAAATAGACTCCAAACCAAACTATTAACTGTCTACGAAGCCTCTAAACTGACTAAGATTGATGTTGGGACAGACCCCAGAACATCCTAAAAACTAAACTACTAAATCAAATGAAAATTATTTCCTCCAAAATGCAAGAAGGCACACCACTGACTTTGGAGCTCAATCTGAATCAACGAAGCGTTGCGTCCTGATCATGGTTGTGCATTATTAAACGATGCAGGACAACTGGCATCAGTACATTGAATATACGAATATGCGAGTTGGAATACTAAGTACAACTATAAATCTTAGAATGGAGTAAGGATGAACTTACCTTGGTTCTGCTCAACTCATAAAATAACAACTCAAATATATAAAAATAAGGACATATGCTATAATATATATATTATAACTCTCAGTTCATTAAAGATATAACAATAATAAACTCAACTTTACTTATATATGAAAGTAATATAATTTATGTGGGAGATTCTGTAACCGACAACCACCACTATGAGCCTAAGCGGTGATACATCGTCTTGCCCACGCTGCCAGAACTGTCTATACTTTGCCGTCATATAGGACATCCTATACCTAGTGGATCCACTAGCTAATTGACATGATCATCTAAAAAGTATGACGTGTTAATACCATGATGCCTACATGGTTTACATTGGGACTTGAGTTATCTAAACTCGCATCCCCGCATCGGCGCTCAATACTACTCCCAAAATATACTTTAGCTCATGGTTTTGGTAATACTCCTTTTCTTTGGGTTGAGATAATTTACTGAACCCTTTAGCTTTAAAGCTCCTTTTGGAATTAATGTTCCCCTCTTTAGTTCAAAACTCTTTTGGAACTTCTTAGTTTCGTTTTTTTTCTTAAATGTAAAACATTTATCAAACTTTAGGGAATACTTAGTCCCCCTTATAACATAGAGAGATGAACTCAACTCTTGCTCTTTACTTAACTTGAAACTTTAACTCTTAGGGAATACCTAGTTCCCTTGTAGCTTTGAGAATTTAACTCAACTCTTTACTCTTTTTTTGGCTTGTAACTTCGGACTTAAAAGAAAGTTAAAATGATTGTTTAAAACTCTTTGAAAACTTTAAAAACTTATTTTGGCTTACTTCTTAACCTTTAAACTTAACTCTTAACTTTCTTGACTTTGATCTTAACTTTCCTTGAATTGAATTATGGATTCAAGGATAATGATCTCATGTTTCTGAATGATTTCATGATGTTTAGATGTACTTTAGAGTGTTGGAATCAACTAGTAATGATAGGTACATCATATAGGAACTAGTACGAAGATATAGTGAAAGAACGGGGTCTGCATGGGGTCGTGGCGCTCTGAGAGGCGCCAAGGCCTATCCGACAGACCCTGGTCTGGGGCGCTCTGAGAGGCGCGGTGCACCAAGGCCTCTCAGGCAGAGGCTGCCCTGAGGCGCTCTGGCATGAGCAGCGCCCCAAGAGTTATTCGACGGGACCTTTGACTTTGTTTCTTCGTTTTTCATCTCTAAACCTCCTAAACATCCATGGATCCCACCCCAAACACTGAAGTTCCCTAAATACCTCATTACCCAATAGATTAGACCCGAAAAACACCTAGAAACATGAATCAAAACTACTAGAGATCAACTACGATTCAACCAACAAGAACTTCACAACTTCTCATCAGGAACTTCAAGATTTTCGTTCAAACAACTCTAAATTGCTGAATAGAATCAAGTTGGAGTATGTGTGAAAGAAACCGACACCGAATGATCTCACATACCTTGATAGGGATCACCCCCGACGAAATCCATGCAACGATCTTGGCGTTCTTGGACGATTCTTGGTCTTCCAATTCTTTTCTCTTTTTCTCCCAAGCCCTAAGCGTTCTAAATTTTGTCAAACTGATTTGGGACTTGTTTTTACCCTAATATAACCTTAAAACGAATTAGGAAATACTAGGGTGGAAAGACAACTTTGCCCTTGCTAAAATCAGGATTGGACTTTCCTCAGTCCAATAGCCTAACTTCTGAATGTCATATCTCCCTCATACGATCTCGAAATTTCACAGACTTGGTGTCCTTGGAAAGATATTCCCAAGCGCTTTCCATACATACAAATAACTCATCCAAACTCCTCCTTAGCTAAGTGTTATAGCCTTTTGTAAATTGCCAAAACTCTCTTTTGAAAGCTGGAAATTTTCCTGATTTCCTTCCTTATTCTCAAAATTGATTATTCTTGTTTTTGTTAGCTTAACCTTAGTAAATTCAAGTTACAAGATGTTACAATATCTCCCAGTTGGGAACATTCGTCCCCGAATGAGAATTGTTTCACTAAGCTAAGGGTAGTAACATCATTTTGGCACTCAACAAATAAAATCAAGTAATAACATGCTTATACATAGCCTTATAAAGTACTAAGGAGAGAATTTGGTACATTGATCTGCATTCTCTCCGGATTCAAAGAGATATGGATATGTATTTTTCATATCCTCCTCAGCTTCCCAAGTCGCCTCTTCAACGAATTGTTTCCTCCAAAGGAACCTTACTGGATCAACTTCCTTTGTCCTCAACTTGCGAACTTGACGATCCAAAATCTAAACAAGAACCTCTTCATCGCGTAGGTTATCCTTAATCTCAACACTCTCCGTGGGTACTATCAATGAAGGATCATCCAAACACTTCTTCAACATAGAAATATGGAATACCGGATGAACAACTTCTAGCTCTTGGGGCGGTTCCAAGTCATAAGTCACATTGACCACTCTCTTGGAGATCTATAAGGTACAATATACCAGGGACTAAGTTTCCCCTTCATAACAAACCTCATAACTTCTTTCATGGGTGAAACCTTAAGATACACCCAATCGCCTACCTCAAACTCTAATGCGCTTCTCTTAATCTATGTGTAGGACTTTTGGCGACTTTGTGTTGTCTTCAACCTTTCTTGAATCACTTTCACCTTCTCCATAGTTTGGTGAACAATATTTGGTCCTATCAACCCTTCTTCGCAAACTTCAAACCACCCAATAGGAGATCTGCACCTTCTCTTATAAAGAGCTTCACATGGAGCCATTTGGATGCTCGAATGATAACTATTGTTGTAAGCGAACTCAATGAGAGGTATGTGATCAACCCAATTTCTATTGAAGTCGATCACACAAGCCCTTAACATATCTTCTAAGGTCTGGATAGACCTTAACAAACCTCTCTGGAATGATTTCCAGAGTTGTGCAGTAAATTGTGCACCTCTATATGAAATAATGGAGGCCGGAACTCCATCAAGTCTTACCACTTCTTGAATGTACAACTTAGCATAATCCTCGGCAGAATAGGTAGTCTTTACCGGCAAGAAATGGGATGACTTTGTCATTTTGTCGACAATCACCCAAATAGAATCATGTTGCATTCAACATCTTCGCAAGCCTATTATGAAGTCCAGTTTAATAATCTCACACTTCCATTTTGGAAGTTCTATATTCTAGGCTAAACCTCCAGGCCTTTGGTGTTCTACTTTCACTTGTTGGAAATTTGAGCACTTGGCAATAAACTTAGTAATATCATTGTTCATGCCTTCCCACCAATATACCTCTCTCAAGTCACAGTACATCTTGGTGGAACCCGGATAAATGAAATTTGTGGAGCTACGAGCCTCCTGCAAGATCATATATTGGAGTCCAACCACATTAGGTACACATAATCTGCATTGGTACTTCAACACACCATCTCACCCTTGTTGAAAAGTCAATACTCTTTGTTTATGGACACTTGCCTTCAAATCAAGCAAAATAGGGTCTTGATCTTGCTTCTCTTTCACCTCCTACACTAAGGACGACTTAGCCCCATTGGTCACCACTATGCCTCTTTCTGTGGAATCCATAAGTCGGACTCCCAATGTGCAAGTCCGTGCACATCTTTAGCTAACTCCCCCTTCTATTCTTCCACATGGGAAGTACTTCCCATGGACAACCTTCATAAGGCATCATCAACCACATTAGCCTTACCTGGGTGGTAAAGAATACTCATGTCATAATCCTTGAGTAATTCCAACCACCTTCTCTGTCAGAGGTTGAGATCTTTCTAGGTGAACACATATTGGAGGCTCTTGTGAGTGAATATATCAACATGAACACCATAAAAATAGTGACGCCATATCTTTAAAGCAATCACTACTGGAACGAATTCTAAGTTATGAGTTGTATAATTCTTCTCATGAACCTTCAACTATCTAGAGGCAAAGGTTATGACCTTGTCATTCTGCATCTATACACAACCCAAGCAAACTCTTGATTCATCTCAATATACCACAAAGGCTTGAGTACCCTCTGGTAAGGTCAAAACCAGAGCGGTAGTCAGTCTCTTTTTCAACTCCTCAAAGCTTTTCTCACAAGCTTCAAACCATTGAAATTTGACCATCTTCTGAGTTAGTTTGGTCAAAGGAGAAGAGATAGATGAGAATCCTTCAATAAAACTCCTATAATAGCCAGCCAAGCCCAAGAAACTTCTTACATGGACCTTACACATACATTAAAAATTTCATTCATTTTCTCATAATTTTGTGAATTGATAGCCATAATTCTTGTGTATTTAGTGAAAGTAGATTTATTTTTTGTCCTTTAAATACTGATCACATGCATTTTTAGTTTTTTTTAAAGATAAAATGAATTGCTAAATATAAAATTTTAATTTATCAATAATAGTATACTTTGAAAAGATCTGTGTAATTACCAATAAAAAAAAAACTACAGGAAGTATGAAAAAATTGGCCATCTTTCAAACTAACAGAAAAATTGATTGAGTTTATTTTTTTGTAAGAATTATAACAGATAATTAATTTTGATACAAATTTTAGGATGAATTTTTCTTATATCATATCGTTATAAAAATTAAAATTATGAAATACACCATTTGGCTAACAATAGTTTTCTACTATTGATTTGACACACACCTTTAGAAAAAATAAATAACAGTTTTAATTACTATAATACCCTTTGAATATATTAAATTTAATACTTTGGAAAATGTATTAGACATTGAATAGTATTTAATAGCAAATGAGCCCTTCACTTTGTCAATGTGCTGCTCACACAACCTGTACTCCTTTGTATAAAAGCTCCCAAAATTGTTGTTTTCATCACTTCACATATCCAGAATCTTCTAAGCCCTCTTCCATTCAAGAAAAAACAAGCATCAATGGCTTCCCCGTAAGTCTTCATTTGCTTAAGTTTTTGTTAATTGTTAATCAAATGTATTTAATTTGTTCAAAATAGCTAGTAATTCGCAGTAATCATTTACAGAAGCACCGATTAAGGGATTGAGTTATGTTCGAGGTCCATTTGTTGTTCTAAATGTTGGGTAGGGTAGCGAGGTTTCTTTCTTATACACTCCAGATTCAAAAGAAAAGTATCTAAAGCAAGATTTCATGAAAAATAAAACAGCAAAATAGCTAGATACAATATAAGTACAACAATAGATAGTGGTTGCCATATAAAATTCCCTTTGTGGGGGTTTGACCCCTACAAGTTAGCAGAGAAGGGAGAGGAAATGGATCTTGATGAATCGTCATAATTAGTGTAAAAGTCCTTATGTTGGATGCCATATGAAATTGTCCATGTTTTTGATGTCCTGCTTTAGTTTTGAGTGATCTACTAACGAATGGTCTTATGAGGAGTTGAGTTAGCTACAGAGTTAATTTCTTTATCCATAGGATATTTGAGTTGAGTAACTTTTATATTTATTGAAGAAGATGAATTGTTACCTGGTAATGGTTGTTGTTGTTTGTGGTGGGAGTTATCTCAGGGAACTAGTCGATTGACCATTAAAAAAGAAGATGATATAGCGGGAGGTGGGGTTTGGGGTTTGTGTGTGTGTGTGTGTGATTCAACAAGACCATTTGTTTTAAATTTAGGATTAATGGTTGTATATGTATGTTGTATGCAAATTGTATATTTTAGTTTGCTTTTGATATGGATGTTCATGGGGTTATTCTTTTATTCGGACAGGAGTGTACAAGACCTTCTACCACCATCTCTGGATTCTACTTCCCAACCCCCATCACTCTTCGATGGAACTACCAGGTTTGATTAAATATTTTCTCTTATTTCTTTCTTGTCTGCCTTAAGAAAATATGGTGTTTGTCTTCCTTATGAATAATGTGTTCTTTCTTATCATTACGGTTTTATTTCTCCGACCGAAGATTGTGATCTAAGTTGATTGTGTTGTCTGAAGGTTGTATATCAATTATCAATGCCCCTATTCTCAATGTGTGTGGATTACCAGGAATGTTAAGGTTTGCCTTTATACCACTTCCTCCATTCTAATTTATCGAGCTTTTGTCATAGTAGATTGTTCTTAAAACAAGGACAACTTTCTATATTTGGAGACTCTTTAAACTTGAACTTACCATTTTACTCATAATTGCATATCTTTAAAGCCATAAAAATGTCATAACATGTATAAGATCGAATGTCGAAAGATACTTTTGATATAGGTTCATTTCTTTTTCAAATTTCATATCCAGTGAAATGCTGCCTCGTAAAATAAAAAGAGGGAGTATTTCTCAATTTTGTTTTCGTATTTACAAGTACACTACGTGCAACAAGAAGAAACCCCTTTACTAGGTTGAGAAAAGACCAGTGCGCAACGATTGATGAAAAGCAACAACTTCTTAGAATTCAGATAGGGTTAGAACCCTTTACAAGGGGTGCTTGCTGCTCGACCGGAGAGAAGAAATTCTCGCGAATAGACATAAGACTTCAACTCATCGTATAAAACTCTTATCAACGAAAAGCCATGGGTTTTCTCTTGGATTTTAATATTCGTTAAAATTTTGATGATTTTTAATTCACATATTCACATTCTATGTCAAAAATATTCGGTTTGGATTAACCCATAGTTCAAAAGTTCTATCCTCTTCAGAAAGGAAGTGCTACTAATTAGAATTGTTAATTTTATTTATGTCGTTAGTTATTTTCATTTTGGAAGTAGTTTCTATTATTGTTGAAATTATTCAGCCCGTGTGTTCTTATGCCTGTCTAGATAAACTTTCTAACATTTTGAATTGCAGGGTTTGCAAGAGATGATCAAGTTAGTTCCAATTGATTTCAGAACAGGCCTGATTGGTACAAGGAAAAAGTTTACCCCAAAAATAAGGTAATTTTCAACAATACCAACTTTCATTTTTAATTGCCCAATTCACTTGTATTTGAAATCTTGAGCTAATACTTTGGCAGAGGAATTTGGCCTCGTTGTAAATTGTATGAAAACTCCTGAAGAAAATGTCCATGAATTTTTGGGAAAGGGATTTCTCTTTCTCTTTGTATTCAATGATTATTGACTAAGCTAGTGCATACATGTTCAAGTCTTATCTTTCATATGATTGATGAAAGTGAATGTTTGATCCTTTAGGAGAGCATGCATCTCATTTTACGTGAATGGTTATATATATTTTCTACTCTTCACAGGTGCCTTCCCTAGAGCACAACAACAAAGTGACGGGGGAGAGTTTGGTTCTGGTTAAATATGTTGATTGTAACTTTGAAGGACCATTATTCTTGCCGGATGTAAGATGTGAAATTTCAGTATGATCCTTTTTGTGTAGGAAAATCTTAAGACGTAAATTGATAAAAAAAAAATATTGGCCAACTAATGCAGGACCAGGAAAAGCAAAAATTTGCTGAAGAATTGATAGCTTATAGTGACACTACATTCGTCCCAGAAGTATACAGATCGTTCGCAAAAGATGCACGGACACTGGCTGGTGAGAATTGAGCATTTGTTTGTTGAAACTCATTATGTTTTGTTTGTTAAATGTTTCTTATGTATGTTAATGGTATTCACACTTGTACCAGGTGCACAATTTGATTACCTAGAAAAAGCTCTCCACAAAAATTTGATGATGGGCCTTTCTTCCTTGGTCAATTCAGTCAGGTAATTACTATCTTTCATTTTCTTTTCCTCTCCGTAATGTTCCATGTGATATGGTAGCATTGTCCGAAAACATACTCAACAAGCAGTACAAAGTAGTGTGGTTGTACTTTCTTCCTAGAATTTCAAACTTCATAGAAGTTTTTGCTGATATGAAAACTCGGTTGTGCTAGGTTGACATAATATATGCTCCATTTATCGAAAGGTTCCATGTTTTTATGACAGAGGGGTTTAACTATGACATCACAATCGGGAGGCCTAAGCTAGCCAAATGGATTGAGGTATGACTTATATTCGATTTGGAGTGTCAAGTATAATTAATATACTTATATTATATAAGAAATTTTATTATTCTTAAGATTAATTTAGTTGTATTAGATGTTGTATCGTAGAATGTTCATCACAATAGAAAAGGGTCCACGACTTTCCCTTGGAAAACATAGAGACTAAGGCTTGTTAAAATTGCATTTGTTTCCTTTGGTGATAGCGTAACCTTCCAAGGCTAGTTGGTTGGTTCATTTTTCATGTATAATTTATGTGCTATATAATGAAGGTAAGCCTTGAAAAAACGATAAAGTTGTCTTTGTGTTACTTGTAAGTCTTGAGTTGCACAGACTCTTCTCTTCTGATGCACCCATTTATATTTTTTACGAATCTGATCAACATAACATGTTACATATATAAGTTCAAGTCGTGGAATCAACCACTGATATTTGTGTTAGGGTCTCTTCATACATTATACCCCTTTGGTGTGCAGTATTATCCTAATTCTGCAGCGTTAAAGTGGGATGCTTCTTGCATCATTGTTCTATTTTAGTTGTGCTGAATTAATCATTTCATAGGAAATGAACAATCTTGACGGATACAAGCAAACAAAAGTCTTGGAACAAGAGAAAATGGTTGAGTACTACAAGAACCGCTTTCTGCCGGTACCACCTTCGCAAACAATAAATACATTTATTTATTTATTTATTTATTGGTTTGAGAACCGTATATATAGCTACTGACATTTCACTATACATGTGTTATTTTTTTACAGAAAGCTTGAAACTTCAAAAATGCATTGTCAATCTCAGGTGAAAGTTACAGGGGCTAGGACTTTGATATGTTATGGAGTTCTATAATAATATGCACCAACAATAAATTTGCTCTATGTTTTTTTACCGTTAGTGTTTGGAATTGTATTTTCCTTCTAGTACCTAGAGAGACTTGTACTTTTATTTTTATCATAGATGTAACAATCATGCTGTGAATTTAATTTCTATAAAAATGGTGTTTTATAATTTTTTTATTGTTATTTAATATGTTTTTTATGGTCTCATAAATTGTATATATTTTTTCTAATATATTTTACTAAACTATAAAAGGAAGCTTCAAGTATGCAAACATGTAGTAGGTCAACATGTTGGTTTGAGCACTTTGAGGGTGTTTTTGAAAATTTTTGTGGTTCTTTCATTTTAATTTGTTTGTTTTATTTTATAGTCTTTTATATATTTAAAAAAGAATTCATAAAAAGAGTTTTATACAGTAGTAACCATTTTTTTATGATATTAGACTCCGACTCCATATCTTTAAAAAAATATACGGCCTCATCTGCTAAAAAGAAGTAATCGGCGGAGCTTTGGGAGTGACTTTCACTCCATGTAGAGTTCCTTAGAGAGTATGAGTACTTACCAAAGCCGAAAGACCCACTGCTACAATGATGAAAAGATGTGGTGACAGAGGATCCGCCTGTCGATGGCCTCGTAATGTATGATATCACAAAAATGGTTACCAACATGAGATGCAAGCCATTTGCATCATCTCTGTAATCCAATCCGATGAAAAAACCATCTTTATCAACATTTTTCTCAAAAAGTTCCACTCCACTTTATCATAAACTTTGCTAATATCCATTTTCAAAGTAACAAATCTTGTCTTTCCATGTGTTTTTCCTTTTAAATGGTGATTGAACTCAAATGCGATAATGACATTATGAAGAATAAATCTTCTAGGAATAAATGCACTCTGGGCTTTAGCAACATAATCCTCCAAGAAAAATTTCATACGATTTGCCAACATCTTGCAAACTATATGATCAGTAATAATACATATAGAAATCGGTCATAGATCATAAATGAGCTCACGTTACTTCTTTTTTGGAATCAAAATATTTTTTGTGAAATTATTTCCTGTAATGACGCCTTTGTTATTGACAGAACTGAGTATCACATTCGTCACATTTTTACCAATTATAGCCCAAAACTCTGATAAAAACTCAAATTCATACCATATGGACCTGACGCCTCATCTGAATGCATTGAAAAGACAACTTCCTTTACCTCATCAATAGTGAAAAGTCGATTCAAGGATGCATTCCGATATGTTGTAATGTTCCCCTCAATCATATCAAGAATTTTGTTCATGTATCCTTAATCAAGAGTGTATAATGATTAAAAATAGCTATAGATTATTCCCCCCAAAACACTATCCAAACCATTGTTATCTCTTGTATTAAGATTAGCAATTATGAAATAATAAAAGATGAAAATAAAAATAGAAGAACTATCCAAGTTCTCAGAACTTATTGTGTGTCCATAAGAAATTTAATCCTCTCAAGTCCCCGAGGTTGTAGATTAATTTCTCGCAAGATAAAACGGAATAAAAATTAAACAAGTAGTGGTACCTCAAACTTTAATAATTTCAATAAACTCAAAATGACAGCAACAGTACACGGACATGATCGGTCAATTTTTTTTTGTTAGAAATGTATGCAAGAGAATGTAAGAATTCAATGTAGAAAAATGATTAAAAGTCAGTCTATTTATAGACAACAAAGGGTAAAGGTCACAACCCCTTGGAAAAGGTACAACCATGCACTTAGATCACAAGCCTTCGGCAAAGTCACAACCCTTTCGGAGAGTCACAACCCTTCATTTCATGTTCACACCTTTCCAACCCATGTATCTCCCACATGAATAGGGAATGATTGCATCTGGATAAGTAAGGATTGATTGCATCAAGATAAGTGGGTTTTCCTTTGAACTTTCCATAGTGAACATATATCGGAGATACTCGATCAATCGATAGATTTGATATCTTTAAACCGTCGAGCTTTGGTGTATACCTAGACAATATAAGTCACACACTCAAACCTTGAACCATTTTTGGTTCTGATTGTTTTTTTTTCATATCAGCCATGAACATGTCTTGGTTGATAAGTGAGTAGAGAACTGATCTTATCGTATTCTCCTTTAAGCAGCTTACACTTCACACATACATAGGTGATTTATAAATGTGTTATATCGTAGATACACTATTTTACATACCCTGCATAAAATTGCATAAAACTTAGAAACCATTAAAAAGTGGTAATGGCTTATTCTTGTTACTTAACATTGTCATATCATAACAATGGACCATAAAAATGTTTCTACAATGTTTGACCATCATTAATGACTTTGTTTGATCCCCCTGAACCTAGATCATAGGATCTACTGTATTCTAGGTAGGCTTATAGGCACAATGACTTGTCCTCGGCGAAAGTTTCATTCCTTGGACAATCTATCAACTCCCTATATATTTAGGCCTTCTCTAAGTGGATCCGACTCATTATCCTCTAACTTTACATAAAAATGTGGAAAATTCAACTAGAGATTAGTTCTTTCAAGATATTACGTATAAGTCATATATGACAAGACTTTCTGTTATATCATGTTTCATGCCCTACCAATTGCAAATTAACTCTCACATTGTATGCATATTGGAGCTAAAGGTTTGGACCATAAATCTTTCAAGAATTTTTGGAGTTATTCAACTTCTTCAACATCGTTATTTAGAGCGATCAACTCAGATTTCATAGTAGAAGGAGCGATACATTTCTATTGGGATGATTTCCGAGAGACTACTCATCCACCAAGAGTAAGTACATGTCCACTCGCTTACTTTACTTAACTTTTTCAATAGTTTTATTAACTTTCTTTTCCTTTTGTAGATCCGCTTTGAACGCAAAGGTTTATTTCCCGGAGATCAACAAACTCTCAAGTATGATTGCTCAAGATTGAACCAATCGTAATGTTGACAACCTATTCCGAAAAAGAATGAGTTCATAGAAAACATAACTTCTTCGAATTGATGAGACTCGTTTTCGAGAAAAAATGTTACAAAATCAATCTCGAAGGAAGTAATTTCTCAATTGACATTTACAACACCTCTGAATCTCTTTATTAAGTACATCCACCTTTGCTTCTTTCCAAGGTTGTTTAGACCCTTCACTTGACTATCCGATATTTCAGACTTATGAACCATAAATCAACACTCTTTACTATTTGTAGCATATCCAATGAATATACAATCCACAATCTTAGGTCTTATTTTGACTCATTTGGGATTAGTTCCCTCATTCTCATTTCTCATATTGAATAGACTGTATTGGAAATTGCTAGATCACTATCTTTCAAGAGTTACTTCTTGTATATACTTTAAGGGATGACAAAAAATTCTCTATCATGCTACAACAAATCCTGGAAAAAAAATGACTTTTTGGTGCTCCCTTTCGTACCAAACAATTTAATTTTTTTTACTCCCTTTACTAACAAACAAAAAATATTCCCTCTTTCTTAACAAACAAACCTTTTGTTGTTCTCTTTTGCTATAAGGATAGCACCCCCATAAATTTTGTGGTAAATCTTAATATATAAGTAGGACATTCAATATTTCCTTCAAAGTTCCATTTTTTCGTGTCAACAATTTCATTAGATTGAGGTGAGTATGTGGAATAATTTTATGGATGATTCAATTTTCTAGATATATTTCTGCAAAAGAAGTATCATATTCGCCACATATACCACTTCTAGCCATGGTAATCTTTTTACCCAATTGATTTTCAACATCAGTTGTATATTGCCTATATGTTTGAATTGATTTATCCTTACCATTTAGCAAATAAACATAACAATATCTAGTGCAATTGCCAGTAAACTTTATGACTGCTTTTTCCAACCAAGTGATGGTGTTGACTTCATATCATAAATGTTAGTGTGAATCAAATTAAGGAATTAAAATTCCTTTCAAAGTAATTATACATATGCTTAAAATACATCGATTCAACACATACTTGACATTTGTATTTATTCCATTAAAATTTGGTTAAATTTTCTAAGTTGATCAATTTTTTCAATGTTTAGTAATTGACATATTCCAAGGATTTATGCCACAAATAGTTTAATTCAAGCAAGTAATAACGAATAGAAATACTAAGTTTGAAAAGACCATTTGTCAGGTAAATATTTTCCACATATATTTTGTTCGTTACATTTTATAACTTTCTCAAATACACACATATTTTTAGAGTCAATACCTTGCCATATGTTCTTTTTAGAAGGATCTTTCCATAAAATTCAATATTCTATAGAATTACCCATGGCCATAGACTAATCGATGCAATAAGGGCATTATCACCCAAATGATATTGTTACAACACAATAAGATTTGTTAGTAGATTTGTTGGTATTATCAGTGAATAGTTTGTCCAATACTACTTATTTAGTAAAGTTACAGTTTTTGATTATGAATGAAATATGAAGTTACCAAAAATAAAAAAAACTTTTAAGTAGTGTTCATATCTATAAAATAAATATTTTAATAGACATATGTTTTCATGAAAATCTTAATCTTTTAAGTGACATTTTTTCATCAAAGAGTATAATTCCGTTGAACGTGTATTATAAGTTTGTGGTTTATACAAGTCATATCATATTCTATTAAAGAAAGACTCATATAATCTTTTAAATTTCATATCTTGTACTTTCAAATTTAAATAGATAGTAAGTGTAACTTGTTCTTTATAACAGGTAAAGAACCCCCCCCCCTCCCCCCACAAATTAAAAATATATTCTCAAAATTATTTTTCAAGTATGTGAAATTATTTTTCATATGTTTTCCCTATACTTTCAAAATGTGCACCATCAAAATACACATTAGAAACAGGAAACCTTCTTTTGGAGATTTAATCCATAGAAACACTCAAAGCAAGTATAAAAATCACTAATTTTATGTCAGTAGTGTTCAATTTCCTATATGTCACAATTAGACAGACAACTGAGTATTTAGAATAGTAACAATAAATATTCAATCATTATACAACTTGTCTAGTTTTAACGAGGAAATTTTTATATACCTGCAATTCTTAACCGAATGAACCTTGAATTATGGTGAAGTTTTATATTCTTTCCGTCAGTGTCACATTCAGATAGAATAATAAGCAAAAAAAAAAATTGATCTCTAGAAACCTCAAATACAACATCGTTTCTAGATAACCATGAAGATTTTATCTTTTTCAAGTCATTTAGCTTTTATAATACCGATGAAGATTTTCTACTAATAAAGTGAGAATATTCATTCAAACATAGTATTTAATAAATTGGTGATGTTTTTATATCGTTCAAACCAATACACAATCTGATTTGTTAGTGAAGTGCTTATATTCTTCAACCCAAAGGAGTATATCATAGGATTTTAGTCGCTAAAAGTCAGACAAAATCACATTTCACATGGACTAGAAAACCACTAATGTTTTTCTCCTCCTCTAAACATAATACATATTAATAGTAATAAAATATATATTCTGATATCATCACATAATACCCATATATCCTAACATTTATGAAATATATCTAATAACTTATAAAGCATATTAAAAAATAACAGTCAAGGGAAATAAGGATAAAACATGATTTTCCCCCATAGAATCATATTCTATTTGTCATCAATGATTCCAGCAATAATTTTTCAATTTTTATCATATTCAAATTTTCCTTAAAAGGCATTGAATCTCAATGAGAAACTAAACTAATATTCAATTATTGTTAGGAGACAACATATGTTCATTTACTTCTTCTCATAGTTATATAAAACAAAGAATATAGGGAAAAACAAATAAAAAGGAAAGTGCAGATCTTAACCTATATGCGTAAAAGAACGTTTCTAAGTGAAAAGAAAACTAAAGTAGTTCAATGTTTCAGTGCGCTTGGGAAGAAAATTAAATAATCTTACTTATTGAAGGTAAACATACTACAGAAAATATATTCAAACGTATTAGAGTAGTACTAATTCATCTCAGATCTCTTTTATCCTATAGTAAAATAAATCTCTTTTTCTTCTCCCTTTTTCCAACAAAAAAAACACAAAAAATAAAAGTAATTTTCTTACCACATAAAATAAAATCAGTAATAAATTTCTTAAGCATGTTATCTCCTCTATTCCGATTAGAAAACGAAAAATAATAAAAGTTGAAAAGAAAAATATCAACCATGATCAATATTAATCAACAACCACTAAAGATTATTAAGTGTATTTAGACAGTCATTAAGCATCAAGGGTAATCAACAACCAATAAACACCATCAGTAATCTTTAGTAACCATTGAACACTATTATTTACGTCTTTCATCTTCTAAGGAAACAAAGAAACACATTATTTTCTTATCTCTTCTTTAAGGAAATAAGTAAGTTTTTTCTCTTTTAAACTAATAAAAGTAAAAAATGATTTATTTCTAAACTGAAAAATATACTAATAGTCCTTTTCTTTTCAAAACTCTATCAATTAATTAGGCTAAGTAGGGACCACAAATTTATTAGCGGAAGATTTTAATTGTAATATTTCATTCGTAAATGTCACGCCCGGAGCCTACACCCTGGACGTGGTTGGCACTTGTAGACCATTACTGGACCCCAAACGACCATTTGGCCTGACTTACTGAACTCACCGGAAGACTACACTCAACTTAAACAAGAATAAAACATGTTCAAAAGGAATAATTCATATAAATAATTTGGCCAAAATTGCAATTAAGTCTCAACAAGTAAAATAGACTCCAAACCAAACTATTAACTGTCTACGAAGCCTCTAAACTGACTAAGATTGATGTTGGCACAGACCCCAGAACATCCTAAAAATTAAACTAGTAAATCAAATGAAAATGATTTCCTCCAAAATGCAAGAAGGCTCACCACTGACTTTGGAGCTCAATCTGAATCAACGAAGCGTTGCGTCCTGATCATGGTTATGCATTATTAAAATATGCAGGCCAACTGGCATCAGTACATTGAATATACGAGTATGTGAGTTGGAATACTAAGTACAACTATAAATCTTAGAATGGAGTAAGGATGAACTTACCTTGGTTCTGCTCAACTCATAAAATAACAACTCAAATATATAAAAAAAAATAAGGACATATGTTATAATATATATATATATATATATATATATATATATATATATATATATATTTATATATATATATTTATATATATATATATATATATATATATATATTTATATATATATATATATATATATATATATATATATTTATATATATGTATGTATGTATGTAAAACTGATAAAACAATGTAACTCTCAGTTCATTAAAGATATAACAATAATAAACTCAACTTTACTTATATATGAAAGTAATATAATTTATGTGGGAGATTCTGTAACCGACAACCACCACTATGAGCCTAAGCGGTGATACATCGTCTTGCCCAAGCTGCCAGAACTGTCTATACTTTGCCTTCATATAGGACATCCTATACCTAGTGGATCCACTTGCTAATTGACGTGATCATCTAAAAAGTATGACACGTTAATACCATGATGCCTACATGGTTTACATTGGGACTTGAGTTATCTAAAATCTCATCCCCGCATTGGCGCTCAATACTACTCCCAAAATGTACTTTAGCTCATGTTTTTAGTAAAACTCCTTTTCTTTGGGTTGAGATAATTTACTGAACCCTTTAGCTTTAAAGCTCCTTTTGGAATTAATGTTCCCCTCTTTATTTAAAAACTCTTTTGGAACTTCTTAGTTTCGTTTTTTTTACTTAAATGTAAAACATTTATGAAACTTTAGGGAATACTTAGTCCCCCTTATAACATAGAGAGATGAACTCAACTCTTGCTCTTTACTTAACTTGAAACTTTAACTCTTAGGGAATACCCACTTCCCTTGTAGCTTTGAGAATTTAACTCAACTCTTTACTCTTTTTTTGACTTGTAGCTTCAGACTTAAAACAAAGTTAAAATAATTGTTTTAAAACTCTTTGAAAACTTTAAGAACTTATTTTGGCTTGCTTCTTTACCTTTAAACTTAACTCTTAACTTTCTTGACTTTGATCTTAACTTTGCTTGAATTGAATTCTGGATTCAAGAATAATGATATCATGTTTCTGAATGATTTCATGATGTTTAGATGTACTTTAGAGTGTTGGAATCAACTAGGAATGATAGGTACATCATATAGGAACTAGTACGAAGATATAGTGAAAGAACGGGGTCTACATGGGGTCGTGGCGCTCTGAGAGGCGCCAAGGCCTATCGGACAGACCCTGGTCTGGGGCGCTTTGAGAGGCGCGGTGCACCAAGGCCTGTCAGGTAGAGGCTTCCTTGAGGCGCTCTGGCATGAGCAGTGCCCCAAGAGTTATTCGATGGGACCTTTGACTTGTTTTCTCTGTTTTTCATCTCTAAACCTCCTAAACATCCATGGATCCCACCCCAAACACTTAAGTTCCCTAAATACCTCATTACCCAACAGATTAGACCCGAAAAACATCCAGAAACATGAATCAAATCTACTAGAGATCAACTATAATTCAACCAACAAGAACTTCACAACTTCTCATCATGAACTTCAAGATTTTCGTTCAAACAACTCGAAATTGTTGAATAGAATCAAGTTGTAGTGTGTGTGAAAGAAACCGACACCGAATGATCTCACATACCTTGATAGGGATCACCCCCGACGAAATCCATGCAACGATCTTGGCGTTCTTGGACGATTCTTGGTCTTCCAATTCTTTTCTCTTTTTCTCCCAAGCCCTAAGGGTTCTAAATTTTGTGAAACTGATTTGGGAATTGTTTTTACCCTAATATAATCTTAAAATGAATTAGGAAATACTAGGGTGGAAAGATAACTTTTCCTTACTAAAATAAGGATTGGACTTTCCTCAGTCCAATAGTCGAACTTCTAAATGTCATATCTCCCTCATACGATCTCGGAATTTAGCAGACTTGGTGTCCTTGGAAAGATATTCCCAAGAGATTTCCATACATATAAATAACTCATCCAAACTCTTCCTGATCTAGGTGTTATGGCCTTTTGTAAATTGCCAAAACTCTCTTTGAAAGCTGGAAATTTTCCAGATTTCCTTACTTATTCTCAAAATTGATTATTCTTGTTTTTCTTAGCTTAACCTTAGTTAATTCAAGTTACGAGATGTTACAATATCTCCTAGTTGGGAACATTTATCCTCAAATGAGAATTTGTTTTTACTATGCTAAGGGTAGTAACATCATTTCAACACTTGACAAACAAAAGCATGTAATAGCATGCTTATACATAGTCTTATAAAGTGCTAAGGAGAGAATTTGGTACCTTGATATGCATTCTCTTCGGATTGAAAGAGATGTGGATTTGTCTTTTTCATATCCTCCTCAGCTTCCCATGTCGCTTCTTTAACGAATTCGTTCCTCTAAAGGAACTTGACTGAAGCAACTTCCTTTGTCCTCAACTTGCGAACTTGACGATCCAAAATGTGAACTGGAACTTCTTCATAGTATAGGTTATCCTTAATCTCAACATTCTCCATGGCTACTATCAATGAAGGATCACCCAAGAACTTCTTCAACATAGAAATATGAAAAACCGGATGAACCACTTATAGTTCTTGGAGCGGCTACAACTCATAAGCCATATTGCCCACTCTCTTGGAGATTCTATAAGGTCCAATATACCGGGGACTAAGTTTCCCTTCTTACCAAACCTCATAACTTCTTTCATGGGTGAAACCTTAAGATACACCCAATCGTCAACCTCAAACTCTAATGGTATTCTCCTAATGTTTGTGTAGGACTTTTGGCGACTCTGTGCTGTTTTCAACCTTTATTGAATCCCTTTAACCTTCTCCATAGTTTGGTGAACTATATTTGGTCATATCAACCCTTCTTCGCCAACTTCTAACCACCCAATAGGAGATCTGCACCTTCTCCTATAAAGAGCTTCATATAAAGCCAATTGATACTCAAACAATAACTATTGTTGTATGAGAACTCAATGAGAGTTATGTGATCATCCAAATTTCCCTTGAAGTCAATCACACAAGCCCTTAACATATCTTCTAAGGTCTGGATAATACCTTCTGCTTGTCCATGAGGATGAAAAGTCATAATTAGTTTTATTTTTTGAACCCAAGCCTTTCTAGAAGGATTTCCAGATTTGTGAAGTAAATTGTGCACATTTATCTGAAATAATGGAGACCGGAACTCCATCAAGTCTTACCACTTGAATGTACAACTTAGAATAATCCTCGGCAGAATAGGTAGTCTTTACCGACAAGAAATGGGATGACTTTTTCATTCTGTCGACAATCACTCAAATAGAATCATGTTGCCTTCGATATCTTGGCAAGCCTGTGATGAAGTCCATATTAATCATCTCCCATTTCCATTCGGGAAGTTCTATATTCTTAGTTAAACCTCCAGGCCTTTGGTGTTCTAATTTCACTTGTTGGCAATTTGAGCACTTGGCAACAAACTTAGCAATATCTTTATTCATGTTTTCCCAACAATATACCTCTCTCAAAGTTGCGGTACATCTTTGTAGAACCCGAATGAATGGAATTTCTGGAGCTACAAGCCTCCTACAAGATTCTACCTTGGAGTCCATCCACCTTAGGTACACATAATCTACCTTGGTACTTCAAAACACCATCTCCACCTTGTTGAAAATTCAATACTCTTTGGTTCCTTCAAATCAAGCAAAAAGGGTCTTGATCTTGCTTCTCTTTCACCTCTTACACTAAGGACGACTCAGCCCCATTGGTCACCATTATGCCTCCTTCTGTGGAATCCATAAGTTGGAATCCCAAACGTGCAAGTCCGTGCACATCTTTAGCTAAATCCCTCTTCTATTATTCCACATGGCAAGTACTTCCCATGGAAAACCCGCTTAAGGCATCAGCAACCACATTAGCCTTACCTGGGTGGTAAAGAATACTCATGTCATAATCCTTGAGTAATTCCAACCACCTTCTCTGTCAGAGGTTGAAATCTTTCTAGGTGAACACATATTGGAGGCTCTTGTGAGTGAATATATCAACATGAACACCATAAAAATAGTGACGCCATATCTTCAAAGCAATCACTACTGCAACCAATTCTAAGTTATGAGTTGGATAATTCTTCTCATGAACCTTCAACTATCTAGAGGCATAATTTATGACCTTCCCATTCTACATCTGTGCACAACCCAAGCCAACTCTTGATGCATCACAAACCACAGAGCCTTGAGTACCCTCTGGTAAGGTCAAAACCAGAATGGTAGTCAGTCTCTTTTTCAACTCCTGGAAGCTTTTCTCACAAGATTCAAACCATTGAAATTTGACCATCTTCTGAGTTAGCTTGGTCAAAGGAGAAGAGATAGATGAAAATCCTTCAATAAATCTCCTATAATAGTCATCCAAGCCCAAGAAACTCCTTACATGGACCTTACACATACATTAAAAATTTCCTTCACCTTCTCATAATTTTGTGAAATGATAGCCATAATTCTTGTGTATTTAGTGAAAGTAGTTTATTTTTTTGTCCTTTAAATACTGATCATGATAATTTTTATTCTTTTTAAAAAAAAAATGAATTGCTAAATATAATAATTTAATTTAACTATAACAGTATACTTTGAAAAAATCTGTATAATTACCACTAGAAAAACCCTACAGGAAGTATGCAAAAATTGGCCATCTTTCAAACTAACAGAAAAATTGATTGAGTTTATTATTTGGTAAGAATTATAACAAATAATTAATTTGATACAAATTTTAGGATGAATTTTTCTTATATCATATTGGTATAAAAACTAAAATTATGAAATACTCCATTTGGCTAACAATAGTTTTCTACTATTGATTTGACACAAACCTTTTGAAATAATTTATAATAGTTTTAATTACTATAATGCCCTTTGAATATATCAAATTTAATGCTTTGGAAAATATATTAGACATTGAATAGTATTTAATAGCAAATGATCCCTTCACTTTGTCAATATGCTGCTCACACAACCTGTACTCCTTTGTATAAAAACTCCCAAAATTCTTATTTTCATCGCTTCACATATCCAGAATCTTCTAATTCCTCTTCCTTTCAATAAAAAACAAGCATCAATGGCTTCCTCGTAAGTCTTCATTTGCTTAAGTTTTAGTTAATTTTTAATCAAATGTATTTAATTTGTTCAAAATAGCTAGAAATTCACAGTAATCATTTACAGAAGTACCGATGAAGGGATTGAGTTATGTTCGAGGTCAATTTGTTGTTTTAAATGTTGAGTAGGGTAGCGAGGGTTCTTTCTTATAGACTCCAGATTCAAAAGAAAAGTATCTAAAGCAAGATTTCATGAAAAATAAAACAGCAAAATAGCAAGATACAATATAAGTACAACAATAGATAGTGGTTTCCATATAAAATTCCCTTTGTGGGGGTCTGATCCCTACATGTTAGCAGAAAAGGGAGAGGAAATTGATCTTGATGAATCGTCATAATTAGTGAAAAGTCTTTATATTGGATGTCATATGAAATTGTCCATGTTTTTATGTCCGTCTTCAGTTTTGAGTGATTGATTAATGAATGGTCTTTTGAGGAGTTGAGTTAGCTACAAAGTTAATTTATTTATCCATAGGATATTTGTGTTGGGTACCTTTTATATGTAATGAAGAAGATGAAGTGTTACCTGGTAATGGTTGTTATTGTTGGTGGTGGGAGTTATCTCAGGGAACTAGTCAATTGGCCATTAAAAATAAGAAAAAAGATAATAAAGCGGGAGGCGGGGGTTTGGGGTTTGTGTGTGAATGTGATGCAACAAGACCATTTGTTTTAAATTTAGGATTTATGGTTGTATATGTATGTTGTATGCAAATTGTATATTTTACTTTGCTTTTGATATGGATGTTCATGGGGTCATTCTTTTATTCAGACATGAGTGTACAAGACCTTCTACCACCATCTCTGGATTCTACTTCCCAACCGCCATCACTCTTCGATGGAACTACCAGGTTTGATTAAATATTTTCTCTTATTTCTTTCTTGTCTGCCGTAAGAAAATATGGTGTTTGTCTTCCTTATGAATAATATATTCTTTTTCATCATTACGATTTTATTTCTCCGACTGAAGATTGTGATCTGAGTTGATTTTGTTGTCTGAAGGTTGTATATCCATTATCAATGCCCCTATTCTCAACGTGTGTGGATTACCAGGAATGTAAAGGTTTTCCTTTATACCACTTCCTCCATTCTAATTTATCTAGCTTTAATTTTCTATTAGTAGATTGTTCTTAAAACAAGGACAATTTTCTATATTTGGAGACTCTTTAAACTTGAACTTACCATTTTACTCATAATTGCATATCTTTAAAGCCATAAAAATTTCATGACATGTGTAAGATCAAATGCCGAAAGATATTTTTGATATAGGTTCAAAATCATTTTTCTTTTTCAAATTTCATGTCCAGTGAAATGCTGCCACGCAAAATAAAAGAGATGGAGTATTTCTCAATTTTGTTTTCGTATTTACTAGTATACTACGTGCAACAAGAAGACGCCCCTTTACTAGGTTGAGAAAAGACTAGTGCGCAACGACCGATGAAAAGCAACAACTTCTTAGAGTTCAGATAGGGTTGGAACCCTTTACAAGGGGTTGCTTGCTGCTCGACCGGAGAGAATAGATTCTCGCGAATAGACATAAGACTTCAACTCATCATATAAAACTCTTATCTACGAAAAGCCTTGGGTCTTCTCTTGGATTTTAATATTCATTAAAAATTTGATGATTTTTAATTTACATATTCACATTCTATGTCAAAAATATTTGGTTTGGATTAACCCATAGTTCAAAAGTTCTATCCTCCTCAGGTAGGAAGTGCTACTAATTAGAATTGTTAATTTTATTTATTTCGTTAGTTATTTTCATTTTTGGATGTAATTTCTATTATTGTTGAAATTATTCATCCCGTGTGTTCTTATACCTGTCTAGATAAACTTTCTAACATTTTGAGTTTCAGGGTTTGCAAGACATGATAAAGTTAGTTCCAATTGATCTTCAGAACATGCCAGAGAACATGCCTGATTGGTACAAGGGAAAAGTTTACCCCAAAAATAAGGTAATTCTCCACAGTACCAACTTTTATTTTTAATTGCCCAATTCACTTGTATTTGAAAATATTGAGCTAATTCTTTAACAGAGGAATTTGGCCTCATTGTAAATTGTATGAAAACTCCTGAAGAAAATGTCCATGAATCTTTGGGGAAGGGAATTCTCTTCCTCTTTGTATTCAATGATTATTGACTAAGCTAGTGCATAAATGTTCTAGTCTTATCTTTCATATGACTGAAGCAAGTGAATGTTTAATTCTTTGGGAGAGCATGCATCTCATTTGACGTGAATGGTTATATATATTTTCTACTCTTCACAGGTGCCTTCCCTAGAGCACAACAACAAAGTGACGGGAGAGAGTTTGGTTCTCGTTAAATATGTTGATTGTGACTTTGAAGCACCATCACTCTTGCCAGATGTAAGATGTGAAATTTCATTATGGTCCTTTTTGTGTAGGAAAATCTTAAGACGTAAATTGATAAATAAATAAAAATATTGGCCAACTAATGCAGGACCAGGAAAAGCAAAAATTTGCTGAAGAATTGATAGCTTATAGTGACACTCCATTCGTCCCGAAAGTATACAGATCGTTCGCAAAAGATGCACAGACACTGCCTGGTGAGATTTGAGCATTTGTTTGTTGAAACTCATTATGTTTTGTTTGTTAAATGTTTCTTATGTAAGTTAACGGTATTCACACTTGTAGTAGGTGCAGCTCTCCACAAATTTGACGATGAGCCTTTTTTCCTTGGTCAATTCATTCAGGTCATTACTATATTTCATTTTCTTTTCCTCTCTGATGATGTTCCATGTGAGATGATAGCATCGGCCAAAAACATACTCGACAAGCAGTACAAAGTAGTGTGGGTGTACTTTTTTCCTAGAATTTCAAACTTCATAGAAGTTTTTGCTGATATGAAAATTATGTTGTGTTAGGTTTACATAACATATGCTCCATTTATCGAAAGGTTCCATATTTTTATGCCAGAGGGTTTAAACTATGACATCACAACCGGGAGGCCTAGCTAGCCAAATTGATTGAGGTATGACTTATATTCGATTTGGAGTGTAAAGTATGATTAATATAGAGAAAAAACATAAAGTGACACCTGAAGTTGTCCTGAATTTTTAAAAAGACACCTAAACTATACAAGTGTCCTATTACCCCCCTAAACAATCATGAACTGATATTATTACATCATTTTTTGTCCACCTGGCATGGAGAGTGTATGCACTCTCTTAAAGAGCGTGAACAAACTAAAAAAATGAATATAATTTTATTTTTACAATAATTTTACTATAAAATATAATTTTTATTTTTCTTATTATTTTAACTTTTTCTCCTTATTATTTTTTTCTTTTTCATTCTTCCTTCTTCTTCAAAAATTCATTGTCATCTTCATTAACTTATCACTCTCAATGTCACTTTTTACCACAACTCCATCTCTCTTTTATTCTACTATTAGTTTAACTCTCTTCAATTTTAAAATTATATCTAGATATTTTAATACATTTCGAACAATGTGATAAATCCATTAGATTTCAAGATGATTAGTAGACATTATTTAATTTTTTTTCCAAATTCTAATTAAACTTTTTCAATTTACGGAGAATTCTTATGCTTTCAAAATTATCATTTCTCGTTTTGAATTTATTTGGAAATGAGATAAATTAAATGATGATACCTTCAAAATTTTGATCTTTCTTAGAAAAATAATTAGTTTTGTTATCAATAATTCAACAAAGTTTTTAAAATAGTATAATTTTCGAAAGTAAGATATTTGACCAAATAAGAAGAAGAAAAGAGAGAAAATGGAAGGGCTCAACTTGATATGGGTGTGGAGTTAGGTGAGGATGAGAGGTGAAGGAGAAGAAATAAAGAAAGAAAATGGAGGAAATTTGAAAGTTGAGGTGGAAGATGAATTAAAAATTGAAATGAAATTAAAATAATAAAAATAAAAATAAAATAAGTCAAAAAGTAAGAGAGAGAGAAAAATAAAAACTTAAAATGAAAAAAAATAATATTTCAAATTGAATTAACATGTGTCACACAATGATTGGTGTGTGATTACACTTGCCATTTAAAATCTGGAATTGATCCAAAAATAATATAATAATATATGTTCGGAATAGTTTAGGGGGGTAATAGGACATCTGCATAGTTAAGATGTCTTTTTAAAAATTCGGGACAACTTCAAGTGTCACTTTATGTCTTTTCTCATGTAATATATTTATATTACATAAGAAATTTTATTATTCTTAAGATTAATTTAGTTGTATTAGATGTTGTATCGTAGAATGTTCATCACAATAGAAAAGGGTCCATGATTTTCCCTTTGAAAGCATAGAGACTAAGGCTTGTTAAAATTGCATTTGTTTCTTTTGGTGATAGGTAAACTTCAAGACTAGTTGGTTGTTGCATTTTCATGTATAATTCATGTGCTTTATATTGAAGGTAAGCCTTGGGACAACAATAAAGTTGTCTTTGTGTTACTAGTAAGTCTTGAGTTTTGCAGACTTCACTTCTGATGCACCCATTGACATTTTTTAAGAGTCCGATCAACACAACATGTTACATATAACAAGTTCAAACCGTGGAATCAACTACTGATATTTGTGTTAGGGTAGACTTCATATATTACACCCCTTTGGTGTGCAGTATTATCCTAACTTTGCAGCGTGAAAGGGGGGTGCTTCCTGCATCATTGTTCTATTTTAATTGTGTTGAATTAATCATCTCGTAGGAAATGAACAATCTTGACTGATACAAGCAAACAAAAGTCTTGGACTAGAATAGTTGAGTACTACAAGAACCTCTTTCTGCCGGTACCCACTTCGCAAACAATACATACATTTTTTTTAGTTTGAGAACCGTATATATAGACATTTCACTATATATGTTTTTTTTTATAGAAAGATTGAAACTTCAAAAATTCATTGTCAATCTCAGGTGAAAGTTACAGGGGCTAGTACTTTGGTATCAAATATGTTATGGAGTTCTATAATAATATGCATCAGCAATATATTTTCCCTATGTTTTTTATCGTTAGTGTTTGGAATTGTACTTTTATTTTGCCATAGATGTAACAGTCATGCAGTGAATTTAATTTCTATAAAAATGGAGTTTTACAAAAAAAATTATTGTTATTTAATATGTTTTTATGGGAGTAATTTCCCTAGATAGTCACTCATGTTTGGGAAATTACCTAGTAATATCACTTATATTTGTTTTAGGACTACAATATCACCCAACTTTGTCTATTTTCCTCAAAATATACTTGACACAAAAAAATACATTATTTCTTTGCTACTAGGGTGCCACGTCACATTTTTTAATTTATTATTAATATTTTTCTAATTCTTTAAAGAACTGGAGGAACCCACCTATTTTCTTGAAGAGTCGGAGGAGCTCATATTACAGTTTTTAATGTAATTTTTTTACTGGGAATAATATGTGGGTTTGTCTATTTTTTTTTTAAAAAATCTATCTATATATAATAGGAGAAGTAAAAACTTTCACATGTCAGCACCACAAATATTCAAGAATTTTAATTTTTCAAAAAACATTTTAAATATGCTCTAAAAATATAATTAAAAGAAAACAGAAATTTTAATATAGCTATTTTAAATAGAAAATAAAATTTATTTTGAAAAAAAAAACTGTAACGGCAAAAAATGGATGATTTTTAAAATGCCTCTAATTTCAATTTTAAAGGGGAAAAAATGACATTGAACTATTTATTTTTATAAAAACAGTAATGGCTATTACAGGAAAAAAATGAAAGATCTTTAAATGCTTCAAATTTCAATTTTTAAGGTTAAAAATGAAAACTGAAAAATTGAACTATTTTATTACAAAAACTGTAACGTCTATTTATATTTGTCACAGTATTTAGGGAATGCTCCAACAAAATGGAATGTATAAATATTTATCTAAATAGGACAAAAAAAAGTGCACCATAAAAAAAACTATAATTATTATTTGAAAAATTAATTAAAAAACTTATGGTAAAAAATAATAATTATCATTATAAAATTAAAAAATATATTTTTAAAAAATAGTTAAAACAGTCCATTATTAGTTACTTGTAGAAATTGGGGTATTTTTCATTCATTTAAAAAAATTATCTTTATATATCTAAAAACAAAATATTTTCAAAAAACATAAATAGAAAACAATATTTATAAAAAAAATATTGCAACCCAACGTTTAAATAGGTTTAAAGCATATTTTTTTAATAATGAATAAATAAATTATATGTCATGGCATCCTAATAAGAGAGAGATAATGTATTTTTTTGTGTCAAGTATAGTTTGAGGAAAATAACTAAAGTTGGGTGATATTATAGTCCTAAAACAAACAAAGTAATATTCCTAGGTAATTTCCCAAACATGAGTGACTATTTAGGGAAAGTACTCATATACTACGAAATTGTCATGTTAATCATTAATTATATTGAAAGTCATATTTATATAAATATAAATATATTTAATAGACATACGGGATATACAAATTGTGACCTGAATATCTACTCAAATTATAACTCTATTACGTAATAAACCAAAATTAGCTATTTTACCTCATTATATTTTAAGTTTTTGCTATTTTTGAAAGTTCGTCCTATTGGAAAAATTATATAAAGTAACTGAATATACTTCTATAGTTACACTTTATAATAGCGTATTTCTAAATTAATATAATAGAAAGTGTAGTTATACTTTACATTACGGAAAAAAGGTTAAAAACATTCTTAAATTATTCGAGATAGATTATTTTTACCTTAAATTATATTTCGGCTTAAAAGTACTTTTTCCGTCAAATTATTGGGTCAAAAGTGTCCTTCTTATTAATGGAAGTTGTTAAATGCCATGTGGATGCCACATGGATACTACATTGCACGCCAATAGGGTTCCACTATCACATAGTCTAAATGGAAAAGAGTCAAAAAAAATACCCTTAAACTATCTAATATAGCACATATGTACGCTTAAACTATATTTCGGCTCAAAACTACCCTTTCCGTCAAATTGTAGGGTCAAAAGTACCCTCTTTACTAACAGAAGTTGTTAAATGACTGTGGATGTCACGTACATTGCATGTCAATAGGGTTCCACTACCCATTTTTCAAAAATTCCACCCCTTCTCCCTCATTTCGCGGCTAGGGTTTCACAGTTTCTTTGTGACTGGGTTTCAAAGTGGATATTCGTAGTTATAGGTTAGTAAATCTTTTTTCTTATTTTATTATGTTTATAATTTCAAAGAGTGATAGTTAGGATTATTTCACAACTTTTCCTCATTTCGCGGCTAGTGTTTCATAGTTTTTTCAAGGCTGGGTTTCAAAGTGGATATTCGTGATTGTTGGTTACTAAATCTTTTATTTTATTTTGTTATGTTTACGATTTCCGAGCATGATAGTTAGGATTTCACAACTTTTCCCTCATTTCGTGGCTAGGGTTTCATAGCTTTCTTCAAGGATGGGTTTCAAAGTTGATATTTGTGGTTGTAATTTAGTAAATCTTTTTTCTTATTTTATTATGTTTACGATTTCAAAGCATGATAGTTAGGATTTCAAAAAAAATTCCTCATTTCGCGGCTAGGGTTTCATAACTTTCTTCGGGGCTGTTCAAAGTAAATATTTGTGGTTGTAAATATAATAAAATAAGAAGAAAAAAATTACTAACCTACAACTACGAGTATTTATTTTGAAACCTAACGAAGAAGAAAACTGTGAAACCCTAGCCGCGAAATGAGGGAGAAGGGTTGAAATCATTTCTAGAAAATAATGAAATGAGGGGAGAAAAATAATTAAGATTTAGGAATTTAGTCTATGTGACAGTAGAACCCTATTGGCATGTAATATGGCATCCATGTGGATGAGCATTCAACAACTTCCGTTATAAGAAGGGCACTTTTGACCCAATAATTTGACGAAAGGGTGGCTTTAAGCCGAAATATAATTTAAGGGTAAATATGAGCTATTTTGAATAGTTTAAGGTTATATTTTACTCTTTTCCTTTTAATCTATGTAGCAGTGGAACCCTATTAGTGTGCAATGTGGCATCCACATGGTATTTAACAATTTTCATTAATAAGAATAACACTTTTGATCCAATAATTTAACGGAAAGGATGATTTTGAGCCGAAATATAATTTAAAAGTAAATGTCAAGAATTTTGAATAGGTTAAGAATATTTTTAACCCTTTTCCATTTACATTATATATCATATATACACTGATATATGTATAATGTATCCCCAAATTGTAGTCACACTTTTTGTATGACTCACATATTGTGTATATACTATTTATATTCTTGTTACATTTATGACCATTGCCACACCCATTATGCACCGCTAAAAAAAAGTAAAAATTAGGCAAATGACATACTGTAAATGACAAATTATATTCTATCCCTATAATATCAATATTTACCAAAAATCCCTTCTTTTTGAGAAATTCGGATACTTTATAAAATAAAATGATACGTAAATAGAAATGGCCGGATACTTTAATGTTATGTTTTTTTATGTTAACTGTTACTGCGCAAAAAAAGGGTAATAATTTTCCCATGATTTACGTTAATTTTTAACAAGATTATCGTCAAATCTGCATAAAAACGTACTAATTTATTGCATTATTCAATTTCATAATATTGAAAAATTCAGATTTTGAATCAGAAAAAAAAATGATTTTGCGTAAAAAAAATCTCTGGAACGCGAATTCTGAATTTTCAAAGATGAATATTTCGATCTTGTTGCGACATTCTGGAATATGGGAAAGTGATGTATGAGCGATACAAAAGTGATGGGATAGTGGTTGGTGAAAATATTTCGTTTATGAATCTATTTCAGCAATTGCGGCTGAGCTGGGTATTGACGAATCAAAAAAAAAATATAGAGATTAGATTTGTTGTTGAGGGGAATTCGTCTCCATTGTGTATTTGGACTGATATGGGTGTAAAATTGTATATAGAAATTAAGAAACATGAGGCTGGGTTCGGAACTTATCCTTTATGCATTGATACTTCAGATAAAGGTGTTGAAGAGATAATAAATTTCGATGTAACAACAGGTGCCATCATGTGTGTTGAGGGTGAAAAAAGCGACGCAAAGGCTCTCAATATTGTTGAATCATCAATTGATGATGCATATTACATACCGAAAATGGATGTTGATAACAAAAATTTGTTATCCCATTCAAAACAATAATTGATATCAAATATTTATAGTTTATTATATGATATGTTATTCTTAACGATACTAAATATATTATGTTCATAATGTTGTATTAATTAATAAAGCTATACAAATTGAATTTTTTATGTTGCTAACATGTGGCATATTATATGTTTTGTGTATCTGATTGTAATATAGTATCATACATTTTGATTTGCACGAAAAATACGATATTTTGGAGTAACTTATTTGTATCAACTAGTATAATAATTGTGTAAAAATAGTATCAGATATACTCTGAAAATAATTTATTATGGTATCATCATTTATTTTGTATATATTACTTATATAAATTATTTAGTATCGTGTAATTAAATAAACTAGTAACAATCGTGTAAAAATATTATCAGTTATATTATCAACATACTTTATATGGTATCGTATGTTATTTTGTAGAACTAACTTTTACAAAAATTAATTATATGTACTGTTAATTAACTAATATAATTGAATTCAAAAAGTTGACAAAAATATAAACTAAACTAAATGTATATATATAAGTATATTATTCAAACTCTTGAACGATACTAAATAAGTTGAACACAATAATTTGCATTATTTAATAAAGATATACTAATTTTATTTTTGATACTAAAATAAGAATCATATTTGTAATAATTCTATTGTTACTTCGTATCTGATTATAATATAGTATCATATCTTGTTATTTACCGAATAATTAATAAATTTTAACTAAATAATTATGTGTTATTTTGTGTCATAATTGAGTAAATAACTTAACAGTTATATTGTTAAAAAATTTAATATAGTATCATCAGCTGTTTGACAAGATAAATTATTAAAACTAGAAAATGCTTAGTAATATTGAACGAAAAATAGAAGTTGAAATACAAAATATTCCGTTCCAATAATAGTTCAAAAATAATATAAACCTAACTAATCAACATCAACCAATGCATCTTCTGCCTGTTTAGAAAACCCGCCCTTTGGCCTTGTTGGATCATCGCTATGACTAACATATCCAGCCTTGAGTTTGTCCATGTCATACTTCCATAACAATGTTCCGTATCTGTTGTGAAGATAGTCACTCTGAAGACCAACGGATGGAATTTTGATTTCGTCGCTCAAATATTCTGCATAAGCAGCTACGAACAGTACACAATCACTGGGGAAAAAAATGAAGACACATTAAAAATGATTTGAATGTAAAGGAAATCTAAAAACTAACATTTTATCAAACAAAAAAAAATTGATTCACAAATACTTACAGGCTATCGCTTTTTTGTTGAATAATCTCTTGCGCATATTCAACTGTAAATGAATGTTGAGGACCCAACAGTTCACCTATTTCCTTGTCTTTGTACGCCTCCAATGATAACCAATTAATTCTATCCGTTTTATCAAAAAAGCCGCTATCATGTAGATAGTTTGGAAGCATTACAGACAACTGATTATTCTCTTCAGAAGGCACTCTAATTGTAACATATATAAAAAGTTTCTAAACTATTGACTGCATATAATAATGTTTCTGTTTTAAATGATACTAAAAATTGCCTAATACTGATACTAAATATAAATAAACATGTTAACATGATACTTACAAATACTATTTGAAACTATATATAAACGAAACATTAAAGTTAAATATATTTCTTTGATACATTAAATTTCATGACAAACACATCAAAAGATACTCAAATTCACAATTTCAATTAGATAAATAAACATAATGGCTGATACTTAAATTTTTATATACTTATCAATAATTCATATAAATATGATACTTAAATAACAGATGTATGACTGTATGATACACATATACTATTATTTGATACCTTATATTGAATGCAAAATTATGCTGTTATAACAAAAACCGATACTTTATGTAGATATACAAACCGATACTTATAACATATCTATACGTAATTAGTAATTATTACCCATTAATATAAACGAAATAAAAGTAAAAATAAAACAAAGAATCATTCTATCATGAGCACATAAAAAATGATACTTAATAAAAAATAATTGAGCATACTAACAAATATATACAAAAATCATGATAAGATTAAAACGATACTTAATATAATTCATCAGACTAATACTACCAAATAATTCATCAGACTAACTAAAACAAACAAAATTCCATATACAATATAAACGACACTTAACAATCAGAATCAACAAACTAAAGAAACAACATGAAAATCATGATGTATATGGAAAACAAATTTACATACCGTTTGTAATGTTGGTCGAACAATAGGAGGTGCCGCCTTTCTACCCCTCTTCTTTGGGGTTTTTGGGTCTTTAGAAGTAGATGCATGTTTGTTTTTTGATGAATTTTTCTTGCTAGAGCTTGGTTTTGTCATGACAATAGTTTGATGCAACAATAAAGAACTCAGATCTACATAGAATTTGATTATGGAAATCAACAATATAATTTTTTGAACAATAAGCACAGTAAATACGCAAAAACGGAAAATATTTTGAAGAAATAGTAATGTGGATGATGATATACCTGATTTAGGACTCAAATTTGGATGAGTATTGATAATAATCCTTAGAATATTTTGAATTTCAAATTTGATTTACAATTGTAACTGAAAATTAGAGGGGGGGGGGATTTTGGGAGAATTTTTTGGGGAAGGCGAGATTTTGGGGGAATGGAATCAGTTTTTGGGACGGTAACTTCTGATTTTGGGAAGGTAAATTTAACTTTTTAAGTTTCCAACGTGTAAAGTTAATTAGTATCATTGGGGGGTAAAAAAAAGGGATTTTTGTAATTTAATAAATTAGTAGGGAATTAATGGAATTAGATAAATTAAAGTAGTGTAGTTTAGTAATTTTTCCTAAAAAAAATGATAGGTTAAATGCATAAGAGGCCCATTAAAACTCGTGTGTTTCTCTTATTTTAAGAGGAAAGACTCAAAATAGTCCATCACCTTTGGGTTAAGGCTCAAAGTGATCCTTGAGTTTTCACATAGAGCACTAATAGTCCCTCATGTTTGATATATTGGTGCACTTTTGATCCTCACATAAAATTTTGCCTATTTTTTAACATTAACTTTGTCCAAAATTTTATATAAGGAATGTTCAATCGTCTTTTTATATATATAATAGAAATAATAACTCTATTTGAGTAAAGGTGATAAGAAAAACACCTTGTTCTGTACGCTAGAAATATTACTGCAGATAAACTAAAAACATCTTAACATATGACTTTGCAAGAAAATAGAAAATTGTACTATTGCACGTTAAATTATCATGATAAACCTCTCGACTTTACCTACAATACGATTTTTACTAAACAAAACAAAGTGTTTTTCTTCTCACATTCTTTCATATGTAGTTGTTATTTCTACTAAATGTACAAAACGACAATTGAACATCCCATACATAGGTTATGGATAAAATCAATGCGAAAAAATAGGTAAAATTTTGGAGGAAGACCAAAAGTGCACCAATACCGCAAACATGAGGGACTATTAGTGCTCCATGTGAAAACTCAAGGATCAGTTTGAACCTTAACCCAAAGAAAAGGGACTATTTTGATCCTTTCCTCCTTATTTTAATGCTATAACTTGGACTTGTTCAAATTGAACACTTACACTACTCAAGAAATACACTTGTTAGACATTTTCCTTATGCGGGAAAGTCACCTAGCCATCAAATAACAATAATAACATATCCAGTATAATTTTATAATATTGAGATATGAACAAAGTAAAGTATACGTAAAGTAAAGTATACGTAGAACTTACTCCTATCTTATAAAATTATGAAGGTTGTTTTCGATAGATCCTCAAGTTAAGGAGAAAAGAAAAAGAAGCAGTAAAGGCATAAAATTTTATCCTCTAAAAAAGAATATGTTTCTATCTGTACAACAATAATTTATTATTATTTCTATTTCATTTTTATTTCTTTATTTGATAATAAAAATCCTTTCTCTTTAATATCATATTATAATTTCTATTTTAATTTATTTTCTTATTTCATAATATAAATCCTTTCTTATTTCATAATGTAAATCATTTCGATAGATCCACGGCTCAAGGAGAGAAGAAAAAGAAGTCGTAAGGGAATCTCCAACCCATTCTTTGTTTTACTCTCTAAATTATTATTTTTCACTCTCTTCAATATTATATTATTATTTATATTTTATTTTAGTTTTATTATTTCATGATATAAGTCATTTATTTCTTTTTTGTAGTGTTTAAATGAGCATCTTATATAATGTTCATATAAAATTAAATTTTATTCATTTTTTAAATTCTTTATTTAATATAAAAATATACTTTATTCGGTTCTAAATAGCATAAATGCAAACAAATATTAAATACTATACATATTAATGGACAATTCAAATAAAAGTGAAATCATTGATGAAATATAATTATTACATAATTATATTTAAATCATCATAAAACTTATTTTAAATTTTAGATAAATACTCAACTTTTGAGTATTATTACGTTGCCCTGTAAATACTCTATATAATAAAAATATTATTAAAAATAATCATAAAGTGAAATAGAGAGGACTAGTATTCATCTCTTTATAAATAGAGAATAGAGAGTAAAACAGCGGTGGGGTAGAGACCGTATTCTCTATTTTACTCTTCAAACATAGAAAATTGCGGGGGTCGAGATAATCTAACAACAGCAAGATAAAAGGCACTTAGCCATCAGCTTTCATTTATATGAGATTGAGATTCAATATGCAATATACACTAGCTTCAAAACTTATTTCTGGAGCAAGATTGTGTACAATAGTTCATTCCAAGCATCTGGAACACCAGCTACACACCAGTGGCTGCAGTCCATCGACGCGCCACTGACAATTCTCGAGGGGTGTCCGTCTTTTCGTAGTTGTGTAAGCAGTGTAATATCAAGTAAATTGACAAGCATTGTCATGTTACTTAGGACACTTTTTACCACTGCCTCTCCTGCATATCTTCTACCTGGATAAGTTGATCCCTCTATTGGCTTTGTTTGTCCACTGCAGTCCTTCACCATTGGTTCATCCCAATCCTTGCCACTAAAAAAGAGGAAACACAACCAAGTTGAATAAAATGGTCGAAAACTCTACAACACAAATCATATACAAACTTGCAAGAAAATGTGATTGATGTACAATTCGTCGAGACTTAGGTGTCATTTGGTTCACGTACTACTCGCTTTGTCCCAATTTATATGACACACTTTCCAATTTTGTCTGTTCAAAAAAGAATGACACATTTCTTTATTTGACTAATATTTAATGACACTATCAACATTTTATTCAGCTTGAGTCCCACTTATTTGACAAGAAGTATATAAAAGTGTACTCTTGGAACATTGCAAAATCTTCTCATATTTCTTAAACTCCGTGCCAAATCAACTACATCACATAAGTTGGGACGGAGGGAGTAGTATGTTTGGATTAAAAATAAAAGTCCTGTTCACGAAGCATCATCTCGTGTTCACGGAAGGTTTGTAGAAGGATCACACCCCAATTAAGGGGATGTAGTACGTGTAGGCCACCTACCATGACGAAGCAATAGTGACTGATATCACGGCTAGAATTCGTGACCTATAGGTCAGATGGAGACAGTTTTACTATTGCTCTAAGGTTTGTGTTGAGATTATAATGTGAACGACCCCTAAATGTTTACGAGAGAAAAAGAGTTCTCTGATAACTTACTAATAATGAACAGCAGAAATTCCTTGGAAGAACACTTCAGTCACAGCAGGATCAATGTTGGAATCAACCCAATTAGCCCAAGTAGTTAACGCAATATTATATGCTTCCATATGGTCCATCTCCTTGTATAGTTTGTCACCAACTTGAAAATAGTCCCAACTGCGGGGAAAAACAGGACAATGTAATTTTTCTTGTAATACGAAATAACGGAGTTTGGCTTCTATTAAGTTAGTGAAGAAGTGTACGTTTGTAGACGTCCAGTATGTATCCACCAATGGTAGCTGTTGAAGATTAAGACATCAACTCCTTTCCACTGCTCAGTTCTGCTGAGTGAGTCGAGCTTAAGAACTCCTCCTGCTTCCTCGACCACTAGGTCAACGAGAAATCCATCTTTCAAGAATGTGACTGTGAACTCAAACTCCTTCACAAGCCAAAAACGAACATGAGAAAGAAGGGCAGAATACATATCAGAAAGTCAAAATCAGTTTCAGAGCAAGGAGATATTTTTTTATAACCTTAGTTTCCGGTCTAGCTACCTCGACTAATAGTACGGAATACCTGTCACCTCCCACCAGCAATAGGTACCAAGTAACATGTTCATCAAGGCGAGGACAGATGAGGAAAAATCACCTAATAATTTTGTGTCTGCTAGGATTTTAGTGTTTATCAAATCTCATAACAATCTATGTTGCTCGAATCTTCCAAAAATGTTGGCACATCCATGTTCGATCCTCCAAAAATGCAATACTTTCAGAGGATCCGACAGATACCTGGGGACGTTTTTGGAGATCCCGAGCAATATAGTCACATAGAGAATAACAGAATGTCATGATCGCGACAGGGTAATTACTGAATCTTCTTAAAGTATTTAGCAGTTGATGCTTCTTTGTGCTGGATAGAAAATTCATCATAGGCCATGAAATCGAAGAACGATTGCAGTTTAACCTTCTGGTACTAACCACAAGAATTAATATATATGAAAATTTGCTAAAACGAAGGATCTATCACAGATTTGGATCAATTTCAAGTTAGATTTTTCAGTTACATCAAAGGAGTAAGGGCTCTTGTTATACATTCAATAATACACAAAGGCTCGCGCGTTATACTGAGTTGTAGATGAATGACATGTTAGAATTCAACAAGTACTAATCGGTCTAAAGCTTGGAAGAATTCCAGCAATTAGCCTCTCTGCAGGATCTAAGATCATTTACTAATATTTCATCGATCTGTAAACATGCTAGCATTGTTGTATTTGGGGGCCGATCATATCCACACATACTAATCTAGTAAATTAGTACTAGTTGTTTTAACCTGCCAACATCACGACTCTTATTCTAATCAAAACACTAAGCACCCCTATTGAACATAGGTCGCCAAACTACGACCAAGACTCACGCCTTTTCAATTGTCAGTCATGGCCTTTTGAAGTGCTAGTCACGTAATTAAGCACGCCAAGTTCAATCAAGTCAAAAAGGCTTTGAAGACTCGAGGGTTGTATTATAAAAAGAATACTGATGGGACAAAGGGGCAGTCTTCGATTGGACCCAACGTTAGAGCACTTTTACCAACAACAACAACAATATATCCCGTGTAATCCCACTAGGTGGGATCTGAAAGGGTAGGATATACGCACACCTAACCCCTACCTCGTGGAGGCAGAGAGGTTGTTTCCCAAAGACTCTCGGCTCAAATAACTCATAACAAAGCAATGTTAAAAATAACATATAGACACGCAAAGCAGACATAACATAATAACAAAATCATTACATAGCATTCGAGTCTACCAAGCAGAAGATGATAGAGGGGCTGAGGGGCAACGATTAAGTCGACCTACCGGGAATGAAAGAACAGAACGGTTTCTTGTCCTGTCAAATGTGTAACTAGAATTTGGAACTGAAGCATGAAGCATGCATGTTAGTGATTGCCACTGGTTATTGCTCAATGAATCCCCCACAAACATGAAGTTTTTGCCTTTGAAGTTTTTCAAGAAATCTTCACCATTGAACCTATTGTTGGGAAATTCGGGTAATTTCCCTACAAAACGGAACAACTTTAGTGAAATGAACCGATTCAAACGAACTGAACCGTAAAAACACTAACAAAGATACCCGACAAATAATATCGAATATTAACTGAAAAGAAGAGAAAAGAGACCGAACAATTTTAATAATGGAGTTCAGCCGCGAAAGCTTAATCTCCAAGCACAGCTCAAAGCAGCCTACTTTTATTAGATAGAGAGAAGAGATTACAAATGGTACAATTTACAATGAAGGAGGAGGGGTTCTTTTATAACCCAAATTCTCCTTCACAATACATAAAGCTCCGATGTGGGACTAAAGCAAGAAGCGAAAAAACAAATGCTTCAAACTTTATCCGGTGTGGGACTAAATAATTAGGCCAAAGAGTCAACAAATCTCCACCTTGGCTTAATATCCAGTCCCACCAAATATAAATCTTCTCAAACAAACAAATAATAAAAGCAGTTTTCACGTTGCTTCCAAATTTGCGCCGTGAGGCGCCAACTTCAAATGTGCAGGACATTGACCAAGTCTAAACAGTGTTCAAACTTGGCCTTTGTAACCACCTTGGTCAGCATATCTGTGGGATTCTCCGTAGTATGAATCTTCAACAGAAGTATCTCCTCTTCTTCGAGAATTTCCCTCACAAAGTGATAGCGAACATCAATGTGCTTCGTCCGTGCATGAAAGACTTGATTCTTTGCTAAATGAATAGCACTCTGACTGTCAGAATAAACCTCAAGTTGTTTCTGACCAACTCCCAAGTCTTTAAGCAACCCATGAAGCCAAATCGCCTCCTTTACAGCCTCTGTAATTGCCATATACTCTGCCTCTGTCGTAGACAAAGCCACCGTTGACTGTAAAGTAGACTTCCAACTAACTGGCGCTTTTGCTAAAGTGAACAAATAGCCAGTTGTAGATCGTCGCTTATCCAAATCACCTGCATAGTCAGAATCACAGTATCCAACTATGCATTGACCAAGTGATTTATCCTGCTCGAATGCCAATCCAATATCTACGGTATTTTGCAGATACCGTAGAATCCATTTCACAGCTTGCCAATGACCCTGGCCTGGATCATGCATGTACCTGCTAACAACACTAACAACCTGTGAAATATTTGGTCTCGTACACACCATTGCATACATCAAGCTTCCAACTGCATTTACATACGGGACTTTCGCCATGTATTCTCGCTCTTCATCAGTCGTCGGAGATAACCGGCTACTCAGTTTCAAATGAGGAGCAAGTGGGGTACTCACGTGTTTTGTATCTTCGTGCATAGCAAAACGTATTAGTACCTTCTTCAAATACTGCTTCTGTGACAGCCAAAGCTTGCCTCTCTCTCTGTCCCTGTTTATCTCCATGCCGAGAATCTTCTTGGCTTCCCCCAAATCCTTCATCTCGAACTCTTTACTCAACTGAGCCTTCAGTTTGTCAATCTCAGCTTGGCTCTTTGCTGCAATCAGCATATCATCAACATATAAGAGTAAGTAGATGTAGGAACCGTCTTGAAGCCTGCGCAAATACACACAATGATCGTATTTGCTTCTCTTGTACTTCTGACCCTTCATGAAACTATCAAATCGTTTGTACCACTGTCTCGGAGATTGTTTCAGTCCGTACAATGATTTGACAAGTTTGCAAACCCAATTCTCTTTATCAGCAACCTTATTTCCTTCTGGCTGAGTCATATAGATTTCCTCCTTCAAATCACCGTGTAGGAATGCGGTCTTCACATCAAGTTGAGCTAGCTCCAAATTCAACTGCGCTACCAAGGCCAACATAATTCTAATGGAGGAATGTTTAACAACTGGAGAAAATACCTCATTATAATCAATTCCCTCCCTTTGAGCGTAGCCTTTAGCTACCAACCTTGCCTTGTAGCGAACATCGCCTTTATCTGGAAATCCTTCTTTCTATGCAAATACCCATTTGCATCCAATTGCCTTCTTGCCTATCGGTAGTTGTGTCAACTTCCACGTCATGTTCTTCTTAAGGGATTGCATTTCCTCTTCCATTGCACCTGCCCAATTGCCACTTTCTGAACTTCGTATGGCCTCTGGGTAGGTGGATGGAACATCTTCATCTGAAACTGGAAGTGCATAAGCTACCATGTCAGTGAAACGAGCGGGCTTTTGGATCGCTCGTCTCTGTCTTCTAACTGCAATTGGCTCCGATTGCTGTAGAGGTTCTTGGGTAGGAACCTCTTCCTCATCTGACTCTTCTTCTGCCGTAGGAGAGTCACTCGTGGTGCTCCGTGCTGGGATCACCACTGTCTCCTCAAACTCCACCTGCTTCGGAGTACACTCCACCTGTTCAGGAGTACTCTCAGCATCTTCTGGATTTACCTTCTTTAACATGGCAGATTCATCGAAGGTAACATCTCTGCTTATAATTGTTTTCTTTGCCTCGAGACACCACAGACGGTATCCCTTCACTCCAGCATTGAATCCCATGAACAAAGCCTTCTTTGCCCGTGGATCCAACTTTGATTCAATCACATGATAATATGCAACAGAACCAAAAACGTGCAAAGTATCATAATCAGTTGCAGGTTTTCCAGACCATACCTCTAATGGAGTTTTGCCATCAATAGCAGATGATGGCAAACGATTGACGAGATGTTGAGCATATGTTATCGCCTCAGCCCAAAATTTTCTGCCTAACCCAGCATTAGACAGCATACAGCGAACTTTCTCCACAAGTGTCCTGTTCATACGCTCTGACACCCCATTCTGTTGCGGTGTTTTCCTGACGGTGAAGTGCCGAACTATGCCACAGTCTTGGCATACCTTAAGGAACGGATCACTCTTGTATTCTCCACCATTGTCTGTTCGGAGAACCTTGATCTTCCTTCCCGTCTGGTTTTCAACTTGAACTTTCCACTTAAGGAAAATTCCAAGTACATCATCTTTGTTCTTCATAGAAAACACCCAAACTCTCCTGGAAAAATCATCAACAAAAGTGACAAAATAATGCCTTCCTCCAAGAGACGGAGTCTTGGCAGGTCCCCATACATCTGAATGCACATAATCCAGAATACCCTTGGTATTATGAATTGCAGTGCCAAACTTCACTCTTCGTTGTTTTCCAAGAACACAATGTTCACAAAACTCAAGTTTGCAAGTCTTCGTACCTTTCAACAATCCTTGCTTGGCAAGAATTTGCAAAGATTTTTCACCAGCATGTCCCAACCGCATATGCCACAGCTTCGTTGCCTCAGTATCTTTCTTGGTGCAAGAAGTTACTGTTGTTACTATCCCGACCACTGTACTACCTTGATAGTAATACAGATTGTTCTTTCTCACACCCTTCAACATCACCAACGCTCCAGAAGTTGCTTTAAGAACTCCATCTCGCATCGTTATAACTAGGCCTTTAGATTCTAAAGCCCCCAATGAGATGAGATTCTTCTTCAACTTTGGCACGTACCGCACATCTCGCAAGATTCTGGTGGATCCATCATGATTTTGCAGTTTGATTGAACCTATTCCGGTTGTTTTACATGAATTATCATTACCCATGTAAACAACTCCGCCGTCGAGATCCTGAAATTCAAAGAACCACTCCCGAATGGGACACATATGATAGGTACAACCTGAATCCAATATCCACTCATCTGCATGTGATGTTGTAGGAGCGACCACTAAAGAGATATCTGATTCTGCATCGCTTTTGCATTCTGCAACATTGGCGTCTTGCGGAGCCTTCCCTTTCTTCTTCAACTTTGGACAGTCTTTCCTCCAGTGCCCTTTCTCATGACAGAAAGCACACTCATCTTTGGCAATGGCTCGACCTTTTGATTTGGACCTTCCTCTTCTCCCTTTTGTCTGGTTTTGATGACGACCTCTTGCCACCAATACTTCTTCTGATGTTGTTGCCTTTGTTTTCATCTTATCCTGCTTTCTCAGTTCATGACTATATAAAGCAGAACAAATAGCATCTAACGACACATTCTCCTTCCCGTGAAGTAACGTTGTCTCCAAATGTTCAAATTCATCGGGAAGAGATGATAACAACATCAAAGCCAGATCTTCATCATCGAATATGACATCTAAATTAAGCAAGTCTGCTACTAATTGATTAAACATAGTGATATGTTCATTCATAGTAGTACCTTGTTTGTAATCAAATCGAAACAACCTTTTCTTCATTAGGAGCTTGTTCTGACCACTCTTTTTCAGAAACTTGTCCTCCAATGCCTTCCACAATTTGTATGCAGAAGTCTCATTCTTGAAAGCATACTTTTGCTCCCTGGATAGACACGATCGAATTGTTCCGCATGCCAACCGATTAATGATTTTCCAATCTTTATCTTCAACTCCTTCTAGTTTAACTTCTTCAATAGCAATATCAAGACCCTGCTGGAAAAGGGAGTCCAAAACCTCCCCTTGCCACATACCGAAATGGCCCGTACCATCGAATATTTCAACCGCCAACTTCAAAGTAGACATTGGGAATCTTGACCATGATGACGAGGCACCCGATGTCTTCGGTGGAATATTTGCAACAGACTCCATTTCTTGATCTTTATTTGCCATTACAGACTCAAAAAAAAATATTGGATATTACAACAGAATTCAAATAATCGAAGGCTTCTACAGAAACAAAGTAATTCCTTTCTGGTGTGGAAGATCAGGCGAAACTGCAACCACAGAGCATACTCAGACAGAACTCTGACTTAGAAAAAACTTTCGACGCAAAAGGACCAAAATAATTCTTTTCTGATGTGGAAGATCAGACTCAGCTGCAACCACAGAGCATACTCAGACAGAACCTTGGCTCTGATACCATTTGTTGGGAAATTCGGGTAATTTCCCTACAAAACGGAACAACTTTAGTGAAATGAACCGGTTCAAATGAACTGAACCGGACAGAACACTAACAAAGATACCCGACAAATAATATCGAATATTAACTGAAAAGAAGAGAAAAGAGACCGAACAATTTTAATAATGGAGTTCAGCCGCGAAAGCTTAATCTCCAAGCACCGCTCAAAGCAGCCTACTTTTATTAGATAGAGAGAAGAGATTACAAATGGTGCAATTTACAATGAAGGAGGAGGGGTTCTTTTATAACCCAAATTCTCCTTCACAATACATAAAGCTCCGATGTGGGACTAAAGCAAGAAGCCAAAAAACAAATGCTTCAAACTTTATCCGGTGTGGGACTAAATAATTAGGCCAAAGAGTCAACACCTATATATGCCATAATCCATTAAAAAAATCATTTTAACAAGTATTTGACTACACTGGCGAAGTCAGAATTTTAACTAAACATACAAATAAGTCAAATGAGAGTTCAACGTCTACTATATATGCATTTTTACCAAGAATCTAGTGAGCTACCCTTAAAAAAAAAACAGACTCATAAACTCAAAATTCTAGCTTCGACTCTACAAGCACGAAATTTAATAGAAAAAAAAAACAAGTCATTATGTTACGTGGGGAGGTCACAATCTATAGGCTGCCATCTATATTTGAGATAAAAATTATCTTTTCTTCCATTTTTGATGCAATTAAGACCTTGGTCTATAAATGGACATTGTAAAGAATCATAAATTGGATAAGATTCATCAAAAATCCAACTTCCTTCAAAAATATTACAGCTCCTCAATTGTACTGTTAATAGATGTAGAAAAACAAGAAAAAGGTAGATTTTGGTAACTGTTTTTGTAAACATTGTGAAAATTTAGAACACAAATTGAGAGTTCTTATGAAAATTGGGGCAAAATAAATAAAAAATTGTAGTGTTTGATAATTAATGTGTGTATGTAGAGTTTGGTGTGGATAAATTAGTTGGTTGTCTTTTTTTTTATACTGGTAAAAGGTGCACTATAATTAGTAAAGTAAGCAACTGAAAAATGTCACCAACATTCTTTGTGTGAATGCTGTGTCAAAAAACATTTAAACTATGTTTTTTTTTTAATTTCGTATCTAAATTATTAAGAGCGTGAGTTTTAGTAGTTTGAGAAACACACTTTAGTAGTGTGTAATACACTCCTTTTATTTAAAAATATTTTCCCATGACATTTCACATGGATAAAATATCTCGATAAAAATTCAATAATAATAGTTATCAATATTAGTTCAAAATTAAAACATCATTTATAAAAAAAAAATCTTACATTACCCTACTCTAAAATTTATGGTTAAATAGATATTTGAAGATAAATTTTAAAATTTGATCCAAAATATATGGTCAAACATATATAGTCTTTGTTCATTGAATATTTACTTCATTTATGTATCATCTCTCTATAATTGAGGTGTTCATATTACTCAAGAAAAATTAGTACTATCTATGGTTAAAATGATATGAAAAATTAGTAGTACTATCTATGATTAAAAAGATATGAAAAATTAGTAGTACTATCTATGGTTAAACACATATTCAAAGATAAATTTTAAAATTTGATCCAAAATATATGGTGAAACATATATAGTCTTTGTTCATTCAACATTTACTTCATTTATGTGTCATCTCTCTTTAATTGAGGTGTTCGTATTACTAAAGAAAAATTAATAGTACTATCTATGGTTAAACAGATATTTGAAAATAAATTTTAAAAATTTGATCCAAAATATATGATCAAACATATATAGTCTTTGTTCATCACTTCATTGAATATTTACTTCATTTATGTGTCATCCATCTATAATTGAGGTGTTCATATTACTCAAGAAAAAATAGTAGTACTATCTATGGTTAAACAGATATTTGAGATAATATTTTAAAATTTGATCCAAAATATATGGTCAAACATAAATAGTCTTTATTCATTGAATATTTATTTCATTTATGTGTCAACTCTCTATAATTGAGAAGTTCGAATTACTCAAGAAAAATTAGTAGTACTAAGGTATAATGAGAGAGAAAAAATAATTTCAACATTACGTGATGTATTTAAAATCATAAGATTAAAATATTATGATACATTATAAATAACGTTAATTTAAAATTAATTCTTTAAAAAAAAAATACTTTGAAAAATGTTATCTCCAATTAAATTAAAACACATAATTTTAAACGAACTAGATATTGGACGCAAAAAATTAGCCTCGTCACATGATTTACACTTTCTCAATATCAACGAAACACAATCTTTACTTTTGTTTTTCATTAAAAGGAGGCTTTTTTCTCTACCTTTATGTCTAGACTCAAATTCATATTTAATTGAATTTTAAATGCAAATATCAAATTTTCGGTGGAAAATGAAAAAACAAAGTTTTTCCATTCAATAAGATTATTAGTCAGTAGTCATATCATAAAAGAATATCAGATTTAGTATTACATTGAATTCAATCAAATGAATACCATAATCATACACAATTACCATATATATGTTCAGTATTAAATACTGATAGTAAACATGGCTAAAGAAAGTAATTCTCAGTACATTCATGGAGAAACTTCTTGATACATTTCCTACAATTGCAAATATACTTGGGTACACTTTGGTTATCCGTAAAGTTGAACGAAATCTTGTTAAAGATCTTGGGTCATGGATCAACAAAGATGTGTTTCAAAGGAGATGCATTTACAGTTTTCCTATAAGAAACGTCAGCTGACTTCGATCACCTCTACCAACTAAGGTTCTGTTGTTGTCCAGAGATTCAACCCGACTGTCCATCTGGCACATAGATTCATCACCATAGGCACTACTATTCGTGAATAAGCATGACAAAATATAGTGCAACCAAGCGTAGAACTAGCATGATCATGCCGGGATATAAGTATCTCACTGACAATTTGACGAATGTTACCTGTATGCTGCTGATCAACTCATCGGATTCTCAAGAAGCGATTAAGACACGTTTTGACCAAGTCTCAGAATGTCCATCAGCAAACGACTGACAGAAGCCTTTATTTCATATGGTATTACTAACTGGGGAGGAACTGATTCCAGTGCATACAGAGTAATAACCCTCATTACCACGGCCTAGTGTAAATTTGTCTTATCGCCTTTCTAGACATTCTGAATCACAAACTTGCATTATGCTTTTAAGGCACATTTGCTGCATACCTGAAGTAAACACGTAACATTTCAAATCATAAGGGGAATATAGGAGGATGATGGGAGGAAATTCAAAAATATCCCTAAAAAGGAAATTTTACTATCTTATTTAATCTAAGGAGCAGATAAGGGAAGTGATGAAATTTCCTAAGAGCAAAAGAGACTCACATTGACTTCTTGAATTCTGAAATATGCACGCAACCTCTTAGCAGAACAAACAGTCTTGTTTGCAATAGAAGGGCAACCAAAAATGGCGAGTTTTTTCAAGTCACTGCCAGACAACCATCTGAACAACCAAGTTTAATAGATTAAGGAACTGAATAAAGAAAGCTAATCTAAGAAAAACATACCAAACATAACACAAGCGACATGTGGTAATTCGTCTACAAACCGTGCCAACGCACGTTAAAGACAGCATCAGTCCATGCCTTTTCAAGTTTGGAAAAGGGCTAAAAATATCTCTAACCTAATCAAATGGTTCACAAATACCCTTTGTTAACCTTTAGGTCTAAAAGTACCATTAACATATTTTTGACTCAAACTTACCTCTAAAACTAACGGATTTGGGTCTTTAAAATAGCTTAAAAGGGCCAAAATACCCCTAACGTTTTGAGAATGTCTCACAAATACCATTTGTTAACCTTTGGTCTAAATATATCCTTAAAGCTCTTTTTAGGGGGCTCAAGCAAAGCCTTGTAACTAACGGGCCAGCCTTGGTCAAATTTGGGTCTTTAAAACAGTCACGTGTCATTCTAAGCTTGCCGCATTTTTAATATAGGATTAAAGTAAAGCCCACTCATTTATCAAACCCAGCCCATTTCCATTTTACAAATTAATCACCCCATACGATTTTTTCTACCCAAAAGCATCCGTTATTTCCTAGAAGCTTAGAGGTGAAGGTGATTTAGGGCTAAACTTTTGTACTTCAAACTAGAGATTGTGGGTCATAACTTCATTGGATGTAGAAAGATTCTTCTTGATCAATCAAATTTCAAAGTCTTGTTAATAAGGTAACTTTTTTACTACTTCATATGAAACTTTTTCTATTTAGATTTGATGCACTTGAGTGAAGATCTTTCGGGAACAATCTCTCTACCTCCACAAGATAGAGATAAGGTTTGCGTACTCTATCCTCCCTAGGCCCACTTGTAGGATTACATTGGGTATGATGCAGTGTTATTGAAGGCAAGCGCCTTTCGCCTTTGGCGACAAGGCGAGGCGAGGCAACCTCTGAAAGGCGTACCATGGCGATCGAAAGGCGAATGGTGATGTGGCTTGGCGATGCAATAGGCGTTGCCTTTTTCTAATAAATAAAAGCCAAAATTAGGGTTTTTCTATAGATATTTTTGCAAACTCACCTCAGATTAGGCGTCACGACTGCTGCTCCTCTTCTCCTCAGATTTTGCGAGCCGCAACTCGGGAGACTTACGAGACCTTCGTGAATCGCGACGCTGCTGCTCAGGTACGACTGACGCGACTGCTGCTCGGGTACGACCCTGGAAACTTACGCGAATCTCTTCTTCTCTTCTAGTTCTTCTCTTCTTTTTTTCTTCTTCTCTGTTTTTCAGCAGTACAACTATGGCGAGGCAGGCCCTTGTCGCCTTTCGCTGTCCAAAACACTGGTATCATGTAGATGTTGTTGTTTGTATGAAACTTGTTATGGTTTGAGATTTCTATATTCTTGGGCTTTGGCCTTCGATAAAAAAAATTACTCCAATCATGTTGAATTTTATAATGCTTTCTCATGAAATTGTTTTTTTAATGGCTTTGTTTACTACTCCCTCTGTCCCGAGAACTCACATGTTTAGAAGATGAAAATTGCAAAGATGAGAATGTGGAGGTAGATGTGATACTCGGAGGGATAAGACTAGGAACTAATATATTCGGGACAAGGTAGGAGTTGCCGCTATGGTGCATAAGATAAGGAAAGTGAGGATGACATGGTTTTGGACATGCAAAGAGGAGAAGTATAGATGCCTAGAGAAGAGGTGTGAGAGGCCGGTAATGGTAGGCATCAAGAAAGGTAGAGGCGGGCCGAAAAAGTATTGGGGAGGAGATTAGACAAGACATGGTGCATCTTGAACATACCGAGAACATGACCCTTAAATAGGAGGGCCTGGAGGTCGCGGATTATGGTAGAATGTTAGTTGATAGTTGAGCATTCTCTCGCTATCCTGCGATATAGGATTGATGGCCATACTTAGACCCATTCCATTCCATTTTGTCCCAAATTATAACAATGTCAATCCAATTGTTCCCCCCAACTTCCTTCATTATCTTTGTAATATCCCCGTTAGCTATGTTTATTGGAGACACACTACATCAACTTTCCATGTATGTAGAATGTTTCAAATTAGCCAACTCATTTTGGCACAATTAACCCCCTAACATTGCAAGACACTGTCAAACTTTATTGATCTTTAATTGACCAAGTATCTCCCCTACTTCTTAAGTCATACCTCCAAAATTTGGCATCAAGATCTAACCTTTTCAATTCATTCACCCTTTCCTTTTTTACAATGGCTTGCTCCCCCTTGTTCATCCGATTGTTGTTGTCTATCTTCATAAATAATTCTTTGGCCTTCTCATCGCACCTTTTAATATCTACACCCAATTCTGTGGTTAGTTTAATGATGTGTTGTTGAATCCATTCTGAAGTGTACGTGTCTTGAACAACCTCCTCAACTGGTAATTGGATTTTCAAAGGAACTAAATCTTCTTCGATGCAATTTTTTGCTTCATCATGTTCCTTCGGTTGCAAGGCCTTAGATTTCTCTTTGTCTACTCACCCAGCTTCTTCCAATGATAAGCTTTCCTTAAATTGTACGATTTCAGTTGATTTATTCCCAGGCACCGCTGTATTAATCATACAAATGTTGAACTAGTCTTCTTGTGTCTTCGTGTGTTCTTCCTCACCCTCATATATCACTATGTTCTTCATGAGTTCTTCATGAGTTGAGTTATTGCAGAAGATTGAATGTGTAATATTGTTCTTCTTACTATAAGTGTGTTTGCCTGGATTTCAATTGTGACAGGGTTTACAGTCTGGGCTTTCATTCTCACTGAAATTGGGAAATCTCTGAATTATTGGGTTTGTTTTTGTAGGGCTTAGAATTGAGCCCAAGTTCTGCAGCTGAGTAAAAGGTCTAAATTTACATTTAAAAGGCCCCACTCTGTTACATGGCACCCAAAGTGCCTTCAACCTAAACTTTCCCCCATCGAATGGCGTGCCCACGTGCCCTGCCAGTTTCACCCAAGTGTCAGCCCTCGTGTCTCTATAAAAAAAAGATGGCACTGTACTATTATCCAGTGGATAATTTAAAGGCTCCCCACTTCTTCTTCCTTCGATTTCACAATGATGGAAGCTTCCACCCACACCATAATTTTATAGACGAGACCTTCAGTTTCCACTTCAACCTCTTTAGGAATCTCCTTTCCATCTCCCTTCACTTTGATTCGAGCCGAGTGAAGATGATTTCTCAAAGTTGTCTCCTCCTCTGTTTCAATGAATCCACCACGACGTTACCTATCTCTTCAAATATCTTCTATGACCAGAGACTCGAAGGTAAACCAAGAAATCTGACCCATATCCAGTCCTGGTTGATCTCCTCTGGTCAACATCCGACGGTAGGATTCCACCATTTAAGATTCAGCTTTTTCTTCTGCCAAGTTCGTTCTCCCATCATAACATGTTCTGTGGCTTTCCTCATGGAGTTCAATGAAATACTGAGAGTCACTCATGTTGAAGACATTAAGTCCAAAAGTTGACTTCCATGAGTTACATGTCCATTTCCTCATATCATTTAGAGTTGGCGGATCTTTTGGTGGTATCTTTATCAGATTAGCCAAAACTTATTTGTTTTTGTTCATTCCTATTGCAACAAGATAGACTTTACCGAGGTTGACAATGGACCAACTATTAAATCTTGGGTGGAAATTTCTTTTACCAATTTCTCTCAGTAATCTATAAGCAACTGGAATTTTCCAACTACGCATCGACTCAATAGATTTGATTCTGGCCTTGCTGAACCCCCAATTACAGATATTTTGTTGTTCCTTGCTGTTATGTGTGCTGTTTTTGTCTCCTCCGTCATCCATCTACTGTTGTCAAAAGCCTCCTTGTACGAGGTTTCTGTTTGTCTATTTCTACCAGGAATAGGGTTCTTCTCTGTTTGTATCATTGATAAAGTTAGTAGGTTTTGGGAAATATTTCCCCAACCCGCGTTAAGAGGACCCTCTTGTGTAATGAGGATATATTTACTTCCCCCATGAATGGGTATGAAGCTTATGTACCTACCACTTTCATTATATTTAAGAGTAGCAAGAGAACTCTGAAAAGTGGTCCTTCATGCACCATCTCTTTGTTATCTTCTTCTTTTCTTCTATTAGCTGCATTGAAGACGAACACCAACCACTTCATGACATTGATGCTAATAGTAACTTGTCTCATTTAATATTTGTTATGCTCAATCCAGTCAAACCGTACCACTGAATCTGAATATCTCCATGTAGTGTCATAGGACTTGCATTATAACAACTCCTATCTTCCCCCATATCTATTGAAAACTCCGGCCAGAGAAGCCAAAGAACTTCTCCCCTGGAGAGTGGAAAATGCAAAAAGGACTAACACTGAACCTCAAAAAAAGTACTTGAGAGCATTTATGATATTGTATGTGTTGGGAGGTATTAGAGTCGTTCAATATTTCTTGTGTAGTGAATTCAATGTTCTAAAGAATTTGCAGTAGATGAGCCGAAGAGAATGTGATTGCTCCTAGTACATCTACGTTACATGAAGAAACTTCACTATGATGAATAGTACTAGGAGTATTTCTTACATTGTTTGACAATCTGACGATTTTATAGATAATGCTATCTCCTTTCTCTTTCCCTCTCCTGCTCATGGAGAAACGAGGGTTGGAAGAGGATATAATGATGTTACTCATATCACTTAAGACCAGCAAAAATCTATGACGTAGCACTTTTTGATGAGAAGTGTTGAACTCTGCTCAACATTTTTCTATACTTGAGGAATCCGAAAGAATGACATTTTTCTTATGACCGTGGTGTCCCCAGCTTTCGTGCCCTCGATTAAAAATGACATATTTCCCAAACACACAACATAATCAGTTATCAGTTTACGAAATGTCAGCTTCTATAAGGCATAGACAAGTACTTCCCCATTTTTTCTATGATTAGCAAACTAAATTCTATCAGAAGTGCATTGTTGAAAGATTTTGGTATATCAACAAAACACAAATTAGACAATGCTAAACCTCAAGTCCTCAATGAACAAATGTTACAGTCAGAGAATGACCACAACCAATTCATGTAACCACCTAATTCAGAAACAATTCATGTAATTTCTTACTTTTTCCCTCATTTTCTGATACCCCATTAGCATTTCGAACTTCCTTCTTCCTATTATCCTTTTCCTTATTCCTCTTCTACAGCAAAACCATCATTTCTCCCTCCAATTTTCTCAACTTACACTTCAATTCTTCGTTTTCAGTTTAATCCTCACTTTCTGATTGTTTAGAATTTTCAAAGAGGCTAATAGCTTCTTGGGAAAACACCTAATGGTTTCTTTGCTTTTGTTTCTTGGCTACACTATCTGAACTAGTTGATTCTTTCTGAAACTAAACTGGAAAAAAAAAAGGGTCTCCAAAAAGATGATGAAAATTGATATGGCATTGAAGAGTTCAAGCATGCTAATGCTATTAGGTTTGGGGGAAGTTGAAGAATTGTTAGAAAACGCCGAGAATAGAATTTTCTCAACTATATCATTGGTGCGTTTTTGGTTATTTGGTCATTGACACGTAGATGAGCATATAGAGGGAATATGAGGTTCTTCCAATAGAAGGGTTTTAGGGGTTTTGCAAGCAATAAGTCTACGGCTTATAGCTGCGGACTCTAATTTGTATGGGTTTGGGCCAAAACAGAACTACATGGAGTTCCTTATGGGCTAAATTCCCAAGTTTTTCTACGGATTGTCCTTCAAATGGACTACTGGACTAGTGTTTAATTTTTGTCTCTTGTATTTCAGGTGTTAATTTTTGCTTCTGCTGCTCAATTAATGGAAATTTCTGGACCAAAGTCCAGACCTAATTTGGTCGAAGGAGGATTTGTGGACCAAAATGGACTGAGAGGATTGGTTGAAGGCGGAGTTGGTATTGGTACCAAAACATCTCCAGCACTTGAGAAGATTCGAGCAGTGATGAGGTACTGCTAGATTCCACTGCTTCCTTAACCTGCCTAAATGAAGTTTTTCGATTATAAATTACCAGGTCTATACTTATGGTGTGATTTCTTTTTATTGGCAGACATGTGCGTGCTGAACGAGAAGAAAACATAAGGATATTAGAATATCTGGAGAAAGTATAAAAGGAAGTTTAGTTCTTGTTAGATGTTCAGATATCTTTTTCTTGTAGCTTTGACATGACTTGATTCATTTTATTGCAGGGTGGTGATCCTCTTGCATTCAGACATGTGAATATTGTTTCACCTACTGTGCAATCCACCTCACTGAAATGTATGGAAAAGAAGCGGAAACGTGTGGCTGCTAATGATGATGAAAAATAAACTACAGGTAAAAAGAAAGAGACAAGGAAGAAGAAGAAACTAAAGAATAAGTGTTCCCGCAAACACATTGTTAGTATTAATGTATTGGGCATTGGATGGAATGTTTAAGTTGTACAATGATGTCATTAGTCGGTGGCTAGTGCTTTGTAATGCAATTCAGGATTCTGTTAGTTATCAGATACTTTCTTAATCCTTTTATTCATATTATGGATGTTTTGTTCTCCTATGAAATTTTTGCTAATTATATTTTACATGGTATAAGACACAAGTGATTCCAGCTTATAGTGCACCACACGTACTTAACTATTGCTCATGTATTGTTGGTAAAGGGTATTACCATATTAGGTGGTTGCTTTAGAAAAAATCTTAAGTTTTGCCTATCCCTACCTTGTGGTGGTAGAGAGGTTGTTACCAAAAAGACCTCAACTTAAGTGTATCAAATCAAAATAGAAAATCTTTAGATAAAGAAATAAAAAAATTGTCTTAATAACAAGACTTTGAAATTGATTGATCAAGAAGAATCCTTTAACATCCAATGAAGTTATGAACCACAATCTCCAGTTTGAAGTACAAAAGTTTAGCACTAAATCGCCTATTACCTCTAAGCTTCTAGGAAATAACGGATGCTCTGGGAAGAAAAGATTGTATTAGGTGTTTAATTTCTTAAAATGAAAACGGGTTGGGTTTTAATAAATGAGTGGGTTTTAATTTAATCTTGAATTAAAAATGTGGCAAGCTTAGAATGATGCGTGACTGTTATAAAGACCCAATTTTGACCAAGGTTGGCCCGTTAGTTTTAAGGGTAGTTTGAGCCCAAAACAAACGTTTAAGAGTATCTTTTGACCAAAAGGTTAATGGAGGGTATTTGTGATTCATCTTCAATGTGTTAGATATATTTTAGGCTCATTTCCACTATTTTGATGATCCAAATTTGACCCAGGCTGGTCGTTTAGTTTCACATATATGTTTTAGCCCGAAAAAATTGAAGGATATTTTTAGACTATAAGGTTAACAGAGGGAATTTGTGAGCCATTTTCAATACGTTAGGCGTATATTTGGTCCTTTTCTGAACTTGGAAAGATATGAAGTGCCGTTGTCTTTAATCTGCATCGGAAATTCTATGAATTACGAATAATAAAAAAATCATTTACTAAATAAATGAGTGAGCCATTTTCAATACGTTAGGCATATATTTGGCCCTTTTCTGAACTTGGAAAGATATGAAGTGTCATCGTCTTTCATCTGCATCGGAAATTCTATGAATTACGAATAATAAAAAAAATCATTTACTAAATAAATGAGTGGGTTTTAATTAGTAAATGATTTATTTTATTTTTTGTAATTCATAGACTTTTAAATTGTTCTAATGCAGATGAAAGACAACATCACTTCATACCTTTTCATGTTCAGAAAAGGGAAAAAGACACGCCGAACGTATTGAAGAAGGCTCACAAATGCCCTCCGTTAACCTTATGGTCTAAAATACCCTTGAGTCTTTTTGAGCTAAAATGTATATGTGAAACTAAATGACAAGCCTGGGTTGAATTTGGTTGATCAAAATAGTGGAAACGAACCAAAAATATCCTAACGCATTCAAAATGGATCATAAATACCTTCCATTAACCTTTTGGTCAAAAGATACTCTTAAACGTTTGTTTTGGGCTCAAACATACCCTTAAAACTAACGGGCCAACCTTGGTCAAAATTGGGTCTTTATAACAGTCACGCATCATTCTAAGCTTGCCACATTTTTAATTCAAGATTAAATTAAAACCCACTCATTTATTAAAACCCAACCCGTTTTCATTTTAAGAAATTAAACACCTAATACAATCTTTTCTTCCAAGAGCATCCGTTATTTCCTAGAAGCTTAGAGGTAATAAGGCGATTTAGGGCTAAACTTTTGTACTTCAAACTTCAGATTGTGGGTCATAACTTCATTGGATGTTGAAGGTTCTTCTTGATCAATCAATTTCAAAGTCTTGTTATTAAGGTAATTTATTTTAATTGTTTGTGTGAAACTTTTTCTATTTTGATTTGATGCACTAAAGTCGAGGGCTTTTCGGAAACAACCTCTCTACCTCACAAGGTAGGGATAAGGTTTGCCTACTCTCTACCCTCTCCAAAACCAATTGTAAGATTGCACTAGGTATGATGTTGTTGTTTTTATGAAACTTTTTATGGTTTGGGATTTCTATAATCTTGGCCTTCGACAAAAAATATTACTATATTCATGTTGAAGCTTTTATTGCTCCCTCTGTCCCAATTTATGTGGCACAATTTCCTTTTAAGTTTGTTCCAAAAGAATGACATATTTCTATAATTAGAAATAAGTTAACTTTAAAATTTCACTTTTACCCTTGATAGAATGATTTATGGCCACAAAAATATCCAAGTCTTGTTTCAGACGACTTGTTTTAAAAGTCTTCCTTTTACTCACAAATGTGTGCCAAGTCAAATGATGCCACATAAATTGGGACGCAAGGAGTAATACTTTTTCGTATGTGGTCCTTGATTAATCAGAAATTTATGATTATTGAACTGGTGTATGGGGGTTATTTATTTGTATGTGGTCCTTTTATTTGTTGTATATCTTTAGATACAAATGTTTTTCATATCTCTGGTGTGGAGTTAATGATAGGCTCCAAGTTTGGAGACAAACTCTAGAGACTAAAGGGTTCAGGTCGAGCATGACCAAGATTGAATACGTAGTGTAAGTTTTGTGATGCTACACATAGAGTGACGTGGAAGTAAGGTTTGATGCTTAGGTCATCTCCAAGATCAGATGTCCCAAGTATCTGGGGTCATTAATTCAAGGTAATGGGGAGATAGACGTGGATGTCACACATCGTATTTGGTGCGGGTTGGGCGAGACGGAGGCTCACCTTTGGAGTCTTTTGTGATAAGAAGGTACCACTAAACTTAAAGTTAAGTTCTACAAAGAGGTGGTTAGACCAAACATGTTGTATGAGATGGAGTATTACCGGTCAAAGAACTCATATGTTTTGAAGATGAAAAATGCAAAAATAAGAATGTTGCGGTAGATGTGTGTGCAATACTCGAAGGGATAAGATTAGGAATGAATATATTCTGGACAAAGTAGGAGTTGCCTCGGTGGTGGACCAGATAAAGGAAGCGAGGCTAAGATGGTTTGATATGTGAAGTGGAGAAGTATTAGGGAGGTGATTAATAAAGACCGTGCATCTTGAACTTACTGACGGCATGACCTTAGATAGGAGGATCCGGAGGTCGTGGATTATGGAAGAAGTTTAGTTGATAGTTAAACATTCTCTCACTTTCCTGCCGTATAGGATTGGTGGTCATACTTGGACCTTGTTTCTTACCCGTGGTATTAGCACTATTATCGTAGTTTCTTGTTCTTCGATCTCGATTATCACCTATGTTTTGTGCTTTGGTTATCGCATTATTTTCGTTCCTCGGTATGTTGTGTGTTGCTCCCATTTCACATTATTTTGTTGTTGTTACTGGTCTCATTAATGTATTCCCTTTTTCAAACTGTTTAATTTTAAGCTGGTGATTTAGTGGAAACCTTTCTATCTCTACAAGGTAGGGATAAGGTTTGCATACACTCTACCCTCCTTAGACCCCATTAGTGGAATTACACTAGATATCTTGTATATCTCTGGTGTAGTCCCTATTTCCTTCTTTTATGGGTTCCATGGGTATTTGGATCAACAAATCTCTGATGATCTATCACTGTATCACAAAAGATGGGTACATGTGTGGCAAGGATACAATCAATACCTATTGTCATATATTGATATTTGACAAGAATATAAGGAAAGCTAAGGTTTAGTGAGGTGATGATGTTGTTAGTTACAGCACTTACAGGGCCACCTACTAGTTTTATGTGTTGGAGGTATTAGAGTCCTTCAATATTTCTTGTGTAGTGAATTCAATGTACCAAACAATTTGCAGTAGAAGAGGGTGAAGAGAATTTGATTGCTCCTAGTACATATGCGGTACCCAGAGACACTTCACTATGATGAATAATACTAGGAGCAATATTTTTCTACACTTGAGGAATCCGAAAGAATGACATATATTCCAAACACCACCACATAATCAGTTATCAGTTTACAAAAATGTGAGCTTCTATAAGGCATAGAAATAGACAAATACTTCCCCCAATTTGCTATAATTAACACACTAAATTCTATCAGAAATGTCATTTTTTAAAGATTTTGGTAAATCAACAAAACATAAAGGAACAAATCTAACAGGCAGAGAACTGGCAACAACAAATATTAAAATAGGTAAATATAACTCTAATGATGATCCTTGCTTAGCAATCTCTTGTCTACCCTTCAATGTATAAATGAGTCACAGACATCAACATATCAAGTGGAAGCTCCTTGTACACAGTATGACTCTCCATACTCAACGGTGTTGACTTTCTTAACTCTACACTCTCATTATCCTCCTCATCTACAAACAATTCGTTTAACTTTTTACTCTTCCCTCATTTTCCGACACCCCAATATCATTTCTAGCCTCCACTTTCTATTAGCTTTTCCAATTTAATTTACAAACTGTTAGCTTCTATGTTTTCACAAGGCAAAGACAAATACTTTCCATTTTTTCCCAATAATTAGCATACTGAATTCTATCAAAAATGTCATTGTTAAAGATTTTGATAGATTAACAAAAAACTCAAATTAGACTAATAAACTTCGATGAATAAACGTAACACGTAGAAAACTAATAGTAGCAATCGATATGAAAATGGGCAAATGTAACTAAACTGATCCTTGCTTAGCAATCTCTAGGTGATCTCTACCAAACTGCTCGTCTGCATACTTTACAAAATCACGGGCATAGCTATTCTCGAAGCAAGTAATATCAAATTTATTTTTAGGCAAAAAAGATTGAATCTTTGCCGTACCCTTCATTGTATAAATGAGTCACAAACATCAACATATCAAGTGAAAGTTCTTTGTACACAGTATGATCCCCCATACTCAACGACATTGACTTTCTTGATTTTACACTCTAACCTCCTGATTCAAAAACACTTCATGTACTTCCGTTCTCTTTCCCTCATTTTCTGATACCCCATTAGCAATTCAAGCTTCCTCCTTCATATTTGCTTTCTCATATTTGCTTTCTCATTTTTCCTCTTCTCTCGCAAAACCCTCACTTCTTCCTCCAATTATCTCAACTTGCACTTCAATTCATTGTTTTCAGTTCCACCCTCACTTTCTTATTGTTCGGACTTCCCTAAGAGACCAACAGCTTCTTGAAAGAAAACACCCAGTGGTTTCTTTGCTTTTTTTCTTCGCTACACTATCTGAACTTGTTGATTCTTTCTGAAACTGAAATGCAAACGAAAAGGGTCTCGAAAAAGATGATGAAAATTGATATGGGGTTGAAGATTTCAAGCATGTTGATGCTATTGAGTTTGGGGCAAGTTAAAGAATTGTTAGAGAACAGCAAGAATCGAATTTTCTCAGGTACATCATTGTTGGGTTTTTTGGTTATTTGGTCACTGAACCATAGATATAAGCATATAGAGGGAAGATGAGGTTCTGCCATTAGAAGGGTTACTAATGGGGATGACAGGGCCCTCAAAATATAATTGGAACTACTTTTGGAAGAGTGACATTCCTACAAAAGTAAAGTGTTTCACCTGGTTAGTGATAAAGAGGGCATGTTTAACAGAAGAAGTTCTACAAAAGAAAGGCAGACAACTGGTTCCTAGGTGTTTCTTGTGCAACTTGACAGGGGAAACAAATAACCATCTCTTCCTGCATTGTAAGTTCACTGCTCAAATTTGGAACTTGTTTCTCAACATCACAAGCATGAACTGGACAATGCCAGAACATACACCAGATTTGTTGAGCTGTTGGATTAGGAGGGGAGGCAGTAAGAGTCAAAAGAGATTGTGGAAGCTAATACCATCATGTGTATGGTGGTCAGTCTGGAAAGAAAGAAATGGAAGATGATTTGAAGATAGATCCAATTCCATCCACAAAGTTAAATGGAATTGTATAATATCTCTACTTTTTTGGTGTAAACAGCTTTGTATAGATGATATAGACCAGATTATAGATTTGATAGATAATCTGTAATTATTCCTTTTTGGAGGTAGCCAGCATAGCCTTAATGCTGAAGAATTCACCTTACCAATTTCAAAAAAAAAAAAAGGATTTCAGGGGTTTTACAAGCAATACATATACGGCTTACAGCTGCAGACTCTAATTTGTTTTGGGTTGGGCCAAAGCAGAAGTACATGGAGTTCCTTAGGGGCTAAAATCCTAAGTTCTTGCACGGATTGTCCTTTAAACGGACTATTGTTCAATTTCTGTCTCTTTTCTATTTCAGGTGTTTAATTTTTATTCCTGCTGCTCATTTAATGGGAATTCCTGGATCAAAGTCTAGACCTAATTTAGATTTCAGTCGAAGGAGGATTTGTAGACAAAAATGGACTGAGAGGACTTGTTGAAGGCGGAGTTGGTATTGGTACCAAAACATCTCCGGCACTTGAGAAGATTCAAGTAGAGATGAGGTACTGCTAGATTCCACTGCTTCTTTAACCAGCCTATATGAAGTTCTTTGATTATAAATTACCTCGTCTATACTTATCGTAATTTCTTTTTATTGACAGACATGAGTGTACTGGGCAAGCAGTAAACAAAAGGATATTAGAATCTCTGGAGAAAGTACGAAAGGAAGTTTAGTTCTTGTTAGATGTTCAGATATCTTTTCTTGTAGCTTTGACATGACTCGATTCTTTTTATTGCAGGGTGGCAATCCTCGTGAATTCAAACATGTGAATTTTGTTTCACCTAGTGTACAATCCACCTCACTAAAATGTGATAAAAAGAAGCAGAAATAGGTGGATGCTTATGATGATGAAACGTGTAAAAAGAAAGAGAACAAGAAAAAAAAGAAAACTGAAGAATAAGTGTTCCTGCAGACATCTTATTAGTATTATCATATTGGGCATTGGATGGAATGTTTAAATTGTATAATGATGTCATTAGTCAGTGACTAGTGCTTTGCAATGCAATTCAGAATTCTGTTAATTAACAGATGCTTGCTTGATCCTTTTAATCATATTATGAATGCTTTATTCTCCAATGAAATTTTCTGCTGATTATCTTTACATGTTTTAAGACAAGTGATTCCAACTTATAGTGTACCACAAGTGCTGAACTGTTGCCCATGTATTGTTGGTAAAGAGTATTAGGTGGGTTTCTTTGAAATAAAATTCCAAAGTTTTGCCTTAATGAGGTAAATTTCTATACAACGAGACAAGATATGCATAGTATATATATGGGAAGTTTTGCCTCGAGGCAAAAGTAACTGAGATTATAGAATAATTATCAAGCTAACTTTTGCCTTAACAAGCAAAACTCATATACAATGAATGTAATGAAAAGTTTTATCTCGAGGCAAAAGTAGTTGAAATTTTATGACCAAAAAAAAAAAAAGAAATAGAATAATCATTGAGCAAGCTTTGCCTTATGAAGTAAATCTTGTACACAACGAGTCAAGATATGCCCAATGTATATAATAGGAAGTTGTCTCTTTGAGAAAAATAGTTGAAAATGAAACTAGTCTTACTAAATAAAGAGCTTAAAATCCCTATAATTCACCATTATGGATAGTTGCAGCTCCTGGGTTTGAAATTTGAAGGAGTAAAGAAAGATGAAGTTGGGAAAGAAGATGAACTGGGGAAGAAACCTAAGCTGAGGATTGGGAGGGGTAATTTCGTCCACTTATGAATTGACTCTTCAAGAAGAATCTTTCACCATTCAATGAAGTGATTCTCCACAATCTCCCATTTGAAGTATAAAAATTATAGCTCTAAATCGCCTATCACCTCTAAGCTCCTCGGAAATAACAGATGCTCTAAAAGAGAAAAGATTGTGTATCGGGTGTTTGATTTCTTAAAATGAAAACGGGTTGGGTTTTAATAAATGAGTGGTTTTAATTTAATTCTGAATTAAAGATGTGGCAAGATTAGAATGATAGGTGACTAATTTAAACCAAATTTGACCTAGGCTAGTCCGTTAGTTTCAGGATATGTTTGAGCCCAAAAAAAAACGTAAAAGAGAACATTTTTTTGAGCTCACGAATATCCTTCGTTAACCTTTTGGTATATCAATACTCTTTTACATTTTTGGGGGGCTCAAACATACCCCTGAAACTAACGGACCAGCCTGGATCAAATTTGGCTCTTTAAATTAGTCATGTGTCGTTTAAGCTTGCCACGTTTTTAATTTAGGATTAAATTAAAACTCACTCATTTATTGAAATCCAACTTATTTTCATTTTAAGAAATTAAATACCCGATACACAATCTTTTCTCCCCAAAGCATTTGTTATTTCCTAAGAGCTTAGAGGTGATAGGCCTATACTTTTGTACTTCAAATGGAAGATTGTGTGGGTCATAACTTCATTGGATGGTGAAAGATTCTTCTTAAAGAATCAATTCATAAGTCTTGTTATTAAGGTAATCTTTTTACTGGTTTACGCGAAACTTTTTCTATTTTTATTTGATGCACTTGAGCCAATGGTCTTTTGAAAACAGTCTCACAACCTCCACAAGGTAGGAGTAAGGTATGAGATTACACAGGGTCTGTTGTTGTTGTTTGTATGAAACTTTTTTATGGTTTGGGATTTCTATATTCTTGGCCTTTAATAGCTATTTTTTAGTCTAGTCGTGTTGAATCTTTTAATGCATTTTGTTCAAGCTTACCTTTTTTTACTCTAGATGTGTTGAAGCTTTTAATGGCTTTGTCTACTACTGCCTCTGTCTCTTTATGTGGCATCCCCCTTTCCTTTGATGATTGTAACAAAGAATGTCACCTTTCTATAATTAAAAATAACTTGACTTTCAAATTTCACTTTTGATATAATGATTGAAAGAAAGACAATTATCTAAGGTTTGTTTTAGACAACACGTTTTAAAAGTCCTCTTTTTTTCTTAAACTTTGTGCCACATAAATTGGGATAGAGGGATTAATTCTTTTTATGTGGTCCCTTCTTGATTTGTATGGTTATTGAACTTGTGGACGGGGATTATTTATTCGTATGTGATCCCTTTGTTTGTGTTGTTAGATTTCAACATTTTTTTGTGATAGTGGTGTCCGGACAAGCTGGTGCGCATCTCAACTAATTCCACGAGATACTTGTCACCTCCCACCAATAGTAGGTAACTTTGTCCACCAAGGCAAGGAAAGATGGGAAGAAATCACCTCGTGATATTGTCTCTGATGGGATTCATTTTATTTCTATGACTATGGTGTCAGCAACAACTTCATGCACCTCAATTGATTCCACGAGGTACTTACCACCTACCAACAGAAATAAGGTCTCTACTAGGATTTGAACCCGAGACCTCATAATAACAATATTTTTTTATGTTTTTATATCATTGGTGTGGTCCCTACTTCCTTCCTTTTTTTCTTTTTTTTTTTGTTGATGACAAGGGAAATCCGCAGTCTCTACCCTTTGGGTACGCACAGAGTAAAAAACCCGCTCCTATGCAGTAGCTCACAAACCACATAGGAAAGGTAACCCGCACTAGGAAAGCCCGGTGCAACGAGCTCGACCCAGAAGACAAACCCCTTGCTTTCGCTGGCAAGGGGTATCGAACTTGAGACCTCCAACATGGAAGTCCCAAGCCCAAACCACTAAACCACTAGGCCACCCCGAAGGGTCCCTACTTCCTTTCTTTTATGGCATGCATGTACTGGTTTCAAAATAATGAATGAAAAGACGGACTTGATATTTAATTACGGGATATTAAGGAACGGAAGCCACAATTGATCTATATTTAAAGATGGATACCCATGTGCCCTGGGTATGATGTTTACCAATTTGTCATATATTAAGATTTGTAGAGAATATACGGAAAAGTCAAGGGTTAGTGAGGTGATGTAGTTGTTAGTTACAAGGTCACCGGGTGGTTCTATGTGTTGGAGTTATTAGAACTTTCAATATTTGTTGTGTATTGAATTCAATGTACTAAACAATTAGCACTAGATGAGGGTGAAGACGGAAGAGAATGTGGTTGCTCCTAGTATTATTCATCATAATAAAGTTTGTTAGAGCACTATAGATTAGTGTTGTAAATAATATGAGGGTAGAATTCAAGCTTAATGTTAGAGTACCCCTGACTGAGGTGCATTAATGGAACTCTAAGGAGGCTTATATACTGATTATGTGCCATCCAGCCCTACTAATGGCCTCAACTCCATCTTCAAAACAATGCTTCATGGCTTGGAAGCACATATACATCCTAAGAAATCTAAAGTTCCCTGGGATATATTTATCACCACATTAGAATCCATATTACTCTCTCTCAATTCTTGTGCATATGCCTCAAACTATTGTAATCACTAATCATCCAGGTAACTCCCTTCCAATTTCTCCAAAACAATCCTCTTTAACTCTTTTCATCTTTGACTTGCTAACATTAAGCTTGAATTTTCCCTCCCTATCTCCCCTCATATCTTTGATCTTCTCGTATCATTCAACTTATACGTAGGATTATTCTGGACTTTTCTCCTAAAGTATTGTGCTAAAGATTGAGCATCACCTCCATGATTCTGGTAAATCTGGATTACAATGGTGATTTGGAGTTCAAAGACTTGACCTTAGGAGGTTTGGTTTTCCCATCCTTAAATATAAACACTTGAAAGAACATCTAATATCCCATTTGTATATCAAGACTTTTTGAGTCACTCTTTTCAATCTTAAAACTCTTACCATTAGAAATTGCAAATAACTCTTCTAGGTTCTGGATATCTTTACAAGTCATACCTTTTCCAACTCTTTGTACTTGTCTAATTTTTCATTGATTTCCTTACTCCTTTCCCTTCTAACCACCTTGAACTCCTCACTATAATAATCTCTAGATGCAGGGTCATTACCTTCCTCCTTCTCATAACTATCACAATCAGTTCCAGTACTTACAGTGCCCAAAGAAACTTTACTATGATGAATAGCATAGTACTAGGAGCAGACATATACTCTTCACCCTCATCTACTGCAATAAATATTGAAGGGTTCTAAGCCTCCAACACATAAAACTTACTAGATGGCCATTTAACTAACAATTGTTTCACCTCACCAAATCTTCACTTTTACTTATATTCTCGACAAATATCATTATATGACAATAGGTCTACGTTATACCCCTTGTCACATGTGTATATGTCTTTTAATATAAATCAACTGAAGTCCAAACCAAAAATACCCCCATAATTGAAAATCAAAGCAGCACTTTAATTCATTCTTTAGAAACCAACACATGCAAGCCATAAAAAAAAGGAAATAGGGACAACGGCGAAGATATGCGAACAAAAAAAGATGTTGGAATCTAACGACATACAACAAACAAAGGAAATTCGAAAGAATAAATAACCCCCAACCACGGGTTCAATAAATAAATTTCCTTCATACAAATCAAGAAGGGACCACATCGAGAATGAACTAGTAAGCAAAGCCATGATTCTAAAATATGCAAGTAGCAGAATTAGCGAAGTGAAGTATCTGAGCATAGAAAAGAGACGACTCTTCCACTAGACAGTGTCCCCTGAAGCCTTCAGTTTTGTTCAGGCTATCATATGTGTGAAAAAAGAGAGGCATTTGTAATTTGTTGCTGATCAATCTGATGCAGGTGTGTAAGATGAGCTCTTACACATTAGACAATCTGATGATTTTATAGAGCAGTTCCTCTCCGTTTCTATCCCTTTTCTGCTCATGAAAAAAAATGAGAGAGGGATATAACGGTGTCACTCATATCACTTATGACATCACAAATCTATGACGTCACATTTTATATGATGTACTGAAATTTGCGCAACATTTATTATATACCTAAGGAATCCAAAAGAATGATCTATTCCTCAAACCCCGCAACATCATCGATTTTGGTAGATCGACAAAACACAAATTAGACAACGCTAAATCTCATTGAACAGATGTAACAGGCAAAAACTGATCACAACCAACATTAAAATAGGTCAATATAACTAAGGTTGATCCTTAGTTAAATCACAGGCATAGCTACCCTCTAAGCAAGTAATATAAACTTCTTCCTAGGCAAAAAGTTTGAATCTTTAAAGTACCCTTCATTATATAAATGAGTCACAAACATCACCATATCAGGGGAAAGTTCTTTGTATACCGTATGATCCTCCATAGTCAACGGCGTTGATTTTCTTGATACTAAACTCTTATTACTCTATTCATCCACAAACAATTTGCCTAACCTTTTGCATTTCCCTCACTTTGCGACATCCCATTACCATTTCTAGCCTCCACCTTCTATTACCTTATTCAATTTTTCTCTTCTCCATTATCATGGGCCTTATCAGTTTACAAACTCTTCGCTTCTACGCTTGCATAAGGCATAAACAAATACATTCCATATATTCCCAATTATTAGGATACAGAATTTTATTAAAAATGCCATTGTTGAAGATTTTGGTAGATTACCAAAACACAAATTAGACTAATAAATGAATAAATGTAAACACACAGAAAAGTAATTATAGCAATCAATATGAAAACGGGTGAATGTAACTAAATTGATCCTTACTTAGCAATCTCTTGGTGATCTCTACCAAACTGCTCAGCTGCATACTTCACAAAATCACGAGCAGAGCTATTCTCGAAGCAAGTAATGTCAAACTTCCTCCTAGGCAAAAAGTTTGAATCTTTAAAGTACCTGCATTGCATAAATCAGGTGAAAGCTCTTTGTACACCGTATGATCCTCCATACTCAACGATATCAACTTTCTTGATTTTACACTCTTAAACTCCTCATTCATTAACAATTCATGTAATTTGTTACTCTTCCCCTCATTTTCCAATACCTCATTAACCTTTCAAGCTTCCTCCTTATAATCTCTTTCATTTTTTCTCCTCTCGCAAAATTCAAACTTTTGCCTCCAATTTTCTCAATTAACACTTCAGTTCTTTGTTTTCAGTTTCATCCTCACTTTCTGATTGTTCAGACTTTTTTAAGAGACCAACAAAGAAAACACCCAATGGTTTCATTGCTACACTATCTGAACTGGTTGATTCCTTCTGAAACTGAACTAAAAACGAAAAGGGTCTCCAAAAATTGGTGGAACCATAGATGAGAGCATATAGAGGGAAGATGAGATTATGAGATTAGAGGGGTTTTAGGGGTTTCAGCTGCGGACTCATGGAGTTGATTCGAGACTCGGACTAGTACCCAAAATATTTTGTTAAATTTAGTTAGAATTTTAATATTTATATCAATAAAAAATATGGAGAAAAAAAAACATAGAGCTCCTTGCGGTTAAGATAATATGATTTTAATTTTGAGTGTGCACAGTTAGGCATTTAAACTTGAATAAAGTTAAATAAATAGAAAATGCAATTTTGTGTCTTACGTCTATTACGTCACATAGGACACGGGTGTATCCTAGGGTGTGCATTGATCACTTCGATTTTATGTTTTTTATCAATTCATATCGATTTTCGGTTTTTTAATATGTTAAACCAATAACCAAATCAATAAAAAAAAAATTATTGGTTTTTGACATATCGATTTTAGTCCTTAACTGTTCGATTTTTGGTTTAACAAATAAGAAAATGCTTATAAAATAAATATGTGACTTCTCTAATAAATTTGACGCGACAAGACAATAATGTAATTTTACAAATGCTCATAAAATAGGAACAATAATAACAAACATGAAAAAAAACAATAAATGTGTAATACAATGAGAAATTAAGAGGAATAAGGTTCTTACTTTGTTTTGACGTTTATATAATATGAAGTTGTGAATTCAAAGATATAGTGAAGTATGAATTGAAAGCCAAATGATAAAAACATAACTAGTAAGATATTGTGATTTGTTATAAAATCAAGCTCATAATATAATAGAAAGAGAAGAAGACAAGAGAAGTAAGATGGAACAGAGAATTTTTCTTCTTATTCATGTGTATATCAAATGGTGAGTGATATTTCTATTTATAGTGTTGAGATATCACTCCCAAAGGTCACCACATTAATAGATACATAGTTATTTCTTTAAGGTTGTTATCACCTTGGAAACACTTATACATGAATTCAATTAATTATTGAATAACTTTAATGGATCATCCACATAAAACAGTGGATTTATAACACTCCCTTGGATGTCCATAGATAATGTGCCTCGTTAAAACCTTACTAGGAAAAATCCAGTGGGAAAAAATTCTAGTGAAGAAAAAAGAGTACACATCTTTTGATACGCACTATTTGTTGCCTCATTAAAAACCTTGCCAGGAAAACCCAGTGGGACAAAACCTCGATCAAGAAAAAAAAGTGCAATGCGTATTATACTCCCCCTGATTAAAACATCACTTAATTTCTTGTGATGATGTCTCCAATCTTGTACACATTGATATTAACAGTGTCTTTGTGATCAAATCATATTCACGAAGATGTCGCATCGTTGAACTCATCTGACGAGGCTTTGAGCTTAGCCGAATACATTATTGAATATCATTATATTCGTCATGACCTCGTTATTGCAAGTAAATTGCACATTAAACTTGTTCAAAACAATAATCATCTTGTGGACACTTTCATTTGCAGTTGATTATCTCTGTACATTGTGGTTGGTAAATTCATTTTCAAAGAAAAACCACATATTTCCTTAATATGGTGTGTCATTGATCTCAACCAGACGCACTCTTGACTTGCTTCATGGAAGACTTTTATTTCTGCATGATTTGAAGAAGTGATCACCTGCATTGGCTTTATTAATAGCTAAAATATTATTGTGCCTCCACATGCAAACAAATAGCGTGCTTGAGATAGAGCTTTATGCGGATCAGATAAATATTCTGCATCTGCGTAACCAATCAATTTTGTCTTGGATTCCTCGGAATAGAATAAACCCACAACTAAGGTCCTTCGAGGATATTCAATCATGTGCTCAACACCATTTCAATGTCCTTTTTATCAGGGAGAAACTGAATCTTGCCAGTAAATTTACTGCAAAATAAATATCTGGTCAAATATTGTTAAAGATACACTAGTGCCCTGATAGCACCAAGATATGGAGTTTCATCACCAAGAAGCTCTTCGTCATTCTTTTGAGATCAAGTTGAATTATCATTTATGTCAAGCGATCTCATAATCATTGGGATACTCAGTGAATGTGATTATCCATATAAAAACGCATCAAAACATATTTGTGTATGTGCAATGATAGACAAATATTTCATTTGTCAAATTATCAATCTGTAGGTCAAGACAAAATTCTGTCTTACCAAGACCTTTTCTTAAAATACAAGGACAATTAGGGTCATTCTTTTGTATCATTTTCTTCCTTGACTATTTCAATCCATATAAGGATTCTTGAAGCTTTATTGAAAAAGTTTCTTTCAAACTCTTATATGCTTCAGACACCTCGATTGTTTCAAGGATTTTCATATAACATTCATTGTCTAGCTAGACATGATAATTATTCATTATATGCATTCAAGTTTTTCATATATTGTCATATCAAAACAAACCTCATTGCATCCATCATAGGAGAAAAACATCTCCAATAATGTCAGGAGTTTTATGACAAACTTTTATGCCCCAAGACACAAGTCGTACTTGATATCTTACAGTTATACTATCGCATAATAATTTATTTGTACCCCACTGACATTCTATCTTGATTTATGGACTATCAGTCCAAAAAGTCATTTTTCTAAGTGAAACAATATACTTGAATTATGCATTTTACTTGGTCAATCATTTATATGTCTACACTATATGACAAATTTGAATTCAATATCCTCGTCACAATTTATATCATTGAGCGCTACCTCATATCAAAGATACCATTGACAGTTATTTGATATCGATTTCGACAAGACATAACTTATCGAGATCTTTTCATTTTTCAGGTATCTGAACCTTTTCTAAGGTTTTATGAAGTGTTATGTCAATGTGCTCTTTTATAGCACTTGTTTCACTATCATGACTATATTGATCATTTGCTCCTTCCTTCTTCAAGGAATTTTATATTTGGAACCGATAAGTCTATTACGCTTCCGGCGTATCATAGACTCCGTTCTTCAAGGATTTCACATTGGAGCATTTGCAGCTGAATTATATCATAGGGTCAGTACATTCATCTGGCAATTGATTTGCAACATTATGCAAATGAATTATCACTTGAACTTTAAGTTCACATATTTATTTAACGAGGACCCAGATAATTCATAATTAACCTCATAAATAATTGTCAGCTGTCAATCATCTACCCCCCTAATATTAGGAAATCTAACATTCATCCCAACCTTATTTGAAAATTCAATTGTGTGCGTGGTGGAGCAATTAAAATTATAACTGCACATTCAAACTTTAGATGAAAATTATTTGGTTCCTGACCCTGAACCAATTAGATGGGAAACCTTGTTGGCTTGATGCATACATGTGTTGCTACATAATAAAGTTATCTCATACCAAATCTCATTTGAGAGTTTTGCTCTCATACCTATGGTTTAACTATAATTGGAGGCATACAATTTCTGCTAAACCAAGCAGCATTATCAGTATAAATTCATAGTTGGAACTGTGCTCTTAACTTAACAATCGAGCAAACAACCTTACAAACACCAATTTGTTAGTTGAACAAAGTACATGTGACCATCACATAGATGCATCTATCATATAGTTGCAAACGATCCACATGACGGGTAAATGGGCCAATATTCACCTTTTTATATGTTTCAAAAATTTTAGAGAATTACAATCCCAATCTTAGCTGGTACAATGATCATTTTATCAAAGATCAAGAGAACAAGCAACACAAAAAATTCTTAAAGAATCTTTTATTTCTTCATCATATAAGTCACCTGAATTCTGAATTATATTTGCATCACATTTAATCGAAATGGCCAACCATTCATGATAACTGATCTTTATTTCAATAAATTTATAGTTTATTTTTACATGTGATTTCATCAGCATGTCCATGTTTGTATGCAACAAATAAGAGGAAAAAATGGGTAATCTTTTACATAAATATTTATAACCCGCTTCGATTGTAGTAATTTAAAGATATTAAATCTTTTCATAATTTATAGTCTCAATATTTCTTTTTAAATCATCCGAAATTTAAAAAGTTTCTTTTGAGACTTACTATAACCCCATTATTATTCCTCTGGTAATAACACAACTCGTTAGAGCTTGCTATTAATTTTGTGTACTATCACATATTGCATGACACCATCCCTATGGTGAGCCATGGTGAAAATCATTACGAGCAAGACATGTTTCTTGCTTTACTTTTGTTGTACCATAGGTACACAACCAATGATAAATTTTTATTGCCACACAATAATGACCACAACCCTTATATGCAAGAACTATTTCTTTATTTTACCCTTTCGGTAGTTCACAATAAACATATCATAGTGACATATAAACGTACAATATCATTAATCATTTTTATCAAATAAAATTTATTTATTCTCTCAAACCTCCCGTAGAGGTGAGTTGTGGCATATTTCCAACCATACATGAATATGTTTTTATTCATATTTTGACACATTCACTTTCAGAATGGTCGAACATCCATCATGTTTATCACAAGTCACAATTTCTTCATAATTTGACCATAACCATTTAAACATGTACCTTTAGACTTGACATATTTACATGGCCCACCTTAACATCACCTTGAAAGATAAAGGCACCATCGCTTTACATTCTTTCTTTTGATGGAGGATTTATAAACTTATCAAATTTGATCGGACGATAATCGCGTGTTCAATGACCTTTCATGCCATGCATTTTGATGATATAATTATTTTTCATAGTTTGAAGGATTATTTGAAGAACTCATATTATTCTTCCCTTTATAATCACCACAATAGTGACTATTATAATTATGTCCCTCCACGCCCTTATTCATATATTCAATCATTTGTCATCTTTAAGACTTATTATTCATTGCTACCATATTCATATTATAGAATGGAGCAATTGAGCGGATTTCAAACTTATCATATACTGCTACCACATTCGCTTTAGAATGGAGCAAATTCAATGAGACGCATTTTCAAGACTTTACATCAAAAATATATTATTTTTGCCTTAGTCATCATTTTATCATCACTGTGGTGTATTGACTCAAACTCAATGTCTTATCCATATAAGGCACGTTAAGCCATAATTCTATGAGACTCGAACTCAATACCTTATCATTATGGTGCATCAAAACTCAAATTGATGTCTTACCCTCTTGGTGCGATAGAACATGAATATACCATCTTACCCTCAAACATTTTTTTCATTATGGTGCATTCGGACTTTAACCTGATGTCTTACCCTTTTGGTGCGATGAAACTTGAATCCACCGTCTTAACCAACGGTATAATAGATCAATGTACAACATGACTTAGCCATTGAGTTTTTAAAAACAATCAAAATAATATTCAAACTCATTCTATTAAAACTTTATACCTTCTTCCATTTAACAAATTTTGTATAACATGTCATATTCAACCAATAGTAGTATATGCCTTTGGTTCCTAGTCAATGTCAGTGACCGAACACTATTGTATTCTAAATCATTAAAAAAATTAGAAAATACATACCTGATTTTGTGAATCTAATACCTTGATTCTCATAATGAAATCAACCAAAACATGAGCTAAATAAAAACAAATACTCAATCTCAATTGGCTAGAGTCTTGTGCTGATAACGTGTTATAAAATCAAGCTCATAATATAATAGAAAGAGAAGAAGACAAGAGAAGTAAGATGGAAGAGAGAACTTTTCTTCTTATTCAAGTGTATATCAAATGGTGAGTGATATCTCTATTATAGTGTTGAGATATCACTCCCAAAAGTCACCACATTAATAGATACATAGTTATCTCTTTAAGGTTCTTATCACCTTGGAAGCTTATCACCTTGAAAACACTTGTGCACGAATCCAATTAATTGTTGGATAACTCTAGTGGATCATTCACGTAAAATAATGAATTTATAACATGATTAATATTTAATATTTATTATGTGTAGGTAAAAGTAGTAAAATATTGTAGTTTTAATGGGTTGTCAATTTACCCAATAACCCAATATAAAAATCAATATCGAGTCGATAATCCGATAATTTTCTTATGAGCAACTTTCACATATAGCAAATACAAAATTCATATTTGTATGTTATAGCAAAGTTTGCATAATTGCGCTTCATAACAAACATAAATATGTATAATTCGCTATACATATACATAGAAACCAATTGTATAATTCGATATACATATACAAAAAAAGCAGTTGTATACAAATCAATTATATAATTTGTGTATGTATAAAACGAGAAAGAGAGAAAGAGAGAAAGACAAAAGAAAATTGAGCAGGGGAATATTTTTATTGTATAATTATAAGTGTATAGGACGAAGATATATGTATTTGCAAGTGTATATATAATTTTCTTTCACTTTATACAAACAGACACAGAATTATACATTTCGTTTCTGTTTGTATAAGTGATATAGGCGAGGGTGGCATAGCGAAATCTGAGAGAGTGGCGAGTGAGATCTGGGAGAATGGAGAGAGGAGAACGAAAATATATGTATATATACAATTTTTTCTCACTTTATACAAATAAAAACGCATTTTATACACTTGTGTTCGTATAAAAGTGAGAGAGAGAGAGAGAGAGATGGAGCGAGAGAGGGAGAGTGGTGAGCGAGAGTTTGAGGGAGAGAAGTGACTGGCAAACAGTTTGCTACAGGTTACAATTAAATTAAAGTGTGGCTATAACATTCAATTTGATTTATTAGTTTGCCATTATAAACAATTTTACCTATTCTTATAAAGTTATTAAAAAATCGTTAACCCAATAGCAATAGATCAATGACACTTTTTTCGATTCATTTTATCGGCCAGTTCGATTTTCGCACACCCATAGTGTATCTTATAGATTATATCATCCTAACACACATTTTAAATTTATATAATTGTTAATAGTTTTATAATGTATCACATAAGATTATATTATCATAATATTTTGATAGATACAATACTTATATGAACTGTATCATTTTTCATCATTATAAAATATCATATATCATCAATTTGAAGAATAACCTAAAAACATGATAGAATTATAAAGAAGATAAAATATAAGAAAAAATGTATTGACCCAATCATATTAGTGTATATAATGTATCATGAACTACGCCAATACATTGTATACTTAACGTATTTTATATACAATGTATCAAATTATATTAGTGATGTATTCACTTGCATATAATAATCGGATACTTTAATAATATAATTACTCAAAATAAAACCATTGTAATTGTATCACTTTTCATCATCATATGATATCATATATCACCAATTTGAAGATTAACCTAAAAAAACATGATACATGGTAGAATTATAAAGAAGATAAGAGATAAGAAAAAAGGTATTGACCTAATCACATTAATGTATATAATGTATCATAAACTACACCAATACATTGTATACTAAATGTATCATTGTATATACAATGTATCAAATTACATGAATAATGTATGCGCTTGCATATAATAATGGGATACTTTCATAATATAACCACTCAAAATAAAATAATTGTACTACATAGATGTAGTTTGATAATTACAATCTATATCTATATTTTAAATGACAGTACTTCTATATTCAGTATTATATCTGTATTAATACAAAATCTGAAAATTTGAATTTTTTTATAAAGGAAAGGGAGGTAATTTTGGTTGTGGAAAGGAAAACATTCACTTAATTGATGTGATCATATATCTTTATCAAATAGGGTTCATTCACACAAGCAACACCAGGAGTTCACGATGCCATTACCGCTGTGCGATTCAAACAATTTCATCATTATACAAGCAAGCAAGTAATACAATGGATTCAATTCATCTGTATGTATGTTGAAATTTTTATGCATAAACGTATTTTTATTTGCATTGGTTCGTGTTTTTTATTTGCATTAATCTAAATGGATAACTTGAAAAAACATAGGAATTGAATTGATTTATATATGTAATTGTGTAAATTCTCCATTAATAATGGGAATTTCATTCGAACAGTTGTCTCCAATTATATTCTAATAGATCGAGAATTAACTATTTTTTATTTGTGATTGTATAATATTACTTCATTGATAATTGAAGTCTTGGTTGAAGAATTTGTTTTCAGTTGTATTTGAATTGATCGAAAGAGACGGCTTGATATTTGCAATTTGAGTACGTAAATGTATAAAAGTAGAAATCAATTGTATAATCTATTGTAGTTTATGTCAAAATGTAGTACTTGTATGTTCTGAAAAATAATCTGAAATGTATAAAACTGAATATACAAAATCTGAAATGAAACCAGATACATAAATTGTATATGCATAAAAGGTTGTAACTTAGTTGAACACATATAAATAGTTGTAACACTTCAGAAACAAACATTTCATATACAAAATCAGTTGTATACGTATAACACTTCAAATACAAACACTTCATATACAAAATATGTTATATACGTATAACACTTCAAATACAAAGACTTCATATACAAAACATGTTGTATACATATAACATTTCAAATACAAAGATTACATATACAAAATCAGTTGAATAAGTACAACACTTCAAATACAAACACTTCATATACCAAATCAGTAGACTATGTATAACACTTGAAATACAAATATTTCATATACAAAATCAGTTGAATACGTATAACACTTCAAATACAAACAAACATATAAAAGATCAGTTGAATACGTATAACACTTTAAATACAAACACTTCATATACAAAATCAGATTAATATAAATCACGAATGGGAGGGAATGAGTGGAAATTTCAAAATTTGAAATCAATTTTGATTGAGAGAATAAAAAAGAAAATAAGAGTAAGTGATTGAAGAGATAAAATGAGTCTGTTCGTATATAAGGAAAAGAGTGTTGTACACGGTTATATAAATAAGAAGAATTGAAAAACGTAATTATCGAGAATTAATGGTTGTGAGTGGTAATATAAACAAACATTAGCTATAGTAGATAATTAAATAGTATAAATTTACTTAGCTACGTAATTTTTCCTATGATGTATATGCTACATTTTGAAAGAAAATACTACTATATTTCGCAAAAAATACTGCTATTTTTTTAAAAGAAAAAAAAAACTAATCTTGCTGCTTATAAATTTTTTCCAAGAAAATAACCAGAAAATTGAACGAATGAAGTATTTTTTTACGAGGAAAGTATGTACCAGGACACAAATGATAAGTCTATCATGTGACCAACATGGATTATGGTATAGTGGTGAGATTGTTGAGATTGCTCCACCATATTTAATCAGAGGTCTCAGGTTTGAGTCTTGGGCGTATGGAGAAAGTCATGTTTGGAGCACCTTCCCAAATGGATCCTGTAATGCGCGATGTAAATTTAATAAGAGCTTCTTCTATGCTGACTCCAAAAACCAGTGAGAAACCAAAAAAAAAAAAAGGGGTCTATCATGGGGTAGTTTCTTCAAGTAATAATACTAGAGAAGATCGTTGTCATTCTAATTAATGCAAAAAGGTATTTTGTAGATTTTCAAATTCTTATAAAAAGATAGAAATGGACTATTTTCATTTTTATAAAATTGGCAAATAAGCATTGATTGAGACTACACCTATGATCCAAAGTGGCCTTACTTTCTACACAAGCCATTTGTTTTTGAGATTGTCTATATTATCTTTCCCTTATTACCACATCTCACAACTAAACACATGATAAAAGGCACATATAGGAAATGCCAAGTCCATTCAAGTTGCTTTATTTATTGGAGGTCAATTTTTTATATTGGTTCAACTTTTCTCCATTTTGTGGAGGTAAATCTCTTATTATAATTAACCTCATGAATATAGTAAAGGGGCAATAAAAAGGGGCAAGAGAAATTAAAGGAAAAGGAGTGGAGGCATATAAGGAGGAGACAGATCTTCCAAGTGCCACCAATCATCATACATATAAAGGGTGAATTTTTATGGGAGTTTACAATCAGTAAAGCAAAGCTAAGACAAGAAAAAAAAAAGCAAAAAAAAAAAAAAAGAAGGAAAAAGAAGTAGATACATTTATTTCTAAGAAATAATTAAGTAAATAAAAATATATATATATTTCTAATATTTTAAGCTTTTAGATGTAAAAATCAAGCTTATACCAAAAAAGTTGGTCAAAACACAATCAAGTATATATGATAGTGATTAGTGTCATCTCATTTTTCTCTATTTTTTTTATAAAGTTTGTAACATACAATTCAATCTTATATAATTCCGTTTGAAACAACATCCCCCCCCTCCCTTCCCATTCTCACTAGGGGTAGATTTAGGGGTAGCGAGGGGGTTCACCCGAACCAACTTCTCAGTAAAAAAAAATATCTTATATATAAGACATTTTTAAAGTATATATATTTTGAATCTGTTAAGCATAAGATTAGAAGTTGATTCAGTAGTTAAAAGGATTCAAAATTTGCCTTGAGATTTCAACTTCAAATTCTAATTAAGTATTATATTTTTATTTTCTAAATCTCCCCACACTTTCCCTATACCCCCATATATTTATTTTTCGACAATGACAATGCAAGAAGATGAGGAATGAAGGCCATATGTGTAAACTCTGATGGGTTCAAATAAAAGGTTCCAAGTGATGATGAGTGGCTTTAAAATAAATACTAGTATTGTGCTACATATAGGTGAAGTGTCCCTTTGACTAAAAAGCCAATATATGTATAGTACGGATGATGTTTATGTTTATTTCATTAGTAGCAAAACAAATGGCAATACTATGTCAAAATATTGTTACTTAAAATGGCCTATAAATATTTACAAACTTATCGACTTAATTCATTATATCATTTCAAAATCTTGCAAATAAATTAGAATATGAAATTCATATTTGTTTGGTCATGCTTCCTAAAATTGAATCTCCTCAATCATTCATTCATATTGTATCCAAACTAATTTATAAAAAAATCGTTCTACGTTCTTCTCAGACGGAAATATCCTCCCTCATCATATTTATTTTTATCAACAAATTACTTTTTAATTTAGTAACGATTTGTACATTTCTCTTGTTAAAATTATAATTGTATTTTTTAATATGTTTAATTTTATATTGGATAATAATTAATACTTCCTCTATTTAAAAGAAAATGACCTTATTTTCTTTTTAGTCTGTTTTAAAAAAATGATCCCTTTCTTTTTTTGATAACACTTTATAAACTTTAACTTTCCATGTGGTATGTTTAAGACCACAAGATTAAAGGACATTTTGGTATAATTGACATAACTTTAATTTAGAATCACAAGATTAAAAAGTCTTCTTTTTTTTCTTAAACTTCGCTCCAAGTCAAAGTAGGTCATTCTTTTTTAAACAGATGGAGTAGTGTAAAATAAACAAATCATGTACCAGTGTTGACATTGGATAAAGACTTAAAGTGCATTAAACATGTTTTAGGGTGTGTTTGGTATATGAAGGAACACATTTTCACACACACACCCCTCGACCCCCCCTCCAAAATAAATAAATAAATAAATTCATAATTGGGAAAATTACGCGTATAAACAAACTTATATTATTCAATTACTCATCATAGCTATAGTTTGCTATAATTACCACTAGCGACTAACATTATACATTAATAACGTGGACTGACTTCGAGTTTGTATAATTAGTCATGTTTGTATATGTATAATTCGCCACGATATACAAATAAATATGTATAAAACACAATTTTTTAGCCCATGTACATATACAATTCACCTCTCTCCCACTCTCTGCCCTCTCTCGCTCGCCTCTCTCCTCCCTCTCCCAATCTCGTTCGTGTCTCTCCTCCCTCTCCCAATCTCGCTTGCCATTTATACAAATATATATGTATAATATACAATTATATACAATTATATACATATACAATTCACCTCTCTCCACTCTCTGCCCTCTCTCGCTCGCCTTTCTCCTCCCTCTCTCAATCTCGCTCACCTCTCTCCTTTCTCTCCCAGTCTCGCTCGCCTCTCTCCTCCCTATCTCAATCTCTCTTACCATATATACAACTACATATGTATAATATACAATTATCTAATCAATATACATATACAATATATTCACCTTTCTCCCACTCTTTTCCCCCTCTCTCTCTCCTCTCTCCTCTCTCTCCCAGTCTCGCTCGCCTCTCTCCTCTATATAACATGTAGCTACAAATTGTAATTATCAAACTATAGCTATGTAGAGTAATTAATTATTTTTAAGTGGCTATATGTGAAAGTTTCCCTTAATAATTTAAGTTTATTTTAAAAAAATATTTTGAACTTCAAACTTTCATTTTTTTTACCCCTACCCTCGCCCCCAGAGTTAATAACTTTGGTGGTCACTCAACTATCAACGCTTTTCACAGAAAGTCACTCAACTTTCATTTTCGATTCAAAAGTCACTTAACTATGAGTTATTTGCATAGAAAGTCACTCAACCTATTTTATTATTTTTTTCACTAAAATTTGCTAACATAGAATTTTTATTTTTAGTCAAAAATTTAAAAACCAAATACATATCCATTTAAACCATTTAATAACCTAACCTATTTAATTTGACCCGTTAAAATATGATATTTAATTTTTTATTTTATCATTGTTCCCCCAAATCATTCTCTTCGTCTCCTTTCTCCTTAGCGTTCCTCTTCTGCCTTTGTTTAATTTCTCAACTTTAAAATCTCTAAGTAGAAATTGATAATGGATTTCTCCTTAACAGACTGGTTTTTTGATGTAGGATCTGCTCATGAAAGCAATTCTAGATTCCGTATACATGGCTGCCTTTGGAATTAAGCTAGACAACCTGAGCGGGTCAAATGAACAAGGCAAAAACTTCATTGTTGCATTTGACGATGCAAATGCAATGACACTTTGGAAATATCTTGATATCTTATGAAAGATTAAAAGATTTCTCAATATCAAAACAGAAGCCAAGTTAAAAGAAATATAAAAATTGTTGATGCATTTGTTTATAAATTGGTCCATAGAAAAATTGAGCGGATGAGTATTCAAAAAGTTGATTTATCTGTAAGCGAATCACCTTTTAGTGTGCAAATGAGATTACTACTACTGCTGCACTACTACTGCTGCAATCACATAAGGCTTGAATCCCAAGAAGTGAATTTCTTTTAATGTGTTTAGTATTGACTGTTGTATTTGCAACTTCATTCGTCACTTACAAGTTATTGTCTATAAATCACCATTCAACTGTCACTAAATAAGCAACACCTTTAAACAAAAAATACTAATTATAAAATAACACATATAACTAATGAGTTAAGGTCATATGACGACCAAAAAATGTGCCGCCCACTAAACTAAAGTTTCCGCTACACATAGAATTTGAAGAAGGGCCTAACCACGAGGGCTAACAATAATTATATGATGACAAGTTTTAACAAAATAAAACAATTCATATACAATTTATAATAACATTTCCTTACGAATCAGTTAAGGTCATATAATCACAAGACAAAAAAAAGACACTTTATATACAGTGTCATATTAGCACTTTCTAACTAACGAGTTAAGGTCACATGACCACAAGTTCTAACAAAATAAGACACTTATATACAGTGTCATATTAACACTTCCTAGACCTTTTCATTAAAGCTTCACAAACATAATCCTCCTTCATGACATTTTCTAGTAAATTCTGCCTCTTTTTGATAAGCTTGCATGCGTACTTTCATCTTGAGCACATTGATCTCCTCCCACATAATTAGCTTTTTCATTTTGAGCACGCCGAGCTCCTCGCACACAATCAACACTTTGATCTTTAGCACACCGATCTTCTCGCACACAATCAACAGTTTCATCTTGAGCACATTGAGTTCCTCACACACAGTCAACACTTTCATCTTGAGTACATAGAGTTTCTCGCACACAATGAGCAATTTCATCTTGAGCACACCAAGCTCCTCGCACACAATCAGCACCTTTATCACTCACATTTACAACATCTGTGACTTGAACATCAACTCCATCTTGAATGCATTCAACACCAGTTGATTTTGTCTTGATTCCTAATAAAAGAATTACAACTTTAAAATCTGCTACATGATATACAGTTAACGAAATACAATATTAAAAGCGTAGATCACAACCTGAATTATTATAGATTGATTTGCTAAACTGACCTCCAATTGATAATCATCCCACGTATTTTGGTTAAATTGGCTAGAGTATCCCACGAGACATAATCAGACACCAAGTCTTGAGTTTCAAAAGGTTGTCTTGTTTTGGCACAACAATATTGACATACTTATAGTGTCCTATTGCATTGTGTCCATCTTTGTTGCATATAGAACATCTTATATGAATAGTGCCTTTTTTGATTTTTTTTTTGGAGCCTGTTCTTCACCCATTTCTCTGACCTACTTTTCGATCGTCTTTTCGCTTCAACTTGTTTCTGTGTTTGTAGTTCTTCAGCTTCCTTTCGTCTTAATTTAGGCTTCCTCCCTCTCTTCTTTCTTACTATATTAGGAGGAAGAACCTCACCACTATTCATAACTTCTGGCCAATGATCCTCGGAATTGGTTAGATTAATGAAATGCGAGTACACATTTTTGAAAGTTTCAACTTTGTAGTATACGTTCACATAATCTTCAACTCTATCACAATTTCTATGAATACTAACCAAAGCATGAGGACAAGATAAACCTGTTAAATCTCATCTTCTACATGTATAACTTCCTTTTTGCATATCCATAATAAATGGCCCTCATGGACCATCAACTGACATCTTAGGTCCACCAGAAACAAAGCTGCCTCAAGTCTTATTTGTTTTTTTGTTTTTTTTCAATATTTGGACAAATAAGACCTTGATACTTGTTAATCCATTTCTTCTTCTTATAGAGCCTCTTCATAAGCTTATTCTTTATCATTTCCAATATAGTTATAATAGCTTTGTCTATTGTATTAAGAATGTACCTCACAAATTAAAATATAAAGACATAATGAGAGGCTTAATAGGTGTGAGTGATATTTTACATAGACACAAGAATACGTAATTACCTATTGAAACTTTCGCAAAGATTATTCAAGAGCATGTCACATCTACTATGTGTCTTGAACAATGCTCTTGTCCAGGTTTGGAATGCACTTTCAGAATGATCAAACCATTTTCTAGCCTCTCTATCCTCTTGCTCAAGTCGTTCCATACATATTCTAAATCGCACTTCATTACTTGCTCTTGCTGCATTTAGGTCTTTTAGTGCCTTGCCTTTATATTTTTGTCTAAAATTTTGATACATGTGTCTGACACAATTTCTATGTTCTGCTTTCGAAAATAAATCCTTAACAGCCCCAATCAATCCATGTAGCATTGATTTTAACTAGTTAAAAACATACTACAAAAAAATAGTAAACTAGAAAGATGATAAAACTGAGTGTTTCACCTTTTGTCTATCAGACATGAATTCGATGTGGTGCCTGTTCGTTATCTCTAAATCGTATCCAAGATTGGCTAAAAACCAACTCCAAGTCTCTTTACTTTCAGCATCAGCGATCACAGCATATGCAACAGGAAATATGTAATCATTAGGATCAATTGCTACAGCAGCTAACAAATTACCTCCGTATGTGCCTTTAAGCCAACAACCATCTAGGCTTATTAATGGCCTACACCCAGACTTAAAAGTTTCCTTCAAAGGAGCAAGACATACATAAAATCCCTTAAATTTACTTTCATCTCTCCAAATTTCTACATTAGAGCCTGGATTTGTATTCTACAAATCAGCCCTCTAGCTTAACAATTTTCCATATTGTGCCCCCTCTTCTCCATAAACCCATTTCAAAGCTTGTTGTTTGGCCCTCCATGCCTTCATATATTCTATTGTGTATCCAAGATCCTTCTGCACTATTGCAATTATTCCCTTTAACACTCCAAGTTTGATCAGCTCTAAAATTATTAAAATACTTTCTTGGAATCCATTGATGTGTTAAATGAAAATTGTCAAATACTGTAGGACCTGTATGATTTATATTCAAGGTTTTGATTTGAACGGTAGGATCAAACTTACTTATTGGGCTAGCAAAGCCATGAAATGTACACCCAGATTGCTTGGATTTACAAATATATCTTCTTTTATCATTGGTGGCGAATGTATTTGCCTCATATGCTTGATCCCCCAGTTCATACAAACCTCTTTAAACTGGTCAAAGCTGGCATACTTCATCCCTACTTCTAAAATAGGGTTATCATTTTCTGCATCATACTCTTTATATTCTACCTCGTATTCTGAATCAGTACCCCCCTCCAACAATTCATCAGAATCGTTATAATCTGATTCACTGGAGGAATTAAAATTCCAGTAGTGGATGGACCAACACCAATCATTCGACTATCAATATTTTTTAGGTCTACCTTTTGCCTTCATATGACGACGCTCAGTAACAACATCATGATAATCTTCATCACCTTCCTCCAAGTTATAATCAGGATCATTGAAATTATCATCTTCTACCTCACCCACCATATTATCTTGGACAACCTCTACTACATTATCTCTTAGACTCAAAACACTATCACCCTGAACTTCTTCAGCTAGTACTACACTTAAATTTTTTTCAAACTGTGACGATATTCCCTATAAACACAGATTAAAGTAGAAGAAAATCATAAAACAGACACAATTCTAAGAGTATTAAAATAATAAATCCTGACCATATCTATTAAGAAAGGTCCAAGTCCCACATTGATAAAGAGCCTCTAACCCCACTTGCCGTTCTTCGATTCAACAACAAATAGTTAAAGATAAAAATAAACCCTAGATTAAACAAAAAATATACATTTTTTATTCAAAAAATCAAAAAAAATCTAAAAGCATACCTTGTTTTCTTGTGAAATACCGATGTAGTGTCCCCTTTCCTTATGAAACAAGGACTGAGGTGATGAGCTAGAACCCTTAATTTGAGATCCACTTCTTGTTCTCCTTAGCTCAGGAGTATATTCCATCTTCAATAGTGAAACTTTGGATTATAATGGAAGATAATTCTAAATCTAGATAAAAGCTAAGGAGGTATCTATTATCAATATCTACTTAATAGAGATTTTGAAGTTGAGAAATTAAACAAATGCAGAAGAGGAACGCTAAGGAGAAAGGAGACGAAGAGAATCATTGGGGGAACCAATGACAAAATAAAAAATTAAATATCATATTTTTAGCGGATCGGATTAAATGGATTGAGTCATTAAATGGTTTTAAATGGATATGTATTTGGTTTTTAAATTTTTGACTAAAAATTAAAATTCCATGTCAGAAAATTTTAGTGAAAAAGTAATAAAATAGGCTGAGTGACTTTCTATGCAAAGAACTCATAGTTAAGTGACTTTTGAATTGAAAAAGAAAGTTGAGTGACCACCAAAATTATTAACTCCTCGCCCCCACCCACCCGCCAACCCCCTTACCAGCCCCCACACTCCCAAAAAAAAATAATTTAAGTTTGTCCTTTTGAAAATATTTTCAACTTTAAAATTTTATATTTTCATCCCTACCATCGACCCCCAAATTTTAAGTTTGTTTCAAAAAAATATTTCAACATCAAATTTTATTTTACACCCCTACCTTCGATCTCCCACCCCAACCCCAACCCCGAAAAAAAATTAATTTTTTTACTTTTATAATACAATAAGACTAAATGAACCATTTACAACATATGTCATCTAAAAACTCGATGTTCAATTCTTAAATAAAGTACTATTACACATGAAAATATAATAAACTGTTGTAAATAATGTGGTGTGGATGTCATGTATCAAATCCACACTTCATGACTTTAAAAGATTTTAAGTATGACTTATGGAGATTTAATTAGGACTTTAAAGATATCTTTCATGACTTTGAAAGATTAGGAATATACTTGCTTTCTATATATAGTCATCTTATATGTAGATACAAATGCACCAAAATATTGAAAGATTGGAAGAAAAATATTACTACTCTTTCTCTCTATTTCTTTGTTATTAAATTTTAATACTTTATTTTATAACACGTTATCAGCACGAAGTCTCTTATAAGGTATGTTTCGGTGGTATAACTATTTTTATTTTCATATTCCAAGCACAAGTATACATTAAAATATTTTCAGTTTATATGTTCTCAAAATAATATAAGATGGTAGTAAATTTTATTAATTAATGAAAATAAAATTTTTTATTAAAAGAATACTACATATGATATTCTTGAATTTCAATGGTTAAAAGTTTATTATTTTAATCTAATTTGACTATTTTTATGATAGTTTTTCATCATGTCAAATTTGTCAAAATTGGAGTTCGTGGCACTTGATATTTCTGGCAATAATTATTTATCATGGGTACTCGATGCTGAAATTCACCTAGACGCTAAAGGTCTTGGTACCACCATTACTAAGGGAAATGTAGCATCGAGTCAGGACAAAGCGAACGCTATGATTTTTCTTCGTCATCATTTGGATGAAGGATTAAAGGCCGAATATTTGACAGTGAAAGATTCACTTGAATTGTGGACTGGTTTAAAGGAAAGGTATGACCACCTTAAGGCAACGGTATTGCCAAGGACTCGTTATGATTGGATACACTTACGATTACAGGACTTTAAAACTGTATGTGAATATAATTCTGTTGTTTATAAAATAACTTCCCAATTAAAATTATGTGGAGAAAATATAACAGATGAGGATATGTTGGAAAAGACACTTACTACTTTTCATGCCTCAAATCTGGTGTTACAACAACAATACCGTGAAAGGGGATTTAAAAAATATTCTGATTTAATCTCATGCCTTCTTGTGGCTGAGCAACATAATACTTTTTTGTTGAAAAATCATGAAGCCCGTCCCACTGGAACTGCTCCTTTATCGGAAGCAAATATGGTAGAAGCACATGGCCAGTCTGAAAGAAGACAAAATAAAAATTCAGGCCGTAATAATGTGCGTGGACGTGGCATGGCAGAAAACGATATAATAATCATCGTGGTAGTGGTCATTATAAAAGAGAGAACAATATGAGTTCTCAAAGTAATACTTTAAGAAGCAACTGTCATCGTTGTGGCATGAAAGGGCATTGGAAGAATGAATGTCGAACGTCTGAGTATTTTGTCAGGCTTTATCAAAATTCCTTTAAACGAAAGGCAAATAGAGGTGGTACATCTTCTTCTAATGCTCGGGTGGAATCACACTTGACATTTGAAAATAATGTTGAGGAAAAACCTTCGCAAATGTACAATGATAATATTGAAGCAAATTTGGCTTTGAAGAATGACGATTTTAATAACCTCAATGATATTACTCATTTGGAGGTTGAAGACTTCTTTGAAGATCGTCACTGAAGTTTGATGTTATTTTATAATATATAATATGTTGTTGTTTTTGTGTGCTTTTCATTATCATTTTTTTATGTCACTTTTATTTTAAAAGTAAAATAATATAAAGACCTAAGTTTTCTTGCAATGTTGTTAGTTATCTTACCTCTTATGATGTACTTTTATTTTATGAAGATAAGTAAAAAAAAAATTCAGTCTTCAATTGGATTCAAGATGAGTAATGGAGATATGTGACTCCTGGATAGTGCTACAACTCACACTATATTAAGAGAAAAGAAATATTTCTCTCATTTAATTATGAAAGGGGACAATGTTAATACAATATCTGGTAGTACAAAAATAATTGAGGGCTCTGGGAGAGCATCATTATTACTACCTGGAGGAACAATATTGGCCATGAATGATGCTTTGTATTGTAGTAAATCTCAAAGAAACTTGTTAAGTTTCAAGGCTATTCGTCAAAATGGCTATCATATTGAGACTGCAAATGAAGAAAATGTTGAATACCTTTATATTACTACAATAAAATAGGGAAAAAGATTTGTGCATGAAAAATTATCTGCACTTTCTTCTGGGTTGTACCACACAAGTATTGATGTGGTTGAATCACATGTCATGATAAATAAAAGGTTTATTAATCATAATGATTTCATCATTTGGCATGACCGATTGGGTCATCCCGATTATAATATGATGCGCAAAATTATTGAGAATTCACATGGACATACTTTGAAGAAACAGAAAATTCTTCAATTTAAGGAATTCTCTTGTGTTGCTTGTTCCCAAGGGAAATTGATTATTAAACCATCAGCAACTAAGGTAGGGATTGAATCCCCTACATTTCTGGAACGTATACATGGTGATATATGTGGACCAATTCACCCTTCATGTGGACCATTTAAATATTATATGGTCTTGATAGATGCATCTACAAGATGGTCGCATGTGTGCTTATTATCAACTCGCAACATGGCTTTTGCGAGATTGTTGGCTTAAATTATAAGGTTAAGAGCACAGTTTCCAGATTATACTATAAAGACAATTCGTCTTGATAATGCTGGTGAATTTACATCTCAATCCTTTAATGATTATTGTATGTCCATTGGAATAACAATTGAACATCCGGTTGTTCATGTTCATACCCAAAATGGTCTAGCAGAATCACTGATTAAACGTCTTCAGTTGATAGCTAGACCATTACTAATGAGGACAAAACTTCCTCTTTCGGTATGGGGGCATGCTATTTTGCATGTTGCAGCACTTGTGCGCATAAGGCCAACCAGTTTTCATGATTTCTCCCCATTACAGTTGGCTTTTGGAAAGGAGCCAAATATATCCCTCCTTAAAATTTTTGGATGTGCGGTATATGTTCCAATTGCTCCACCGCAATGCACAAAGATGGGTCCCCAAAGAAGATTGGGAATATATGTTGGGTATGAATCTCCTTCCATTATAAAATATTCTGGAGACTTATTTACAGCAAGATTTGCTGATTGTCATTTTGATGAATCTGAATACCCAACATTAGGGGAGAAACATAAGAAATTGGAAAATGAGATAGATTGGAATGCAGTATCACTATCTCATTTAGATCCTCAAACAAATCAATGTGAACAAGAGGTTCAAAAGATGATTTATTTGCAAAATATTGCAAATCAACTGCCAGATGCATTTACTAACCTTTCAAGGGTTACTAAATCTCATGTTCCAGCTGCAAATGCTCCAGTTCGAGTTGATATTCCAACAGAACAAACTGTTAATGCCAATGAGTCTAGACCACGTCTGAAACGTGGTAGACCAATTGGTTCTAAGGATAAAAATCCTCAAAAAAGAAAAGGAGAAAATGATCATAATATGAAATCAAGTGCTCAAGGGGAGCCTCAAGACATAACAAATGATGAGACAACAGAAAATGTTGAGATATACGAAAATAATGAAAATGAAGAGATCTCAATAAGTTATGTCTCGACTGGAAAAAGGTGGAACCGAAATGATGTTGTGATTGATAACATTTTTGCTTATAATGTTGCCACTGAAATAATGCAACAAGATGAGGATCATGAACCAAAATCTGTCGATGAATGTAGACAGAGAAATGATTGGCCAAAATGGAAGGACGCAATTCAAGCAGAGTTAACTTCACTTGAAAAACGTGAAGTTTTTGGATCAATAATCCAAACACCTGAAGGTGTCAAGCCAGTGGGGTACAAATGGGTTTTTGTGCGAAAACGAAATGAAAAAGGTGAAGTCGTAAGATATAAAGCACGACTTGTGGCTCAGAGATTTTCGCAAAGGCCCGTCATTGACTATGTAGAAACATATTCTCCTGTGGTGGATGCAATTACCTTCCGATATTTAATGAACTTGGCAGTTCATGAAAATCTTGAAATGCACCTAATGGACGTGGTCACTGCCTATTTATATGGCTCATTGGACCTTGATATTTTTATGAAAATTCCTGAAGGATTGAAAGTACCTGAAGCATACAATGGTTCTCGAGAAACTTGTTCAATAAATCTTCAGAAATCCTTATACGGATTGAAGCAGTCAGGGCGAATGTGGTATAATCGCCTTAGCGAATATTTGTTGAAAGAAGGATTTAAAAATGATCCAATTTGTCCTTGTGTCTTCATGAAAAGGTCTGGATCTGAATTTGTCATAATAGCTGTATATGTTGATGATTTGAATGTCATTGGAACTCCTGAGGAGCTTTCAAAGGCATTAAAATGTCTGAAAAATAAATTTGAAATGAAAGATCTCGGAAAGACAAAGTTTTGTCTTGGACTACAAATTGACATTTTGCAAATGGGATATTTGTTCATCAATCAACATACACAGAGAATATATTAAAGAGATTTTACATGGATAAAGCACATCCATTGAGTAGTCCGATGGTTGTGAGATCTCTTGATATTAATAAAGATCCATTTCGACCTCATGAAAATGAAGATGAACTTGTTGGTGCTGAAATACCATATCTTAGTGCAATTGGTGCATTAATGTATCTTGCTAATAATTCTAGACCTGATATAGCTTTCTCGGTAAGTTTATTAGCATGGTTTATTCTTCTCCAACACAAAGACACTAGAATGGGATTAAGCATATATTCAGATACCTTCGAGGGACTATTGATATGGGATTGTTTTACTCAAATGAATTCAAGTCACAATTGATTGGTTATGCAGATGCAGGATATTTGTCTGATCCCCATAAAGGTCGATCCCAGACAGGCTATTTATTCACATGTGGTGGTACAGCTATATCATGGCGTTCAACAAAACAAACTATGGTTGCTACTTCCTCAAATCATGCAGAGTTAATAGCTATCCATGAAGCGAGTCGAGAATGTGTTTGGTTGAGATCAATAACTCAACACATTCAAGAAACATGTGGTCTTTTTTTAGAAAGAGATGTTCCAACAATATTGTATGAAGATAATGCTGCATGCATAGCTCAACTGAAAGGGGGATACATTAAAGGAGATAGAACAAAACACATTTCACCAAAAAAAAATTTCACTCATGATCTTCAAAAGAATGGTGAAATAGATGTTCAATAAGTTCGCTCAAGTGATAATTTAGCAGATATGTTTACTAAGGCATTGCCAACTTCAACCTTTGAGAAATTGAGATACAAAATTGGAATGCGTCGTCTTCAAGATATTAAATGATGTTTTCATCAGGGGGAGTAAATACGCGCTGCACTCTTTTTCCCTTAATCAAGATTTTTATCCCACTGGTTTTTTTCTTGATAAGGTTTTTAACGAGGCAGCAAACAATGCGTATTAAGAATAACTATGTAAACTCTCTTTTATTCTTCTAGATTTTATTTTCTACATGGACATCCAAGGGGGAGTGTTGTAAATAATGTGGTGTGGATGTCATGTATCAAATCCACACTTCATGACTTTAAAAGATTTTAAGTATGACTTTAGGAGATTTAATTAGGACTTTAAAGATATCTTTCATGACTTTGAAAGATTAGGAATATACTTGCTTTCTATATATAGTCATCTTATATGTAGATACAAATGCACTAAAATATTGAAAGAAAAATATTACTACTCTTTCTCTCTATTTCTTTGTTATTAAATTTTAATACTTTACTTTATAACATAAACTAGTATTTTGCCCAATTCATTTGTTACCCAATCCATTTTTATCCATATCAAATATGGGCGGATTAAATTATTGTTGACCCATTTTCAACCCGTTCAAATTTAACTGAACCCGCCCATTTATTAGCACTATCTACAATAATAACAACTCAAAAAATCTTCAAAAGAGAATTCAAAAAAGTGCAAAAGCAAAAGCATGGGAAGAGAATTTCTTCAAGTTTAAATGAACAATTTGGAACTAACATGCCATGGAGCTCCTTTTTTCTATGTTAGGTACATTTTTGTACTAAAGTAGTAAGTTGTAAATAGCTGTTTTTAAAAGATTGTTAAGCTAATTATAATTGTTAAAAGCTTCTCGATCGATCGATAGAGTTCATTAACATTAAAAATCTTGCCTAAATTAACAAAAACCAAATTAATACATATTATATTAGTCAAAATAAGTACATTGTTTAACGTGAAAGTAAGAGACTCTCTATATATACATTTTATTCTCCCCACGTTAATTCCTCATTAATAAAGTTAAGACTCCAAATGCAAGGAAAACCTAGAATCGTGATTTGACCTGCCTCAATTTTCCCTAATAATAGAAATTACTTTTATATTCTCCGTGTGTCTGTGTCTGCTTCATATCGAGGGTATTTTTAATATTATAGTTCTTTTGTTTGGTGTATTTGCTTCATGTCGAGTGTTTTTTTGGGGGGGAATATTTCAACGTCTATACTTTAAAGATGCTTTACAAATGTTTTCTCATTGATAGTTTGATCCCTCGTCAATAATTTTTTTTTGCAAAACTCGACATAGGCAAAATGTTGATAACGTCATTCAATATTTATTAAATAAGGAAATATATCGCTTTCTAAGAAATGACGATAAAAAGAAAATGTGTCACACAAATTAAAACAAAAGAAATACATAAATCACTTTTTGTATAATTTGTTGGGCAAGCACGGGTGACAGGACTTTGCATTTCTTTTATCCCTCGTTTTTACTTACTTGATAACTCAAACTCATAATCTGAAAAATAAAATATACTTATCATCCTAACAACTCTCTTATCACGAAACTTTGCATATAGTTTCTAAATAAAGCAGGTTTGGATAGGCATCGTAACAATTACTTTCGACTTGTAATAATATGTTGGCATTTACTAATATCGAACTACCAGAAAACATAATACTTTCAATAAGAAAAAAACTGTTCATAATTTAATATTAGTCCTATTAATAAGCATTAGTACACACAAGAAAAAAAGGACCATTAAATCTATTTGATATATGAGTCTCAAAATTAAAAAAAAATTAAAAACTTTTTGCTTTTTATATTTAAAAAAGTAAACGTTGGCGTGAGACCACCACCAAACAACTAGTTCTAATCCAGCTATATGCTAGCCATGCAAGCAAAGACAAAGATTGTATACTTGTGTTGCGGTGCAGTAATAAAAAATAAAATTATTCGATTTTTAATTAGAAATTTTGAGTTACTGCAAAAAAATGATCGTTATCAGCAATTAATTAGTAATTATCATTAAAGATGTATTTTTAGCGGCAACTAATAATCTAATACTCTTTGAATATGTTCTTTAAGGGTTTACCGATATTAAATCTAACGACACTTAACTATGCCAATAAAAAATTTAATACTTTTTATTAATATGTCTGTTTAATATCGCTAAAATTATTTTTGTTATAAAAATTGAATCTATATACATTATATATGAACAAAATGTGGCACATAAAATAAAATAAAAAATTATAAAATATCTGAAAGTTCTAGAAATTATTTATATGAAAACATTTAAAGTTATAAATTATAAAGTTACAATATGCTATAGTAATAAATCGTGAAGTACACTCTCTTAATATGGGGCCTCTGTAAAATTATGGGATAACTGTAGAAAGAGAATATAATAAAAGAAAAAAAAAGTAAAAGAAGCTTAGGTTCTTATGATTGATACGCCCACAATATAAACTTTATTGTAAAAAATATAAAAAGGACACATGTCATGGAAAACCTACCTTGTTAAGTAAACTTTCAATAAAACAAATACTTCTCCGTTTTAAAAAGAATAATCTAGTTTCAGAGTTTAAAAAAAAAATAAGACTTTTTAATTTTATGGTTCTAAATTAAAGTTATATCAAATGTACCAAAATTCTCTTTAATTTTGTGGTATTAAACATGTCACGTGAAAAGTTAAAATTAAAATATTGCCAAAAAAGAAAATGAATCATTTTTTTTGAAATAAACTAAAAAGAAAATAGGGATAATTTTTTTTGAAACGGAGGGAGTAGTTGCTAGGGTTTTGGAGGTATCCTATCAACTCATATTCTAGAAGTAGAGAAAAGACAAATGTATCCAAACAAAAAAATTGCAATAACGAAGTAATATTAATTTGTTATTTTTAAATTTATTTGTTTGTTTGCTTACTTTTTGTTGATTATAATATCTTAAAGGTCAAATCTAGATAATATCCTTCCCACGAAGTAGACAAACCTAAATAGATTTGATTTATTTGATCGTCTTTTCTTTATATGATATTTGATTTTTTTATATTTGATTTATTTAAATGCATATTAAAAAGTGAAATAAAACATTTTTATCAATATACAATTCACTTTTATAAATTAAATTCGAAATATATGATCGAGAGTGAATAAATTAGTATATATACAACTACCCACTATAGACTTGCAAAAGACATGTGTTGGACAATTTAATTCGGAACATATTATGGTTTTATCGATTATTTGAAAATTAAGTTAGTAATCACTTCTATTAGAGATTTCATATGGTTTGAAGTTCTGAAGATCACAATAAAAATAACTTTTAATAAAAATAAGTATACACATTAATAAAAAAATAATAAAATCTTTATCGATATTAATTAATTATTACTGTATTCAATATTTTATAAGCACTAGAGACATTTTCAAAAGAAAAAAGCTTATTGTCTCTAGACAAACATATCTAGCGACAACATTAGCGTAGCCACATATTAGTGGGGTGTCCAATTGGACATCCTTATCGGAAAAAAATATCATATATATAAGTAAAATAATATACAAAATGATTAAATAATATATTTTGGACACTCTTAACATAACAAATTATTATTTCTAGACACCCTTTGTTAAATTCCTGACTTCGTCACTGAGCGACAACTAAATTATTACCGTTAAAAATCATTTGAAAAAACTGTCGATTGGGAGCAGTAAAAAAGAAAGAGGCGTTTAATAATTGGGACATACGTGACCAAATTAAAATTGATTTCTATAAAGAAAAATAATTAATCACACAATTAATTTCGGAGTGATAGTGACCTAAAGTTATATAGTGCACAAATCACAGACACCACTAATAATTGAGTTAATAAAATATTCGATTTTAATTTCAAAATATCACCTTTTCTTTAACTGCTCACTTTAACATTGTAACGTTAAAAAGGTCCACTATATATACCCCTTCATATACTTTTGCCTTACCAATTCAATTAACAAAAAAAAAAAAAAAAAAAAAAAAAAAAAAAAAAAAAACTACAAATTTCAATTTTACATATAGAGAAATGGATCAAAATTTGGTAGTGGTAGGAAAGAAGTTTTGGAAAATAGTTCGAGTAGCATTATGCATGTTAAGAAAAGGTATATCAAAGCAGAAAATAATGCTCGATATCAAATTAATGATGAAGCGTAGCAAGATTAGTAGTTACAAAGCCATAGTACAAAATCTCATGTTCCACTTCCACCACCACAACCAAAACCAAAACCGCCGCACTGACCAAGTCGAGAGTGGTAATTTACCATTTTACCCTCCACGTGACGATGAGTATTATGAGTTTAGTTGCACTAGCAGCCCAAATTTGGACATGAAAACACACACTACTATTCATGATGAAGATGTTGTGGTGATGAATGCGGCGATAATGAAGGCCGCATTCGAGATGATTAAGGGTGAAACAAGGTCATCGGATAATTATTATCGTGGGTTCGGGAGACAGTTGAGGGTTACTGACTCGCCTTTTTCGGTGGAAGAAATGGATAATCATGTAGATGAGAAAGCTGATGAGTTCATATCAAACTTCTATAGAAATTTGAGACGACAATCTTCATTTTCTTCTACTTTATAATTGTTACTATACAATATATGCATGTTTTTCTTCATTTGCAAAAGCAATTTTATTTGATTTTTTGCTTTTGTGTGGGGTAGCTAATTAATATAAACAAAGAAATATAGAAAACTTATGAAGATTGAAATAAGTTGTGGATAGTGTGTGCTTATTTGCTCCATGTAATTGTGTTTTTCACAAAAGAAGTTGTTTAGCGTGTGTAAAATACAACAAAATTCAAAATAAACAATGAATGTTTCACCGTAAATAATTACGTCTATCTGTTTTAATTGGTTTGTCTTAGTTATTATTTAGACCGTTGAAGAATATTTTTTTAGCATACATTTTTAAGATACTTTCAAATATTTTAAATTATTAATTATCATTGTGATTGATTATATTTTTTATGTAATTTCAAAAATGCCGATTTTATTTATAGAGGAATTGAAAACTCTGTGTAAATTCACACCATATATTAATTAATTTGACTCTCTTACTACAAACCGAAATGCATAGTATTCGAGTCAAAATTGCTTGTTCTATTTGTATAGGAAGGCAAAGCACACTTAATAATCTAAATATGACTTGTTCCATCTAATTTATTACATAAATTTTAATTAATATTTTAAAATGTATATTTTCATTGAACTAATATGACGATCTATAATTATAGTGTTTTTTTTGGTTTGAACAACTAAATGCACAAAAGATGGTGAGAGTTTATTAGCAATTTAAATCAACAATGTCAACTAAATTATTAGACGATAGATTTCACCAAATTAAGTTACATCAGAAAGTCAAATTTGGTGAAATAAGGCATTAACAATTAAATTGGTCAACATAGCCCTTAAGAAGCTACGGTCGTAAATAAAAAACTCATTTGATACGATAAGAATAATAACTTCGAGATAATATTTGAAATTAACTTTATTTCGTAACAAATTGCGTTTGATAGAAAGGAGGAAACTACAAGGAAGTTGAAAAAATAAAGTTATGTCAATATTGTTCAAAAGCTTCTCGAGTTCATTAATTAATGTTTCAAATTTCAAATTGCTACAAATAATTAACAATTTGCTTTTGTGCGGGGTATCGTACGTAGCCAACGCTATAAAATAGAAATATTATAAAGATTATTTAGAGTTGTGTATATTAATATTGTATGTGACATCATGCAAAAGTTTATAATTACAAGTCATGATGTCGACAAATTAGATGGAGAAAGACAAAACATTCTAACATCATATTAATAATATAGTATGGTTAAACGACTTACGTATTATAAAACTAATATTGAAAAAGTCTAAATATGTTGGGAGAAAATATCCCCATAATCAATTTATAGAATTTCAAATATAATAACCAAATATGAAAGAGAATCATAAAAATAATTAAAAATATTTATAATATTTGAACTTTTCTTAAAAAGAAAATTAAAACTCAAATACGATATGTGGTCAACGTTCACCACTAAAATAAAAGCTAGGAATTCTATTCAGCAACAAATTACCAAAATAAATTGTTACCTACCAGCAATTTAGCAATAAAGTTTGAAGATAATTTCAATTTTTTGAAGTTTTATTTTCATCCAAAAATAAGTGCCCTGTCGCTATTTATGCAATCTGTCCTTTTACATTTTTACAATATATAGACATGATTATCAATAAAGTAATAATGTATTGGCTGAAATTAAATATTTTATAATTCGATACAATAGAAATTATTATGAAATTATGTCACAAGGAAGAAATTGAACTCCAAGTTATTTTTGGTTAGATCAATATATTAATATATATTAAAGATTTTAAGCTTAATTCGCCTCTAAAATATTAACTCAAAATAAAAAAAATTGTCCAAATTTTATAAAATCACTTATCTTGATAAAGATCGATTCTGAACTTTTTCATTCTTCAACTTAAAGCTAAAGTGCAATTGCAAATGCAAAGCACGTTGAATTAGGTAACTCAATCAATTAAGTAATATTTCAAATATTTTTAACGTTTTCAATCAATACGGCCAAACCAATGGCTACCCTATTTAATTTGACCAATAATTAACTTTGAAAAGTTTCAAGAGATTACTTCCATGAGCTTCAAAAAGTGCAAACAAAAAGCAAGAGAAAGTAGAATTCTTCAAGTTAATATAAACAATATTGAACACATACCATGGATCAACTTTTTGTTATGTTACATTTCTTGTATCATTGTTAAGTTGTTGTTAACACCTTGCGGCTCACTAATACATAGAGACGAAGACTTCTTTGTAGATGAACAAAATCTTTCTTCTGACCTTTACGAATAGGTGTGAACTAGAGCTTGAGGGTATTTTAGTCTCCAAGTAATTTTGACCGGCATTGGCTTGAAGAATATGGGTTGAAATCTTCTTGTCAACTTAACAAACTAATTCAAATGTAATTGAACTTTATTCAAGTCATATAATTTTAACGTAAATATTAATTCAACTTTATTAACCAAAAATTTAACTTGATCGATCAACATATATCATTAATTTAAGATTTGATCCAAAATTTAATAATATGAATTTATCAAATGAAATTCAATGCCTTCATTAAAAACTTAAAAAAAATCTTTAAAAAGTATTTTCAAAGATTCAAAAAAGTGCAAAAGCATGAGAAGACAAACTTTTGCAAGTTAACATAAACAATTTGGAACTCCTTTTTTCTATATTAGGTACGTTTTTGTTCAAAAGTAGGAAGAATGTGAGGGTACTTGGAAAATTATTAAGCTAATTAGTAATTATAATGGATACAACCTTCTCGATTGATAGAGTTCATTAACATTTAAAAATATAATCTTGCAAATAAAATTAACCACAACTAAATTAAGTGTATGTTATTATATCAGCCAAAAAATAAATATTTCTTATGTTCTAATTTATACGATTTATTTTTCTTTTTAGTTAGTTCCATAAAAATGACATATTTCTACTATAACAAGTCAAAACTAACTCATATAACTTGAAACGATAAAACTAGGTGTTTGACGTGAAAGCAAGAGACACTATACACATTTTATACTCCCCACGTTAATTCCTAACTAATAAAGTTGAGCCTCCAAATGCAGTGGAAGGAAACCCTACAATCGTAATTTCACATGCCTCATTTTCCCCAATTATAAAAACTACAAATTACTACCGCTAGAAATAATGATTTTTCTCATCGAGTGTGTTTGGTATGAAGGAAAACATTTTTTGGAAAATATTTTTCAATTTTTCCATATTTGGTTGGAACAAAAGTTTTGAAAAATGTTTTCCAAATCAACTCATTTTCCTCAAAATTAAGGAAATTGACTTCCCTTCAAAAATTAAGGAAAACATTTTTCAAAACTCTCCTCCAATTTCAAATTACAACTTTTTTGGGAAAAACATCAATTTTAAAAAAATAAATTCTATTTCAAAAATTTATTTTTTCACCTGATCCCTGCCCTCCCTCCCCCCAACCCCATCCCTTCCCCAAAAAATTAATTTTGCTTTTTAAAAATATTTTCAACTTCAATTTTTTATTTTTAAACTCCTACCCCCCCCCCCCCATCCCCCTACCAGCCCCCCCACCCACCCTCAACCCCCAAAAAATTAATTTTGTTTTTTAAAAATATATCAACTTCAAATTTTTATTTTTTCACTCCTACCCCCTCTCCCCTGCCCCCACCCACTACCCCCACCCCACCCCCACCATCACCATAAAAAAATGTTTTTAAAAAATATTTTCATTTTCATAAATTATTTTTTATTCTAGTAAAAATAAAAGATGTCTTTTAAAAATATTTTTCATTCATAAATCAAACATAAAATCATTTTCGGAAAATATTTTCTACTCACCAACCAAACATGAGAAAATAAGTCCAAAATCTACTTGTTTTCCAGGAAAACATTTTCTAGGAAAACATTTTCCATGGAAAACATTTTCCTCCATACCAAACACACCCATCGTGCTATAAATAATAACGTATGTAGAAATTTTTTCAAATCGTGTTACTTTTTAATATGTATAAAAATAATTAACGTATACTATTATATATATATATATATATATATATATATATATATATATATATATATATATATATATATATATATATATATATATATATATATATATATTTTAAAAAAAGTAAAATAAAAAATATATATCAACTTAGATTTTCATTTTGAAAATAATTTCATTAAAAATAATAGTGTTGATTATTTTTTTGAAATATTAAGAGAAGAAAAAATAGAAAGCAAAAGAAGAAAAGAAAATATATCAAACAATTTGAAACTCTTAAAATGTATATGAAAAGAAAAAAAATCTCGAAATTCAAACTCGCAACCTCACTCAAGATTGAAACACCTAACCCACCGAGCCACACTCACTTTTGTATCAATAGAAACACTATATATATATATATATATATATATATATATAATATATGTATAGCAAATATTTCTAATAAAATTGTGTCCCGTAACATTCATTGGGCCTTTCTAGATCTGTCCCTGAATATAATTTTTTTTGAATTTATTAACAAATCAGCTCACTTGAAAAAATGCATTGAGGACAAATTTATATTGAAATACTGAAGAACTTTCTGAGTATTCCATATAAAAATACTACGTCATTCGTTTTAATTAATTTGTTTGATTTACTTTTCTTTTCACTCCATTTACAAAATAATGACTCTCTCAAGCATTTTGAGATTTTTTTTTATTTTAACTTTCCACGTAACATGTTTAAAATCATAACATTTATTTAATTAAAGATTGATTCAAAAATCTAGAAAAAGAAATAATTGAATCTATTCTGAGTCTCAAAATTGAAAAAAAAAAACATTTTTTTATTATAAACCTTGGGGTGAGACCTTCCACCAACAATTAATTAGTTCTAGTCAACTAGGTGCTAGCCATGCAAGCAAAGACAAGGTTTGTATACTTGGTTACATACCTTTTGGTACTTAAATTTTTCAGGACCATATTAATAGATAAAAAAATATGACTAATTAATATAATTAGATCCTTATTAAAGTAAAGTTTATCTATCATTTTATTTTGTAATAAATCCTACTTATTTGACAAAAAGTCTAAAATATGTACTCTTTTGAAAAATAATTTGAAACGTTACAAAGTACTCTCATACTTGTTATATATCATATTCAGTCAATTTACATTACATAATTGTAAACTACACTCTTTGGATATGGGATAACTGTAGAAAGAGAATATAATAAAGAAAAAAGAAAAAGAAACTTAGGTTCTCATGATTGGTACCCCCACAATATAAACTTTATTGTAAAAAAAAAAGAGGGGTGGGGGGTGGGGGTGGGGGGGACATGTCATGGAAAACCTACCTTGTTAAGTAAACTTTTCAAACAAAGAAATAGCTGCTAGGGTTTTGGAGGTATCCTTTCAACTCATATTCTAAAAGTTAGAGAAAATACTAATGTATCCAAACAAAAAAATTGCAATAACGTAGTAATATTAATTTGTTATTTTTAAATTTTATTTGTTTGCTTGCTTCCTATTTGTTGATTATCATATCTTGTAAGATCAAATCTAGATACTATCCTCCCCACTAAGTAGACAAACCTAAATATCATTGCTATTGAGCTAAGTGACTTAATTAAGAATAATTATCTTTTCATGGAGCAATCTTCAAAATTTTGAGACTAATCGATCTTCTTATTCAGTTTAGTATTTATTTTGACGTTCGATTAATCAAAACTGACGTTGATAAGTGAAAAAAAAGTTTTCTATCAAAATTCGAACTATATCATTAAGAGTGAACAAGTAGTTAACACGCACTACCAGACTAGCCGTACCATCAGTACAAAAGACATATCCTAGATAAATTAATTAATTCCGAGCATATTCGGGTAGTATCAATTATCAATAATTTGAAAATTTAGTTAGTAATGAAAATTTTCGAAATCTCATATGGTTTGAGGTACTAATTAAAGAAGAAAATTGTTGAATGGGGAGCAGAAAAAAAAGAAAGAGGTGTTTAATTGGGACATACGTGACCAAATTAAAATTGATTTCCCTGAGGAAAAAATAATTAATCACACAATTAATTTGGGAGTGATAGTGACCTAAAGTTGTATAGTGTAAAAATCACCAACACCACTAATAATTGAGTCAATTAAATATTCGATTTTTTATTCCAAAATATCAAAATGGACCCTTTACTTAACTCCTCACTTTAACATATTAACGTTAAAAAGGTCCACTATATATACCCCTTCATATACTTTTGCCTTACCAATTCAATTAACAACAACACAAAAAAAAACAAAAAAAATGGATCAAAATTTGGTAGTGGTAGGAAAGAAGTTTTGGAAAATAGTTCGTGTAGCATTATGCATGTTAAGAAAAGGTATATCAAAGCAGAAAATAATGCTCGATATCAAATTAATGATGAAGCGTAGCAAGATTAGTAGTTACAAAGCCATAGTCCAAAATCTCATGTTCCACTTCCACCACCACAACCAAAACCAAAACCGCCGCACCGACCACGTCAAGAGTGGTAATTTACCATTTTGCCCTCCACATGAGGATGAGTATTATGAGTTTAGCTGCACAAGCAGCCCAAATTTGGACATGAAAAAACACACTACTATTCATGAAGAAGATGTTGTGGTGATGAATGCGGCGGTAATGAAGGCCGCATTGGAGATGATTAAGGGTGAAATAACGTCACCAGATAATTATTATCGTGGGTTCGGGAGACAGTTGAGGGTTACTGATTCGCCTTTTTCGGTGGAAGAAATGGATAATCATGTAGATGAGAAAGCTGATGAGTTCATATCAAACTTCTATAGAAATTTGAGACGACAATCTTCATTTTCTTCTACTTTATAATGTTGCAAAAAAATATATTTAAAAAATATGCATGTTTTCTTGATTTGTTAAATCAATCCTATTATGGTTTTTTATCGTTTATTGGAGCTGTACATGAATATTAGTACTCTATGTACGTTCACAAAGATCACTACTATAATAAAAGCAGAATTTGGAGATGAATAAATTTTGTAGCTAGACAAAAAAAAAATGTAACTATTTGTCTTGTCTATGACTCTATTCAATGTATACAAAATAGAGTGGTGTATGTTTAAATAAAAAATTAAGAATTTTCTGTATAGCTTTTCCTATTTGTTGTAAAACTGTTGTAAACTATTAAGTTAAAAAAATAAAATCTAAAAACTTTTTTTCACCCAAACATTAGTGCCCTATCGCTATTTATGATTGGAGTTCTTTTAATTTTTTTTTAGTACAACACAGTTTGATATTCTTCAACATCACATCGACAACGTAGCGAAATGCGATACTTGGTGTGAATTCAGGGGCGGAGCTATCCTTATTATTTATATATGGTTAAAATAAGTTTATATGTATATATAGTATATGTCGAACCCCCTTCGGCTATCTATTTCTACAAATTTTGAACCCCCTTATTGAAAATCCTGGCTCCGCCTCTGTGTGAATTGTAGAATCCCATAAACTATCGAGTATTTAAGCATAAGTTACTTTCGAAACTATTAGATTGAGGGCATATGAACGTCACGCATAGACAAAAGAAAAAAAAAAAATTCTCCAACAAATTGGAAAAAAAAGAAAGTCTATATATTATGCAGTATGTCCTTTTACATTTCAATTTATTAGTGGCAATAAATTTTGTAAATATTGCGACAAATGAAAAGCTTGCAATCATTTAAATGTTATTAAATTCAATGTTATATTAATCTTCAACAACGCTTATGTAGAGTGTTGGTAAATTAAACCTGTGTTTATTACCATTGAAGTCTTTGGAAATATATGAATTTTATTTAATTCACATATTTAATCAAACAATATTTTATAACTATCAAATGGATTAATGGTAATTACAATAACAATCCGGTAGACAACATCATTCACTTACTACAAAATCTGTCTAATTCAATATACCAACTCAAATAACGGCTTGCAAAAGATGCAAATAAGTAATATATTAGAATAAGTAAAGTTTAAATAGACCAAATCATGTTAGGGCCGTTTTGTTATGATTTTTTTAACATATTCGAGTTTTATTTTTCATAAAAGCAAAGTGAAGATATTATCATAATTATTTTTATTTTTACACGTAATTGCTTAGAGAGTTTTGTATAGAAAGAGTTTCGATTTTCTTAACATATTCGAGTTTTACTTTTTCATGAAAGGAAAGTGAAGATAATATCATAATTATTTTTATTTTTACATGTAGTTACTTAGAGAGTTTTGTATAGAAAGAGTTCCGATATTTTCTTTTATATTACTTTTTTCATATGTAGTCTAATTAACCAAATCATATAATAATTAATATAATATTTTTTACTATAGTTTTTATTCATTTAATTTATCCCCTCTATAATTTATAATTATAAACTCCCGCATGACATCATAACTCTTAAAAGTCACTCATTTGCAATGTGATAATCTTGATATCTTGATCTTATGTTCCCCTTATTAACATTAATGTTACCTTTTTATATACATATTTTTATTACATATATATAGTCATCCAAAGCACGTTGAATAAAATAACTCAATCAATCAACCTAATGTGAATATTTCAAAACTTTTTAACCTTTTTTCAACGTCCAATACAGCCAAACTAATGACTATGAGGCCAATAATTAACTTTGAAAAGCTTCAAAGAGTACTTGCCCCAAAGTGTAAAAAAAAAAGCAAGAAAAAGGAGAACTCTTCAAGTTAAAATAAACAATATTGAACACATGCCATGGATCAATTTTTTGTCATGTTACATTTCTTGTATCATTTGTTATGATTATTTATTTTTATAAACGTTATTTGCAATTATATTTTTTAATTAATAGTAGAAAAACAACCCATCTTAAGGAACTTGTTGGCATAACTACGATTTTGTTATGTTTTGGCATTCCAAGTAGTGAATTTAAGTTGCAAATCCTTTTTTAACACGAAGAATTTAAAATCTTTAATTTAATTTTTCATATTTTAATGTTGAATACATCGATATCCATAAACCTATAAACTTGATGGTAAATTTTGTTTAGATAGTCAGACCATGGCATGTTCCAATTAAGTATCTGAACACAATAAGTGTTGCAAATTTATTAAACTTTTCTGACTTAAGTCGTTGAAACTGTTTTTGTACATGTTCCCGAGTGCTCATTACATCACATGTTCGAATCATATCAATTTCACTTTCCGCATCTTTTCTTCCATCGAAAAACTCCAACCTTAACCCAAGCATCTTCATTTCTAATTCCATCTCTCTTAGTTTATCAACCACACATCTCATCATTCTTATTTCTGCAACTTTCATCTTCTGAATATGAAAGTTCTTGACTAGCCAATATTTTGTCTGATACAACATAAGTGGTCTAATCTACCTTCTTTTTTTTTTTTACTAATATCCAAAAAATAGCTGGTTTTTTTAAAACAACTTTTCCATACATAAACATGTGAAGTTTACAAGAAGAAATATCTTAGTAATGGTCTGATGATCCCTTTAAAATGCAAAGCATATTGAATAAGGTAACTCAAATCAATTAATCAACCTAATTGTCAAGATACCAAATCTTTTTAACCTTTTCAACAACTACATCCAAATAAAACAATGGGTACCATATTTGATCAATAATTAACTTTAATTAAAAAGCTTCAAAAGAGTACTTCCCTAAGCTTCAAAAAGTGGAAACAAAAAGCAAGAGAAATGAGAAGTGTTCAAGTTAAAAATAAACAATATTGAACACATGCCATAGTCCATAGATCAACTTTTTGTTATGTTACATTTCAATTGTTATCATTATTTATTTGTTGTTAACAACTATGGTTTGGTACTTGGTAGACAGGAGGAAACCACCAGGAACTTGGGAAAAAATAGTAATTATGTTAACCTAAAGTTATGTCAATATTGTTTAATAGCTAGCTAGCTTAATTAGCATTTCAAATTGTAGCAATAAACTATGTAATTGAAGTGTATATTCTAGACTAGTCAAAGTATAAATATTGAGCCGAAAGCAGAAAAATCTTATACATACTTTCACACTTCCCCAAATTTCAAATATTGAAAGGAATGAAACCTAGACTATATCAACAACCTCTTAAATTTGACGGTATTACAATTTGTTTCAGTTAAGTATTTAAACACAATAAAGTATTCTTAATTAGATACTTTCGGCTTATTGTTTTGAGTTTTTTTTCCGTGTGGTTCTAAGTGCTCAGTGCGTAAATAAGTTGACCACTTACAATATATGTTACATCTTTTAATTATACAAATTAATTAGTCTCGGGTACGTAGTTTGTCTCACTAAATTTACTCTGATCATCAATTGTTAACCGTACAAAATTCGATGAATGCATAGTGTTGAATCAATTATTAGGTTTCATCTAATGAAATTGTAAGTTTTTAAAAACTTTATAATTATATTGAATAATTAGCTAGATATATTGTAAATCTCGAATTCGTTATATATAATTGATGTTGATGTGTGTAATTAAAGGAGGATGTACATTTAATATAATCAACTTATCTATGTAATGTGCACTTATGATATGTACATCAACTTTTACGGAATATGAGTTGGAAGTATCTAATATAAACATTTTATCATATGTTGAATTGAAATAGATCAAAGTTCGAGTATCTAAATAATATTGAACGAAAATATAAGGATCGCCAATCATGTATTTAGCCTTGTTAATTTAATGATATGAAAAGCCTACTCAATGGACGTACCAGCCTGGTTGGTAGGTAATTATTTTAATAAACTAAGTTTAGAAAGCATATATTATAATAGTCAAAAGTTATTCAAGTCACAAGCCAAGTGAAGTCGCATTAGCAAAAAGTTATACTCGCTTCGTTTTATTTTTATATGATACTATTTTTTGAATGTTGAAATTCAAATAAATTTAATTTTAATCGTTAATTTTTCATAAATTTTTTAAATGTTTTGAATAATCAATTATTGTGACTTATAATACTTTTTACGAAGTTTACAAATATATGAATTTAATTTCAAAAGAATTGAAGATTTCATGAGCAAATTTCCAGTCAAATTTAAACTTTTCGACTCTCGAAAAACGAAAAGTGTCGCATAAATTGGAATAGAAAAGGTAATTAAATTTCAATTATTGAAACTTTTAATGGCCCTAACTTTGTGTTTTTTTTAGAACTCTTTTTTTATTTGATTTACATTTTACTCGTAATTGGTCTATAATTTTTTGATTTTTGTTATATAAAGTTTTGAAGAGAAAAATAGAGTTCAAAATCAAGATATCTATGAGCTAACTAATGTGATGAATGTCACTTTTAATAATGAAGCAATATATCAACAAAAAATAAAAATTGCCCGGGCCAAACAAACTCATGTACAATCCTATCAAGTAAATTTCATAAAACATTAGAGTATACATCGCAGCGATACTTTCAATAATTACAAATTATGTTTTTGTTCTCACTTCTCTCTTATTTTAATCAAGCTACGATGCTAGGAGGTTGTGTTTGAGATACAATCTCGCGAAATATGTATGTATCAAATGTATCTGTATCAAGTATCAATTTCATTCGATATATTATGTATCAATTGGTGTATCTAGTATCTATTTCATCCCATGTATTCTATATCAATTTCATTTGGTGTATCCAACTTTAGTTACCTAGTGTATCTAGCATATATTGATCTTCATGTATCCATTATCAAATATGCAACGATGTATCTAGTGTAACTATGCATAGGTACAAATTAGTTCTGAGAGGACACTGATGTATTCATAAATATACTAGATCTAGTATCAAAGATACATGTATTTGAAGTAAAATATGCACTAATACATTCATTACATAAGTCAATATCAAATATACACTGATATATAGCATATATGTGCAAAATGTGGCTATCGTACACCGTGTGGCAAGTCACTAATGTGAAATTTTCTGGTGTTTAGATAGTGTTTTACTCATTAATGCGAAACTTTATGGCGTTTAGTGAGTGTATTATCCACTAATGCGAAACTTTCTGGCGTGAATCTGAATTTAATCGAGCCTCAATGTGGCTATCGTACACTCCGTGGAAAGTTAAAAAAAGAAATAATTAAGTAGTACATTTGTTTCAACTTGCTTGTCCTACTTTCCAGCTTTTAGTTCATTTCAAAAATATTTTTTCTCTCTTTCAGCTACTCTTTAATTCTAATTTTTCACGTGACATATTTAACACCACAAGATTAAATGGCATTTTGATATATTTTACGTATTTTTCAGTTTATGATAACAAAATTCAAAATTCATCTTTATTTTTTAAAAATCTATATCAAATCATAATCAAACAAATAAATTAAACAAACTGAATAAGAAATTTGATTGTATATTTTTGTCATTATTAATGTATCAAGTTATTAAATCAACTTTAAAAAATGGTAAGGAAATAAAAAGAAGTACGTTACTTAATGATTGTGTTGGTACAATCATGAGCTTCTTTTTTATAGCACAACTTTTTTTAATTTCATGCATTTCTTTGGATAGGAATGGACAAATGTAATTTAAGCAAAACCTCCTTAGCTAAGTAAACTTTTTTTTTTTATTCCAACACTCTACCACCCCTTTGAGTTTTGAAAGCTACATGACACTTGAATCTATCCACAAGTTGCAAATAAAAATACTCCAATTGTACTTCTACAAGTATATTCCCCTTTTTTTTTTGAAAATTTTGTGATAGATTAAAACTTATCCTATATAGGAATGTATAAAAGGGCCTTATCTAGAAGCCAGACCTATATTTGTATGTATGTGCAATGACAGAGTTAGTATTTTGATTTGAAAATGCTTTGTTTTCGAAAGTTTGATCCAAAATATCCATATTGTTAATAATTTGGTTTGGAAAATCTCCTTATTGTTATTCAATGGTTCAAAAATTGCATTTTCATAAATATTAGTTTTTTAAACACATTTTATTACTAATAAAAATAGGGAAAAGACTTAAAAATGCCCTTAACCTATTAGAAATGGTTCAAAAATACCCTCCTTCCATCTATTGGTTTAGAAATGCCCTTAACGTTTTTCTTAGGTTCAAAAATGCCCTTTAGTTAACAGAAAATGTGATATAGAATTGTACTAAACAAGTGGCCACTTTTCATTGGTCCACAATTCTTTTATCAAATAAAAAGACCCATCCAACCCAAACCTAACCCATTTTTGCCAGAAAGCAAGTACCAAAATTAAGTTTCCATATGTATATATAGCTAAAGTTATCATCTTTTAACTTGTAATTCAATAAAAGATTCCTTGGAAACAGCCGAATAATTGCTGTCCATCACCACAAATGCTATTTACAATTAAAAAATTAAATGCATCTACACGACATTTATGTAGCAAAACGAGGCCTGTGTTAAAATTAGCTAAATTAAGAAAGTGGGTTTTGAATTTGATGACTCCAAGATTCAAAATTGTATTTCCAATGTAATCAAAGGATGAAAAGAACCCTAGATCGTCGAAATCAAAGTTGAAGCGATTTATTTGCGGATGATTTACCTCTTAATTTTTGCCAGAAAACAAGTACCAAATTAAGTGTTCATGTGAAAACGGGTTAGGTTTGGGTTGGGTGGGTCTTTTTATTTGATAAAAGAACTGTGGACCAATGAAAAGTGGTCACTTGTCTAGTACAATTCCATGTCATATTTCTGTTAACTAAAGGGCATTTTTGAACCTAAAGAAAACGTTAAGGGCATTTCTAAACCAATAGATGGAAGGAGGGCATTTTTGAACCATTTCTAATAGGTTAAGGGCATTTTTAAGCTTTTTCCCATAAAAATATTACTATTGAAGAACTCAATCATTATTTTTTTTACCCATTACGCATCAAACTAGCTCACGGGAAAACGTATGATTGAAAACAAATTCTCACTAAAATATTGAGAAGCTTTCTATTATTTTTTTTGTGTGAAAACACTACTATTATTCAGGGAAAATAATGATTTTTTAGTTATGCTTATTACTTTAAGAGTTAAAGAAAAAAGTTTCTCGGACCATAATTTTAAAGATATTTTTATTATTAATTATCTTGACGTAAAAAATATTAAAAAAAAAGTTTCTCGTACCAATTTGTATTGGGTAAAAAACTATTTGAACACGTGGCATCATTGGAGAAATTTCAAGAGAAGGTAGTCAAGGACATACACAGGGCCGGCTCTATGCCTTCTTGAATTAGGCATTGGGGCCCCCAATTTTAGGGGGCCTCAATTTTTACCAATAATAAATTTTGTGTTATTTTTTAAAGAAAATATTAATTATTTATGAATATATATATATATATATATATTAAAAAAATTATTATTTTATTTTCTTTAATCTAATTTAAAATAAAAGAAATTACGAAGAATTGTTTTATTTTCTCACAGTCTTTATGCTAATATTCACATTATTTTATTCTCTTAACTCCTTTGACACTCTCTTCTTTAAATTTTTACTAAGTTAGAGTCATATTCTATCAAAAATATGAATCAATAGTCAAAAAGTGTTGAGCAAGTCAATTGTAAATTTTTTTTTCTATTTCTTCTTAGAGTTTCAAGCATTACAACAAGCATAGTAAAATGTGGGGTATACAAAATTATCAACTTCTTGAATCAAATTATGTTAACAGTTTATATTATAATTGCCCGAGTAAGCAAATGTTTTTCAACGTGGAATTGATAAAATCTTATCTAAAGCTAATAATTAAAAAGAAAATCGAATAAATCATTTATAAAATAAATATTAAATATACCTTGCAATAAAAATGCAAAGTTTTTTTTTTTTTTAAAAAAATAATGCATATGAAATTTATTAGATTTTAGGCCTCTAGTTGAAATTTTGCTTTAGGCCTCCGATTGTATTGAGCCGCCCCTGGACATACATTGATATCGAAGATATATCCAACACCAATGAGGTTCTGAAAATATATGCTAGCATCATTAATGTCATTTTTATTGTCTGAATACGATAGGGAAATATTGACTAGCACCATTAATGACATTTTCATATAGCCAGCATTCATTGATCTTAATACTTTAAGGCTCGAGTTTGAAGTTTTTTTATTGGATAATCTTTTACCTTTGTAACCTATATGAAGAGTATCTATCACATTTGGATTTGGTCCCAAACTATAGTATAACAATACATTTATATGCTTGTGTTCCAAACTCTCCTTATTGGAGCAACTCTTTGTTTATAGCATTCATCCTGCATGAAAGCTCTTATGCTTCATTGGCTTTACTTTATTCACATTATTATTGCATGTCATCTTGGCCTTTTGCACTTATTAGTTATTAGTAATTGCTATCATCATATTTTCTAGCAGGGGTGTTCAAAATCGAACTGTAACCGATAAGTTAATTATAAAATCGGATTATTGATATTCTGTTATGAATAAACGGTTGGTGAAAGGATTAGAATTTTATTATTAATTGCTTATTGGTATGAGGTGGATTATTCAATTTTCTTATCAAATAAATCGTTAATCCGTTAAGAATTAATATACTTACAATTTTAGCTTAGGTATATTAGCATCATTTAGTATGTTTCAAAATATATTTATATATATTGTAAGAGCTGCGAATCGCATTGCTACTAAAAATAACTTATTTTTAGAAGCACTTTTAAAATGATTTTTTAGAAAAGTGCTTTTGAAAATAATAATAATTTGTGTTTGACTAATTCATCTTAAAAGTGCTTTCACAAGCAAATTGCGTTTGGATGATCTTTTTAAAAAAGTGTTTTTGAGAGTAAAATTACAAAAAAGGACAACTATTAATATACTTTTAATATTACAATTATTTTATAGAGAGAAATTATTTTAAATATCTATTATGAAAAAATTGATCAAAATTTTGTTTTTATTAAAGTCAAGTGTACATGTTTAAATTTTCAATCAATATTATACCTTTTTAGGGAGACTAAAATCTTTAATTAATTGTTATTGTTTTCTTTTTTCTAATCTAGTAAAAATACCGTTGTTATCTTTTTTTCTAATTCTGAAAAATAATACGTAAAGTAATATATAATATATAAAATAATAATATATAAATGCAAAATAAATTATAAAATTTATTATATAAGAAAAAAAAATCTTAATTGAAATTTAACCTAACTTATGAAATATGTTAATTAATTAATAAAAAATATACTGGTAAATAAGTATATATGAAAATCTGGAGAAAATATTTTTTTTTCTTCTTTTTTAAAAATAGTTTGTTTCCATTTAAAAGCACTTTTGAAGATTTATCAAACACTTAATTTTTTAACAAAGATGTTTTTTCTTATAATAAGTGTTTCTGGCTTCCCAATAATTATGTCCAGCAGACTCTTAGTCCTAAGACCATAAAACCAAAAACTTGAAAACCTATTACTTTTCTGTTATTAACTATTACATTACTATTAGTCTATACTTTTTGCAATATAGAAGAATTTTATAATTTAACTGCATTTTAAATAGTGATTTGTTTAAGGTACGTTCATGGAGAAAAAAGGTAGAAACTAGCTGATACATAGTTCGATAAGTATCAATTCATTATCGAACCAATTGATATCTATTAGGCCAAACTGTAAAGCAAAATTATCCACCCGATAAACACCTTTATTATCAAGTACTGCTAATAATCGATCGAATTACTTAACAAGTTAAGCTAATATGTGTCCTTAATCTCATACAAATTCGATGATACCATTTTTCCTATAAACATTATTTACGATAAGTCAATATTAAATAATTTAACCCGATCATATTTCAAAAATCATACTACATAAATAGAATATAAAGATATCAATCACTTCAAAAATTATGTTAACTATAATAGAGCAATATGGCTTAAAATATTTAATAGGACAATCTTTTAAACCTCTTCAAAGAGTTATGTTCAATATAATATTTATTTCCACATTATAAATTAGGAATATAAATATTTCTAGTTGGAATTGGTCCAAAAGTTAGTTCCCTTACTCAAAGGTGAGGCAAATTTACAAAATTGATAAATGACAATGACCTAATAAAATAAAACTCTCCTAAAGCTATGGACCACCATGGTTAATAATTGAGCCAATAAAATATTGAAATCTAAAATACAAAAATATCCTTGGACCCTAGCCTCAATTATGGTCACTTTAACTTAACATCAAAGTTGATCTATGTACCAAAATCCCCCCCTATAAATACCATACATTAATTTTACATTCATCATTCCCACAAATCAATTCACATATTTCTCTCTCCTTACAAAACATCAAATCTAGCCTTATATCAAAATAGAAAAAAAAATATAATTACAAAGTATAAATTCTATATTATATATATATATATAATATAGAGAGATGGCTGAACAAAATTTGCCAGTAATAGCAAAGAAATTTTGGAACATTGTACGTGTTGCATTTTTTATGTTGAGGAAAGGTATATCAAAGCGGAAACTAATGCTCGATCTCAACTTAATTATGAAGCGTGGCAAAATCGCTAGTAAAGCGGCTATACAAAATCTCATGTTCCACCACATGACTCACCAATTTTCGTTCGCGGCCACGACTCACCGTGGCGGTCGTGATAAAAATTTACCCTTCTCTCCTCAACACAACGAGTATGAGTTTAGTTGTAGCAACACCCCGAATTTCCAACTCCCTTCTTTCAACTTCAACAAGAAAAACAAAAATAAATACTTTTCTTCAAAGTCGCAGTCCCACGCGTATGATATGTCTGGGATCGCGACTCATGAAGATGACGTGATTGTTGTGAATGCGGCCGTGATGAAAGCCCTAGAGATGATTCATGAGAGTGAAACAGCTTCCCCGGGGGCAAACTATTTGCCAGGGTTCGGGAGGACACCTATGGTTAGGCAATTACGAATCACTGATTCACCGTTTCCACTAAATGCGGAAGGAGATAGCCACGTGGATGAGGCAGCTGAAGCCTTCATTTCCAAGTTTTACCGAAATCTGAGGTGGCAAGCCTCGCCGTGCACTAAATAATATATTCGATCGAGGGGTTTTAATGCATGCATCATAATATAATATAATTGTATAAGTATGAAGATTGGGAGCTGTGAATAGTGTACATGTAGCTTGTTTGCATGTACATATATATGATTTCCGTTCTCTCTTCAAGTCTTTTTTTTTCTTTTTTTTTGGGGGGGTATTTTGGGAATTTACATAAAAGAAAATAATATGATTAGTATTTAAATGAAATGTAATCTTCCCTTTTTTTTTCCCCTCTAGTACTCTAGTTTATTTATACTTGTTCATTTTGGATTTTGTAAGCTCCATAAAAATTAAAAATTGATATGGAGATTTTACTTAATTGAGCGGTGATTAATTAATGACAATAACTTAATTATTGCTGAATATGTTATTTAGTGGCAATTAACAATTTTTATAAATGTTCAAAGTTTATAGACTATAGAGACATTGGACCTAAGACAATTAATAATGTTGGTAAGGCTTTGATATTTTTTGTCAATGTGCATGTTTATTGCCGCTATTTTTTTTTATTGTAGTGTGTTTAGTATTAGATCTGAGAAAAACGATTGGGAGATAATTAAGTTTTATGTTAAGGTCAAACATAAAAAAAATAACTATCTTTTGTTGATATATTAAAAGTGACAAATAAAATTATTTTTGAAATAGTGGACAAATATAATTCCTTTTATTATGAGGCAATAAATTTCCTTTTTTTTTTTCCTCTCTTTATTCGTTTCTTGAGTACTGCCTCCTTTATTTTTATTGAAAATAGGGAAAGAAAAGGTAGTAAAACAAGGTACACTATTCTTAATAATTACCTCTTTTTCATGTTTTTTTAATGTGATATTATTCGACTTATTATATTATTTAATAAATAAAATAATTTTTTTAAACTCCTAATGTGTATCAATATGTATAATATATAATTTTATTAACTATAATTATCTAAATATTTATGTTCTTTTAACAATCCACTTGACTGTAAAACTTCGAACTAAGACTAAAATGGAAAAATATATTTTTAAATTAGGAAAACTCACATAAATATACTATAATAAAAAAATATTTACCATTTATAGCAATAATATTTCTTATTCACTTGATTACTTTTAATTCATTTATAATACAAGTTTAATTCATATTACAAAGAACAATTTTTTATTCACATATAATACCAATTTTAATGATAGATAATTCTTTTGTCACACATTTTGATACACTTTTAATACAATGTTCAAAATTTTTACCAAACAAATATAATATATTTTAAAAAACAATTATAATTCATATATAATTCAAATATATTACATATATAATTCACTTTTAATACATATTGCATATTTAACATAGTCTAAAAATGATAATAAATAAAAGTATTCCTAAAATCAGTAATTATTTATTAAAATGTATCAATTCATGTAATTTTTCCTTTAAAAAATTAATTCTGATTTTAGAAAGGATTTTTTTTTAAAAAAAAAAAACTAGAAAGGAGACACGAAAACTATAATAAAAAGAGTGATAAGATTAATAAATCATCAAAGTAGAAATATAGGTATTAAAAAATATGTCTATAAAACTTGATGCAAATAATTTTCTTTTATTATGCATATCGTATTTACATTGTTTATTTAACCTGATATGTTCATGGTGTTTTAATAAATGACCTTTATGAGTTTCAGAAAAAATATATCATATTGTACTAGGTTTAAATAAATAAATAGCGCAAAGAAACTTGTCATGCTTATAAACCCTAGTCGTAACAAAGAAACTTGAAGTATTTTCTTTATTTCGATTTATATGACTTTCTTTTAATTAACGTCAGAAAAAATAACATATTTTTATATTTAATAATAATTTAACTTTAAAATATTAATTTTATTTTTAATTAAATGATTTATAGTCACTCACTTATTTTAGTTCATAAATTTTAAAAATTTCTATTTAAAAAAAGTTATATCAAATTAATAATATCATATAAATTAAACGAGAGGAATACTGATTTAGAATTAACCAAAAACTAACGCACTAATGTAGCAAAATTGACCGATGTGATTCCACTAATTTCAAAAGCAAAATTGTCCCTTCTCTTTGATTTTTGTATAATAATTCTCTCTTTTTTTTACCTTTAAATAAAGTTATTTATAGTGTTTTGTAAAGCAACTCCATTGATTTTTTGGATTGGTGGTCTACTTGGACCATACACATACACAAAATCATAACTATTTCAATAATTGCAGTATTTGTTTTATTTCATATTTTGAGAAAATTATTTGATGTGCTTTTATGCTATTTTTTTTCTTTTAAATTTATTTGTTGTATTTCTTTTAATTTGTATCGAAAAGAAGGATCTCTTTTATTTTGATAATTTTTTTAATTTTAACAATTTATATGACATACTTAAAACTAGAAAATTAAATAGTATTTTGATATATTCATATGTCTTTAGTTTAAGATAACAAAATTTAAAATATTTTATATTTTTTTAAACTTCGTGTCAAATCAAATCAGACAAACAATTAAAATAAAGAGATTATATATTTCCTACATCACAATTTATGTGACATAATGAGGTGGTTTATATATAGTCTTATAAATGCCTATAAGTTTACCATCTCGAATTAATAAGTTGTCATGCTTTCTTTTTCAAATTTTATTTGATTAATTTATAAATTAAATAAGATTTGATCAACTCTATATATTTTTTATATTTAGATTCAAATATTCAAAAAGTATACAATAAATATTACAAGTTACAACTCTTCTCATGCTAATTTGATTAGAAAATATATATATATATATATATATATATATATATATATATATATATATATATATATATATTTTCAAATGCTAATTAAAGTTCACATAATTTGACTATAGAAAAGTGGAGAGAAAAGACATAAAACCACCACTGAAGTAGTTTCAAATTTTTAAAAAGATATCTTAACTTTGAAACTGTCTTATTATCCCACTAAATAATTTCTGTCCTACTACCCCACTAAATAATTTTAAACAAATATTATTATATCATTTTTTGTCCACCTAACATAGAGAGTGACGTCACTCTTCCAATGAGAGTGAGTAACCTAAAATAACCAATATAATTATTTTTACAAGTATTTTATTATAAAATATATTTTCTTATTTTTCTTATTATTTAAACTTTTTTCCTTTTTTATTTTTTCTCTTGGTTTCTTCTTTTTTCTTAAAAATTCATTGTCATTTCCATTCAAGCTTCTCACTTTCACTGTCACCATTTTATTACAACTTTACCTTCTTTTTTTTTACTACTATTAATTTTATTTTCTTTAATATTAAGATTTTATCTAAATATTTTCTCACATTTCAAACAATTTGATAAACTTATTAGATTTTGTCACAATATCGATACCGACTCCGTCCTTCCTAATGGCCTACTTCCAGATTCAGGCTTCTAAAGCTATTTTTAGGTGCCCTCTTGGCCTTTCCGCCGATGTTATAATATAACCCTCTGATTTTATGGTTCTCCCTGACTACGAGGTAAAGTGGTTCAAAGGCCCCCTTTAGAGATAGGGGAAAAATTTGCCACATCTTGGCGAATCACATCCCCGTGCAACGAATTGCATTGCCATCAAGATGATTAGAAATTATTATATAGTTTTTTATCCAATGTCAATTAAGTTATTTCAATTTTTGGGGAATTCATTAATTTTTTAAAAAAAATTATCATTTCTAAATTTAAAAGTTATATGAAAAGTAATAGTTGATAGCTTCAAAATTTTATTTTTTTCATAAAAATAATAATTTTGTGATCAATAATTCAAGTCCAAGAAATAATATGAATTCTATAGAGAATTCGACCGGAGAAGATCAAAAAGAAAAAAATGGAAATGGGGTTCAACTTAATATGGTGGGTGGGGTGAGGGTTGGAGGTGAAGGAAAATAAAGAAAACGTAGGGATGAATCACTTGAAAGTGAGAGGTGAAAAATAAAGTGAAATTTAAGATGAAATCAAAATTAAAATAAGTCAAAAAGTGAGAGAGAGAGTGGAAAAAATGATAAAGAAAAAATTTAAAATAATTTTTGTACATTTTAAATTAAATTGACACGTGTCATGTAATGATTGGTGTGTGAACACACTTATTTCTTAAAAATGGGCTTATCGAAAAATGATATAATAATATTTGTTCAAAATTATTTAGTGGAATAATAGGACGATTGCAAAATTAAGGTGTCTTTTTAAAAATTAGGGACAACTATAGTATTGACTTTATGTCTTTTCTAAAAAGCGAAATATGATTACTCGTATAATATTGAAAAAATATTATAAATTGCAAATTTAAAATATTTTTTTAATTATTATTTTTGAACTACATATCCAATATATTTATATAGTATATAACTTCAAACAAAGTTTGGTTTTTGATAAATAAGTATTCTTCTTGCTGAAACCTTATATTAAACATGTTTATACATTCTGATACAATACACACTTAAAAGAGATATATAGCTATTAGTAATTTTTGACAAAAAAAAACTAAAAGAAAGAAAAAAAGTTGATAAAATTTTAATTCATGCTTTGAATTAAAAATTCATAATATTTTTAAATAGCTCGTTCGAAAGTCTTAAATTAAAAAGTGAACACAAATAATTTAAGTAAGATATATGAACTAGCAGTAATAACTTTCAACCAACATGGGTTGTGGTGCACTGATGGAGTGTTGCACCCTTATCCAGAAGCCTCGGATTTGAACCCTGGGTATGAAAATATCATGTTGGGAGCGTCACCCCCTAATGAGTTCTATAATGTGCAATTTGAATTTAGTCGGAGCTCCAATGTGGGCTCCAAACGCCAGGTGAGAAACCCAAAAATATAAGTAATAACTTTCTTACATGTTAAACATTCAATTTATTTGTAATTTTGTTCAATGATTATAGGGGGTCTATTTTCTTAATTGAGTCATAAACTCATAAAATATGGGTGTTTAGTGTAGTTAGCCTTTGTTTTATTACGGTTAATGTACTTGGAAAATTATTGAGAGGTTCTTTCTTAAATATGAAACATGTGTGATAAAGACATATTATTTGTTCTTCTTGGTTTCTTATTCGATATTTTGGTGAATTCGATTAAATTTGAATTTTTGTAGGAAAATTTTATACAGAGGAATAAATCATTTCCTAATAAAGATAATTTTATATTAAAAATATTCGAATGTAAAATTTTTAATTAAGGATAAATGATTACTTATCACTTTACTATTCAAATTAGTGATTAAGACATTGTGATTTTTGGCAGACAAAATCTTAAGTTTAGCTCTAAGTAAGTTATTGCGGGCAAGATATATTATTTTTAAAAGTTACTAATAATTCTTTTTTCCTATGCATTTAATTAGTCCATGATTGACTGATTAAACTATAAAAGCCAAAAATTTAGGTAATTCATTTGGTGTGTAAGGATGAAAATGATTGAAGTTGGCAGACACTTGTCAACTAGATGAACTTACTTTTTTTCATTTTTCAAACGTCAAACATGCTTCACGCGTCATATCAATTAAAATTAAAATATTATCATAATTATTTTTACGTTTCTAAAATGAAAATTTGGTGTAATTTGTTCGATATATATTGTATTTAAGTGGGTTTGCATGTATTTAAGATACATAATAAATCTTGCTTGTCTCTCTTGTATGTCGCTGCACATGCTCTCATGTATTCACACCACACACATACACACATGCACACACACGCGCGCACACGCACGCGCGCACACGCACGCGCGCGCACACAGTGTGTATATCTAATGTGATTTACATGTATCTGCGATACGTATGAATCTCGCTCCCTCCCCATCTCGCTCGCTTCCCTACCCATCTTGCTTGCATCTCTCCTATTTTTGTTTATCTGGTACCAAAAATACATGTATCTAAATGTATTTTCCTCAATATATGATAGGAAACTATTAATTAGTGATAAGATTGATAATAATAATAATAATATATTATATGATAGTGAAATATGTCTTATGTGTTATAAATCCATTGAACTAAGTGGATGATCCATTTATTCATGAATTTATCCCTATAATGGATGAACAGTGGCGGAGCCACATTATGTTTAGGGGGTTCATCCGAATCCTCTTTCGGCGGAAAATTATATAATTTTTAAACGGTTATAATAATTTTTTAGGTATATATAATAGATGTCGAACCCCATTCAGCTATTTCGTATGTCTATTTATTGATATTTTGAACCCCCTTACCGAAAATTTTGGCTCCGCCACTGGATGAATATGTATCCCCAAGATTTATCCTTATCTTGAATATGTATGTTCCTAAGGTGACATGAACCTTTACGGGATAATGATTTATCTATTAATTTGACATTTATCAAAGTGGCTTTTGAGGTGATTTCTCTACTTATAAATAGAGACATCATTCTCAATGTATGATACACTTAATAAGAAGAAAAGTTCTCTCTTCTATCTACTTCTCTTGTCTTCTTTCCTTCATGATTATATCATTATGAGCTTGATTTTATAATATGTTATTAACACGAGAACTCCAGCAAATTGAGAGTGACTTTTAGTTTTTCTTTGACTCATGTTTTGGTTGATCTCGTTATGAGAATCAAGGTATTATCTGCATAAAATTAGGTATGTACTTTTTAAAATATATTTATTATTTAGAATACAATAGTGTTCGGTCACTAACAATTACTAGGAACCAAAGACATATACTGCTATTGGATGAATATGACATGTTATACAAAATTTCTTAAATGAAAGAAGGTATAAAGTTTTAATAGCATGAGTTTGAATATTATTTTGATTGTTTTGAAAGATTCAAATGGTGAGTCATATTGCTGTATTTCGGTCTATTATACCGTAGGTTAAGGGTAAGCCGGTGGATTCAAGTCTCATCGCACCAAAAGGTAAGACATAAGGTTAAAGTTCGGATGCACCATAATAAAAAATATTTTACGGTAAGACGGTAGATTCATATTATGTCACGACCCAAATTCACAGGTCGTGATGGCACCTATGTTCCCAACCAATAGGTAAGTCAATCCAACATATTTTACTAACTTTAACTAACTAATAAGGTAAAAGGTAAACAACGAGTAAAATATCTGACACTAAGTTCTTTATCATATGAAATGCGGAAAGCTAATAATACCATCAAGAATTGGTGTCATAAGTACAAGAGCTTCTAAAATACGATGCAAGTTTGAAACTAAAATAACGAATCCAACATGAGGGTTATCCTGTCTAAATACTAAAATAACAGAATAAGTAAAAGATAGAGGGAGGTGTGGGCCACGAAACAACCAAGCAGCTCACCACAACTCCAAGACACTCCAAGCTCGGACTCAAATTGCTCCACAAGATGAGCTCGTACTCGGAATCAAATCTTCACCACAAAGAGTGCAACAAGTGTAGTATGAGTATGAAACCACGTATATCCATTATATCTCATTGAGCGACAACGAACAAGTAGTGACATGAGTTTATATACGAAAAACAATTATTTAATTATACAAGTCTATATTACACTTAACAGTCAAGTTTCATAGAATAGAGGTAATCAAATATCAAGTACTTTCCAACCACCAATAAAAACACATAATCATCAAGAATGAAGGATGTCATGAGATGCAATGGAATATGACACAATGAAATGATATGCCTCTGAATACATAGTACTCTCTCAACTGTATATACATGATACTTCTAGGAAATACATCGAGAGTTCATGACCCATGGAGGACTCGCAAGGTCCATATACTGACCAGACGATCTTCACGTAGTTGTGTGGACGATCTCAACGCACTATCATAAAATCAAACAATTTCCGCAAGAACGGTCTCCATGTGCCCAAATTACAATCTTAACATCTCACCATCCCCAGCACGGACGAGCTCCACGTACCCAACTTATACTTAATCTCATGTCAATGCATGCACACAATATGTCTTAAAATACGGGGATGATGATACATCTCAATCAATCAAATATCAGAATAATACATAACCATCTCAACTAATACAAATATACGAGTTTTAAATAAGAAACACAATCACACAAGGAATTCAATTCAATAATACATCAAGAGGGTAAGACATCAATTTGAGTATTTATGCACCATGATTACGTTCAAGTCCCATAAAATTATGACGTAACACGCCTTATATGGGTAAGTCATTGAGTTTAAGTCAATGCACCATAGTGATGATAAAATGATGACTAAGACAAAATGATATATTTTTGATGAAAAGTTTTGAAATTCATCTCATTGAATTTGCTCCATTCCCTAATGTGAATGTGGTAGCAGTAAATGATAAGTTTGAAATCTGCCCAATTGCTCAATTCTATAGTACGAATGTGCTATCAGTGAATAATAAGTCTGAAAGACAACATGTGATTAAATGTATGAATAGGGGCGTGAATGAACAAATTATAATAGTCATCGTTGTGGTAATTATAAAAAGGAAGAATAATATGAGTTCTTCAAATAGTCCTTCAAACTGTGAAAATAATTTTATCTTTAAAACAGTGTAAAAAGTCATTGGACACGCGGTTGTCATGCGACCTTATCTGATAAGTTTTATAAATCCTCCATCAAAATAAAAGAATATAAAATGGTGGTGCACTTTATCTTTCAAAGTAATCTTGAAGTGGATCATGTAAAATGTCAAATATAAAGGTATGACATGTATAAATGTACGGTCAACTCATCAAAATATTGTGACTTGTAATAAGCATGTGAACGTTTGTCTATTCTTGAAAGTGATTATGAAAAAATATGAAGGAAAAATATGAATAAGAATATATTCGTGTATGGTTGGATATATGTCACAACTCACCTCTATGGGAGGTTTGAGAGAAATAAATAAATTTTATTTGACATGAACGGTCAATGGTCGTGTACGTTTATATCATGAATATTATGGTATTTTTGTTATAAACTACCGAAAGGGCAAAAAGAAAAAAATAGTTCTTACCTATAAGGTTGTGGCCATGATCAAATATACTGTGTGGTAATACAAATTTGTCATTGATCGTGTACCAGTGGTACAACAAAAGTAAAGCAAGAAACATGTCTTGCTCGTAATAATTTTGACCAAGACAATTATAATATAATTTCTCCTTGAGAAGATGTTCACCATATGAATAGTGTCATAAAATATGTGATAGTATACAAAATTAATTACAATCTCTAACGAGTTGTATTATTATCATAGGAATAATATTAGGGTTGTAGTAAGTCTCAAAATAAACTCTTTAAGTCTTGGATGAAGTGAAAAGAAATATTGAGACTATAAATTATGAAAATATTTAATATCTTTAGATTATTACAACTAAAGAGGGTTATAAATATTTATGTAAAATATTACTCATTTTTTCCTCTTGTTTGTTGCACACAAACATGGACATGCTAATGAAATCACATGCAAAAGTAAACATATAACTGAAATAAAGATTAGTTGGCATGACCGGTGTACCATTCTGATTTAAATGTGATGCAAATGTAATTGAGAATTCAGGTGACTTATATGATGAAGAAATAAAAGTTTCTTCAAGAATTATTTGTGTTGATTGTTCTCTTGATAAAAGTATCATTATACCAGCTAAGATTGTGATTGTAATCCCCTGAAGGTTTTGGAACATATGAAAAGGTGAATATGAGCTCATTCACCTGTCGTGTGGATCATTTGCAACTATATGATAGATGCATCTATGCGATAATCACATGTGCTTTGTTGTCAATTTACAAATTGGTGTTTGTAAGGGCGAATTGTTAAATTAAGAGTATGGTTCCAAACTATGAAATTATATTGTTAATGTTGGCCGATTTAGTAGAAATTGTATGCCTCCAATTATAGCTAAATCATGGTTATGAAAACAAAACTCCCCAATAAGATTTGGTATGAGATAGTTTTATTTAACATGTAGCAACACATGTATGAATCAGCCAACAAGGTTTTTCCACTAAAATTGGTTCAGGGTTAGGAACCAAATAATTTTCATATAAAATATTGAATGTGCGGTTATGATTTTGATTGTTTCACCACACGCAAAGATGAATTCCCAAATAAGGTTGGGATGAATGTTCGATTTTCTAGCATTAGGGGGAGAGATGATTGACGGCTGAAATTTATGTGTGAGGTTAATTATGAATTATCTAGAACCTCGTTAAATAAATATGTGAACTTAAAGTTCAAGGGACAATTTATTTGCATAATGTTGCAAATCAATTGCCAAATGAATGTACTGACCCTATGATATAATTCAGCTGCAAATGCTCTAATGTGAAGTCCTTGAAGGACAAAGTCTATGATCGTCGAAAGCGTAATAGACCAATCGGTTCCAAATAAAAAATTGCTTGAAAAAGGAGAGGAGCAAATGATCAATATGATCATTATAATGAGGCAAGTTCTATAAGAGAGAACTATGACATAACACTTCATAAAACCTTGAAAAAAGTTTAGGTATCTGAAAAATAATGAAAAAATGAACAGATCTCGACAAGTTATGTCATGTTGGAATCGGTATCAAATAACCGTCGACGGTATCTTTGATATGAAGTAGTGCTGAATGATATAAATTGTGACGAGTATCTTGAATTCAGATCTATCATTTACTGTGGACAGATAAATGGTTGGCCAAGTAAAATGCATAATTCAAGTATATTTTATTTCACTTAGAAAAGTGATATTTTGGACTGATAGTCCATAAATCAAGGTATAATGTTAGTGGGTACAAATAAATTATTATGCGATAGTATAACTGTAACATATCAAGTACGGATTACACTTTGGGGCAGAAAGGTTTTTCGCAAAAATCCTGACATTATTGGAGATGTTTCCCCTATGGTGGATGCTGTTAAATAATGACAAAAAGTCCACATCGGTGGTTAATGAGATGGACCCACAACAGATTCAAAATAATTGAACATTTCGTGTACTTCTTATAAGGCTTGGACAATCCTTCTCCCTTTGCTTGGATTGAAATAATCAAGGAAGGAAAGGGTACAAAAAGAATGACCCTAATTGTCCTTGCATTTTTATGGAAAAGTTTGAATCTGAATTTGTTATAATAGTTGTGTATGTTGATGACTTGAACATCATTAACACTCTTAAAGAGCTTTCAAAAGTTGTTGAGTGTTTGAAAGGTGAAAAATTCTTGGTAAGACAATTTTGTCTTGACCTACAAATTGATAATCTTACAAATGAAATATTTGTCCATCAGTCAACATACACAGAAAAGTTTTGAGGCAATTTTATATGGATTAATCTCGTTAATTGAGTACCCCAATGATTATGAGATCGCTTGACATAAATGATGATTCATTTTGATTTCAAGAGAAGGATGAAGAGTTTCTTGATGATGAAACTTCATATCGTAGTGCAAACAGGACACTAATGCATCTTTCTAACAATACTCGATCAGATATCTACTTTGCAGTAAATTTACGTGCAAGATTCAAACTTTTCCCAGCAAAAGGACATTAAAATGGTGTTGAGCACATACTTGAATATCGTTGAAGGATCAAAATTATGGATTTATTCTATTTCGAGGAATCCAAGACAAAATTGATTGGTTACACAGATGCTGAATATTTATCTGATCCGCATAAAGCTCGATCTCAAGCACACTATTTGTTTGCATGTGGAGCCACAATAATATCTTGGCAATCAATGAAGCAAATGTTGGTAATCACTTCTTCAAATCATGTAGAAATAAAAGTCCTCCATGAAACAAGTCGAGAGTGTGTATGGTTGAGATCCATGGCACACCATATTTAAAAAATATGTGATTTTTCTTTAAAAAAGAATTTATCAACGATAGTGTTCGAAGATAATCAACTTCAAATGAAAGTGCCCACAAGATGATTGTGGCTATGAACAAGTTGAATGAGCAATTTACTTGAACTAATGAGGTCACGAATAGAGTGATTGTCAAGAATGTATTCGACTAAGCTCAAAGCCTCATCATATCCATGAAATCAGAAAATGATATATCAGAAATGAGTTAAATCATGCAACATTTTTGTGAATGTGATTTGATCACAAATACACTTTCAATATCTGATGAGTTGATATATAAGATTGGATGACATCATCATAAGAAATTAAGTGATGTTTTGATCAGGGGGAGTATGATACGCGCTCCATTCTTTTTTTCTTGATCGAGGTTTTGTCCCACTGAATTTTCCTGGAAAGGTTTTTAGTGAGGTAACAAATAATGCGTATCAAAAGATATGTGTACTCTTTTTCCTTCACTAGAATTTTTTCCCACAGGGTTTTTCCTAGTAAGGTTTTAACAAGGCACTTAAGGGGGATGTTATAAATCCATTGAACTAGTGGATGATCCATTTATTCATGAACTTATCCTTATCATCGATGAATATGTATTCCCAAGATTTATCCTTATCTTGGATATGTATGTTCCCAAGGAGACATGAACCTTTATGGGATAATGATGTATCTATTAATTTGACATTCATCAAAGTGGCTTTTGAGGTGATTTCTCTACTTATAAATAGAGAGTATCATTCTCAATGTATGATGCACTTGAATAAAAAGAAAATTTTTCTCTTCTATCTACATATCTTGTCTTCTTCCCTTTATGATTATATCATTATGAGCTTGATTTTATAACATTAAGTAATTTTTTCTTTTTATAATGCAAAGTGGATTGGGCCAAATATTTCTATCTTGCACTGACGACCCAAAGTCTTAGACCTAATTTTCATTTATTTTAGGATAAATTTTAGAAATCACATAGTTTTAATTAGGGGTGTACATGGTCGGGTTGATTCGGATTTTTCAAATATCAAACCAAATCATTTAAATCAATGTAAAATCAAAGAACAAATATTCAATATTATTGTCATTCTTAGTGTTAAATTAATTTCTTTTTTGCATTAATATTAGTTTGATTTTGATTCAACTTTTATTATAATTACCAACATCGTGGACTATAATCTTTATGAACATCCAAAATTCTAAATTTCAAACTTGAAATATTATATTAAAAGATAAAAACTATGAAAAAGTATAAGTAATATTTAAAAATTATATCAAAGTATATATTTTAGGTGTAAAATAAAATTTTAAAATTATATATATATAGTGTCGGGTTGGTTTTTTTAGTTAAAACCAAATCAACCCAAATATAGTCGGGCCTATTTTTTCAACACCAAACCAACCACTAGTTGGGTTTTTTCCCCGGATTGACTCTGTTTGCGGTTTGGTTCGGTTTTCGGTTCGGTTTTGTACACCATTAGTTTTAATAAATTACAATCTATCCCTTTTTAGTTTATAATTACATTAATCCCTTAAAAAGTAACACAAACCGTATACATAATATGTGGCTCGGATACATTAAAGAGTATCTCAGATATATTATAACATTAACCGAATACATTAGAAACTAGCACAGATACATAATATGTAGCTCAGATACATTAAAAACTAGCTCGAATACACTATAAAATAATCGGAATAGCCAGATACATTAATATGTAACTCGAATACATTAAAGAAATAAGAAATTTTAGAGGTTTTTAAAAAGAAAAAGAAATATTGAAAATAAGAAAAACACAAGATGCGTATTTGAGTAATTTTTTCTTTATTTTAGGTAATTCTTTCACAACATGTCCATTTGATACCCTCTACTCCAACATTTCAGATAAGTTTCAAAAGACATTTACCTTTTGATTAAAGCGATTTGTTTAATTAAGCGCAATCTTTTTAATTAGCGTTTGAAAACTCATCAAAAAATAGGATCAAGTAGATAGATTATGGCTTAACTCATTTTTAGTCCATTTCAATTTATAAGTAACTTTTAGATCAATTTTAATCCAATTAATTTATGACTTAATTTATTTTAACCTGTTCAAATCGAAACCAATATGTTCATTTGACCCTCCCCTAGTTCAGCTTTTCAATTAGTTAAGTGATTAAGTTTCAAAATACATTTATTTACTTATTTATTGATTTTTCACCTAGTGTTTGATATATATCAACATTAGAGTCTGAATTAAGTTAGATTCACACAAAAAAAAATCTCAAATTGAAAGGTAAAACACTCTCTAACAAAAACGCAAAAAATATTTACTTTAAGCTTACTCTGTTTTTGGTTAAGAATCACTCAAAAGAAATGAAGTTTAGATAAGTCTCTAATGAATAATGATTAAAATAAAAAATTGTATAAAGGTCTCAGAAAGAGAAAAGATATTACTAGTTAAGTCACGAATATAATTATTTTTTTTCATCTTACTCGTACAATTAATATGACCTTTAAAAGCTTAAACAAATTTTGATAATTCAAATTTTTTTTTTTCCGGAGGCTAATTAATATAAATAAAGGAAAAATAATAAAATTTATTAATCTAAACAATTTCTTAATTACTATATCAAATAAAATATGTCCATCTAATATGTGTCGGAGTGAGTATACGATTTGATCAGATTAAGGGTCCTAAAATTCTAATCATTGACCCCCATAATCTTACTGATTCACAAGTTAAACAAATGAAAAAACTAAAGGTGCAATTATTACATTTTTTTTTAAAGAAATCAAGTGGCAAACTTTGTCAATACACCATTGGTTATTTTTCAAGTTCAATAATTTCATAAATTTTATTTTATATCCTTTCCAGAAAATTGAAAAGTATGCCACTATTACTAGTAATACGTTTCGTTTACTCATTCAAAGTTTATAGTAACCTTTTTTTTGTCTTTATTACTTGAATTTTGTGAACATCATTCGAAAAATTATACTTGTAAATTCTTATAGGCTAAGGACTAAGGTATAAAAGTATAGTCTACAAGACAATATGATGAGAGCCTTTATGCAAAATAATCACAATTATTAACATTCAGGTTATTTCATTTTATCCTAAGTTTATTTTTAACATAAAGATAATTAATGATAAAAAATATTTTTTTCGTGATTTTATATTTTAACTATATATTAGTTTTTTCCATTTATATGAATTATTCTTATTTATGTATTGAAACTGTCACGACCCAAAATGAGTCATGAGTGATACCCACACTTAACCTTCTAGGTGGGCGAACCAATAAATTTTAACCCCAACATATATCAATAGTTCAACTATAAATAACAAAATAATGCGGAAGCTCCAAAACTTATTAAGTAACCAATTAAATAAGCTTCTAAAGTTTAACACTTATTACCCCCTAAATCTGAAAGCCATCACATTAAAGACATCTTTTCTCAAATTACCAAGTCTAAGAGTATTTAAGAAACCAAAATAAGCAAAAAGATGGTCCATGTCCGAAATTCAAGGACATCAAGACGTGAATGAGAGAATCCAGCACGAGCTAGAAATAATAGCTCACCCTGAACTTTGATGTGCTGGAGACTGGCTAGAGCTGAGAGCGAGTCGAAGTCGACGGTACACTTGATGCACTCCACAAAAGAACAAAGAAGAAAATACAAGTAGGGGTCAGTACAAGGAACACGTACTGAATAGGTATCATCGGTCAACTCAAAATAGAAACCAATATATATTGAACAATAATATATATATATTATTAACAGGTGACAATACTTAACAGGTGGCAAGCAACAAACACATGAACCAGTGACAACAAAACCATAGTAGGTACACCATTAATCACACTATCAAGCACACCTATGAGGACTCATGCCTCCACACCATACTCATTTGGAAAATCGGTTCTTTGAGATTGAGTATATTAAGTTAATTCAAGATTCCTTTCCTTTAATGTTATCGTGTCGGAACGTGACACTCCGATCTCATATAGCGTGTCGAAACGTGATACTCCGATCCCATAATACCGTGTCGGAACGTGACACTTCGATCCATTAATACCGTGTCGGAACGTGACACTCCGATCCAATTATCTCATTATTTTATTTCATCAAGCCTTCTTTATTCAAGGCATCATTTTAATAGAGAGAGTTCAAGATTATAAATTCAACTGTCTCAGAATTTTACGCCAACCACAAACCACATAATCAAGATATGCAACCACACAATCAAGTAAATAGGAAACTTCACAATATCACTCAATACATATCAATCGCTATTGAGAGTTTATCTATAAAATAGAAATAAACTATAACCTACCTCCACCGAAGAATCGAAGTCAAGCAACTTCTCCAATGCCTTTCCTTTCCTTATTGTCTCCGAACCCTTCAAATCTATCAAATATATATATGCATAATTTATAAGTTGACGAGTCTATAAACACTCAAATTATTCTATGTTTAGCCTAGACCCCAAAAATCACCTAATTATATAATCAATATCCTAAAGTTCAAACCTAAGGATAAGTATAAACTCCCCAGTTAACATAACTTTTAATGAAATTTAAACAATTCGATATACCTAATATTTAATTACCTATCTCAATATACTAAGATTTAATTTATAAGACAGTAATCCCCGATAAAAATTCAAGATTTCGCCACTGGTTTCGAACACCAGTGACAATAACTCTAATATAATTGGTCTTATACTACAAACCCACTTTTTTTTTACATCTTTAGCCAATAATTGACTAATCATACTCCAATTAAAATAGAGATATTGCCCAAGCTTAAAATAGAAGAGAAGACAGTATGTCTTTTCTGTACAAATTCTATACTACTGCAAATTTTCCACATCAACTTTAATACTATAAATAATATATATTTTTCCCCTAATTTCTCTATACACAAAGCATATGAATTATTTTATTCTCAATGCTTTCCTCATCTTCATTTTTTTTTATTAATTAAGTATTTAACTTCTATTGTTTTACAAGCACCAATTGTTTCATCTCCAATCTTTATCTCTTTTTAGCATACTAATATATATATATATATATATATATATATATTTGCTGTCCAATCAACATAAAATAATAATATTACTCTTAACTGTAATACTACATCAACAACCCAACATCGCCACTACTCAATCTTGCACTAAATTTTATACTTAATTATTTGATGTTGCACAACATGCATACGCCTAATTGTAATTCTAAACAAACAATTAATTAAGGCAATTGAGGAATAAAGTTACCTGGATGTCGATCTTCACTAGTAGACGCTGCACAAAAATTTCGCTAGGTTTATTTTTCCTCTTTTCCAGATTATTTCTTTTTCCAAATTCTTATATAACCAATTATAAACATGGTAAAAGTTACCCATTACTAATTTTAAATGTTATTTTTTTAACCACCAATCCTCAGCTTCCTTCTTCATCAACACTCTGCAGACACGTTAGTCAGCTGCGCTGGACCTGTTCCTTTGACATGTTCCAATCGTCAGCTTCCTTCTTCTTCAACAATAATTAATCTAATCCTAGTGCGACTCTAATTCTACAACAGTGTTGTAACTCGTCAGTCAGCTTCGTTGGACCTGTTCCTTCGACATGTTTCAATCCTCAGCTTCCTTCTTCATCAGCTCTTGCTGCGGACACGTTAGTCAGGTGCGTTGGACTTGTTCCTTTGACATGTTTCAATCGTCAGCTTCCTTCTTCTTCAACAAAAATAACCAAGTTAATTATTATTTTCTTAATAAATATATTACGTCTAATTGTAACAAGTAAAAATATAAAAAATATGACCATACAATTCAAATTAACCTTACATAATATATCTTTCTGAACAAAAAAGTTTGAAATGAAACCCTTAGCTTCATCTAGATACCCAGACTGTTTAAGGAAGACTTAGCATGCTCAATTATTATACACCTATAGATTTGCACTAATAAATCATCTATTTACTGTAATAAATGCAGATTTGGGAAGGAAAAAGAGTGAGAAAATTAAGAAGTGGAAAATCGAACTCTTATTAATTAAAAATAAAAAATAATTGTTAAAAAAAATTTATCAACAAAATAAATGTTCACATAGTACTATTTTTCTAACAACTTTTTTCTTGAAGCTGTGGTTCAACAACTTTTGTTTTATTGATTTATCTTTAAAAACTCAAGAGACCTTTTGAATATTCTGGCATTCCTTTACTCATACAAGAAAGAAGAGAAAAATAAACTAAAGCAAAACAAAAAATCCCAACTAATAAGCAAACAAACAAACAAAAAAGTGTAGGACATATATGCCTGTTTTATAGTACTACTTTATTATTTAATCATAATTAATTGATGCATTTGAGATGACTACTTGAATATATTATTAGGAATTTTTTTTGGAAAAAGGTAAGATAATCTCAAAGACTATTTGAAGATGTTACATCTCAAATAATTTTTGACATAAACAATATGAAATAACTTCAATATTAATTTATATCAAAATTTTGCATTGTTTATGAAATAACTTCAATATTTATATCAAGATTTTGCACGAATTGCTCTTCTTTAAAGGTGGTCTTTTAACTTTTTACCCCTCAAATTGATAGTAAAAAATTATCTCACAATTTTAGCTTAAGTCATCTATGATCTCTTAAAATTGTTCACATAATTCACTTAGACGCTATAACTACGACTTGTACCCATTGAACGTCTTTATCCTCTAAAATTTGAACCACTTAAGGGCATCTCCAACCCTATCCTCTATTTTACTCTCTAAATATAGAAATCTCTATTTTTTCAGACAATCAACTTCAACCCAATTCTCTATTTTACTCTCTAAAAAAGAATATTTTTCTCTCTCATCAATAGTATATTATTATTTCTATTTCATTCTTATTTTCTTATTTCATAATATAAATTATTTCTTCTTTTTGAACTAATCACTCTATAATCTTTATGCAATATAAAATTTTATTTTTTTCAAATTCTTCATTTAATACAAAATTATATTTTATTCTAAATAACATAAATTTGATAAATATTATATATAATACATATTAACGAATAATTCAAATAAAAGTGAAATCATTGATGAAATATAATTACATCATAAATATTGTATTATCATAAAATTTATTTTAAATCTTACATAAATACTCAACTTTCAAGATTATTACGTTACTCTCATGAATGTTCTATTAATGTATTACGGAGTTCAAAATGAGCATTTTTTGTTCTTTTTTTTATGTGTAGCTAAAAATTGTATAAATTAACAATTTCATTTTGTATCCAATTATTTCGTGTACTAATTTACTTCTCATATTCCATTTTGAACTATTGAATCAAATATTTTTATGCTATTTAAAAAGTTTATTTTAACAATTTATCACTATAACATAAAAGTAGATTGTTTGAACTAACATGTAAATTTTGTGCATACTTCATAATGAAGAATAATTATAATCTAAATTACATATTTAAAATGACTAAAAAATTAAAAATCAATAATATGTTTTAGATGTCATATTACTTAGAAAATAATTACAAATATAGAGACTTAATTAATAATCTTATATAGTATAAATAATATTAAAATAACTTTAAGCTACATATTTAAAATGACAATAAAAAATAATTAATTTGACGGAAGTACTAACTTGTTAAATGTTTGCATTAGAAAATAATTACAAATGATAAAGATAAAATTAGTAATAGAATAGAAATAATATTATAATAATCAAAAAGTAAAATAGAGAAGTAAATAGTAGTTTTCCAAATTTAGGAAACTACTATTTACCTCTCTATAGTTGAAGCATAGAAAGTTAAATAGATTCTCTATTATACTCTCTAAATATAGAGAATGAAGAGTAAAATAAAAATTGGTTGGAGATGGTCTAAACACTTTATGCAGATGTAACACAAAAGTGTAATTCACAGCTTGGTAAGCGTGTGAAGTCAAAATTTTAACATTTTTCCTTTTCCTTTTCAATTTTTTTTTTTTAACAATCTTGTCTATTTGCAGACAGACAGATATGCTCTCGTCATTTTTTTCCACACGATATTGCTGCAACCATTTCTTGTAAACAATTTAATGTCAGTTTTTTTTAAAAAATAAATTTCCTTCTTCTTCTTCTTCTTCATTTTTAAAATTTTTTTTCTTATCATTATACTATTAATTTTATAGATATAAAAAAACTTTCGTCATTTTTTTTCAGAAAAATGAAGATCACAATCGACAATTTTTTTGCCGAAAAAATGATGATTTTTACTTGTGTCTTCTTCGCTAAAAAAATGGAGACCACAATCCATATCTTCTTTACCAAAAAAATAGAGTTCATTATTCAAATATTTTGGAATTCTTATTAACAATGGTGAAGAAGGGTAAGTATTAGGAAAAAGGAAGAAAGGGACCTCGTGGGATGGGTTGTGGCGGGGTTGGGTGAGAGGTGTATGATTTCTAAAAAAACAAAAAAAAGTTGAAAATCTTTTCTTTTTAAATTTTGACTTGTTTATATTAAAAATTTATTTTTATAATTATTTTAAATTAAAAATATCATGCGTCTTCATTTGAATTGTTATTTTGACACATCATATGCATGTGTATAACATATATTTCAGACATTTTTTCCTATAATATTTTGAAACTAGACTTGTTCATCTATTCGCATAAGTTGTGTAGGACTACTTATAGATTGTTAAATATAATTAGGAAAAGGGTCATAAATATTCTTGAACTATTTGAAATGGATCAAATATACCCTCCGTTTGATTTTGAGATCCAAAATACCCTTACCGTTAGTGTATTGACTTACTTTTACCCCTCAAAACTAACAGATGTCATATCACTTAAAAAATACATAAAATAATATTTTTTTGTTGACTTGGAAATTCAAATGGACAAAACTCCCAACAAGGGAGCAACAATCCACAAGTGGGTCTAATGTGGACCAAGATGAGCCACTTTCTTTCATAGCTTCCTCTCTGCATTTTCTCTCAATTCTTCCTCATCATTTCTCCCTTTTCACCTTCCATTAACTCTCCCACCATTTTCTTAACTTCTTCATCTTCCACGGATCCCCTCACTGATCCATTTCTCAGCATGATCCTCAGTCCCATACCAATTTCTTTGGTCACCGTTTTTGCATTTAAGTGCTGCTCAGCCATAAATGGTACTGCAAAAATAGGCACTTTAGCACATGTACTTTCCAAAATAGAGTTTCATCCACAATGACTCAAAAATCCTTTTATGTTTTTGTGATTCAACACCTCATTCTGATCTACCCATTCTTTCACTATTAATGCTCTGTTTTTAAATCTGTCCTCTAACCCTGCCAAATGCTCGATAACATTTTGTCTTGTTACCCATAGGAAACGTGTGTTGAATAATTCAAAGTCCCTTTGCAATTTCTTGTATTTGCTCAGCAAAAATGTCTGCCTGAGTACCAAATGCTACGTAAAAAATAAGTTATTTTTTCTGTCAATTTATTTTTTAGCCATTGCCTCCATGTTTCACCGGTTTGAGAGAGTGCTGTTTTAATGGGCCGCTTGGTTAAGCAAAGAGGCCCAACACACCATGATTTTGGTCCGACGAGTTGGTCGAAATTGATAAAGAATAGAGAGAAAAAATCTGGTGTGATTTTTCCTACTTTAATTATAAACTTTCGTCTTAGGTTAGGAGAACGGCAATGGCAACATCGATCTTGTTTATTACTTTTGGTTGTATTTGCATCTATGCATTCAGTGATTTGTTTTGTGGATCCATGATTGTTCCACTACAATTTACACATTAGATCTTTTTGTCCATTTGAATTTCCAAGTCAGCAAAAGAAAATTTATTTTATGTGATTTTTTTAGGTGACATGGCATCTGTTAGTTTTGAGGGGTAAAAGTGAGTCAATACACTAACGGTAAGGGTTTTTTTGGTCCCAAAATCAAACGGAGGGTATATTTGATCCATTTCAAATAGTTCAGGGATATTTTTGACCCTTTTCTGAATATAATTTATGCCTCTAAGGACAAAAGTTCTCTAGGATTTAAAACGAAATAATTTCTTGTGGGTAACAAAACATAACTTGTAGCATTATTTATAATACAAAAATATAAATTTTTACCTTGTGAATTTCTCTTTTAACTAGTGAAATAAGTACACACGCATAATTTTTCTTACCCGTTTGAGTAGTCTTGTAAAAATCCTTTCTCTTTTTCTTTTTAAACATTAGGTATATGAATTTGAGAGTTCGAAACCTAAAGGGCAAAAAAAAAAGTCAAAAATTTCAAAGGGGTACATCAATTTTTTTTAAAAACCAAATGGGAAAAATCGCTACTGACGTAGCGATTTTATTTTCAAGCTTTACTTCAATGACTCCTCTCAATTGCCACATACACCTTTAGAGATAAGACAAAATATATGGAGTTAGTACATTAGAATGCACTAAGTATGGTGACATGCAATAAAATCATGCTAAAAGGACATTTGTATAAAATATGCTCTTTTTGGAGAAAACCTCATAACATAAGCATAAGAAACCAATTCAAGTCATCATATACACATATAAGTCACATTCCACAATATAACATAATCATCACTTCAAACCATATAAGCATAAGACTCTCCTACCAAAGATCCTCCCGAGGCTCACTTGAGTGAGACATGAAGCAGTTTTCCGAATAGGGAAAAAGGGTAGCATCATCCCAGGTGTTAGAATATATTTATAATGTTGAATATTATGTTAATAAAAAAAAACATTGAGTCATTTTTGCATCCTTGGATCAATACCCTAGCACCGGGTATCATTAACGCCTGCCACCAGGCCATACCCGCAATTACACCATACTGTCGCCATATAGTCTCATAGACCCGTATCTCTTAAAGAGACGAATTGGCACGTATGAGCTTCCGTCATCCATCTTATCATGCGATAAGCATCTTATGCTGCGGCAAGCATACTATGATGCGACATTTATAGGCGGGGAAGTAGCCTTGTAGTCTTGTTTGTTCATCCTCGGGAAACTGAACTTTATTGCCTAAGTGATCCTCAAAGGTTTCCTTAGATAAGATTATTCATTTTATTAAATTAAACCTCATACCTAAAGTTACTCTAAGACTCATCTAAGTAAGACATGAAGAGACCGCCCATACACCCTCTTCACAGCCTACCTAAGCAATCCTCAAAGCTACTATAGATAAGTAACTTTTCTATTCACATGCATTTACTTAAGTCAACTATGTTCATTAAGCCATTTAAGAGACATTCAACAATAAGGACTTCACATAATGGTCGTGGAAAAGACCTAGGGAACCTACACCCTAGCACCTTCAAAGCCTACTTGTGTCATGTCTAGATAGTGTCACATTCCACTAACTAAACTTTGTAGAACTTATCCAATACTAGAATGTATCCAACATGATGAGAATAAGCATTAACCCACATAGACCATACTAGCTAGGCATAAAATCCGGAGTCTACCCTACTCCGATGGAGGGTGTTCTACTTGCCAAGGGTAGAACTAGAACACATTCTATGTAGGCAAATGGTTAAGGAATATTAAGGATTTCTTTGTACTCTAGTCTTATCTTAAGTAGAGTCACTCCCCAAACATACACACTCGGTGCTAGCCTTAGTTCTCATAGAGTAGTTCAATCACAAGGGCATATGAAGAGGTACCATATAGTAGTCATAACCAAATCATAATACACCTTACCAAGGATGGATCCACTAGGGATGCCATACAATAATCAAATAGGATAGCTCAATGACTTTCTTAGAGATAGTTTTATGTCGTTCCAACCAACCTACCCCTAAGTCCATCATTCACACAAGAAAGTTACCATTACGACTTTCAAATTCAAGGATATCATAACCTTCTTTCTTGAAGGTTCCAAGTTAATAACCCTCTTAACCATGTTCAAGGTCATATTTCAATCATACATACACATACATGACAAAGGTGCTTTAGCCTACTAAGTCAAGGATTCGTATTCACTTTTTCATGTATCAAGTAGAGAGATGTAGGTCTACCAAACAAGACACACTTCATCATCATCTTATCGCATGTACAATCACATCCAAGTAGCACATAGGGTCAACTAAGTACAATACAAGTCACCCTATCCAATTTTATAGAAACATCACACTAGTACATCATAGGACTCATATAGTCAACTAGGAAGATTCATACTTCAACATCAAGTATACACATACAAGGCATCACTATCATCTACTATAGACACATATCATCAACTAGAAGAACTCATGCTTTGACTTCACATATACCCATACATCATATAGACCTTCACAATGATCACATATTCAAGTTATAATATGATAGCATCATACTTCATAAAGTAATGCCGACAAGCCCACATTATTCACAATTATACCACATAAGCACCGCCACCATAAGTGGACCATACCAATCAACACAATTCAAGACCTATACTACACAATATAGAAGAGGTTAGATAAACATACCACCATTCCATCATCAACACATCCAATCCTTAGCCAATTTGACCAATTTAATTCACAAAGGCTCTTACGAATAGCCATAATCACCAATTCAAACCAATAATCAAACCATACAATGACCCAACATAATTCAGTATGAAATTCATCAAATTAGGACAGCCTATATACAATTCTAACATAATTCATACATATACCAATAGCCCAATACAATCTACATAAGAATTCAATACAATAGAGACATGATCAAATCACCCATAATATAGTCAAAATTATGATTTCACGATTTGCATGGGTTCATGGAGTTTTTAATCTAAAATCATCAAATTAACATCAATTCAATCATAAATCATTGATTCAAATCATTTTATGCAAGAACCCATGGCTAGAATTCAAAATAGAAGAATTCATGTTTTTGAACATCTTTGAAAACCATTGGAATTGACTTCTTAAATGGAAGAGAATTCAAGGATGAAACAACATACCTTAATTGTGGAGAAAAACTTGGAAAATTTGTCTTCTTCCTTGAAGCTTCATAGCTTCATCAATGGAGGTTTTGGAGAGAAGGAATGGAGAGGCTTTGTTTTGGACTTGAGTGTTTTGATTTGAATGGTGAATTGAGATTTAAAAAGGCTCTATAATCGTCAATAACTAGTCTCCAAAAGACCCCTGCACTTATAGGACCCTTTAATCAAGTCAAACTTAACTTAAATTTTTAGAGTTATCGTCGGTAAACAAGTCCGCGATGCGGAGCTGTTCCTATATGATTTTTGAAAATAAATTCTGAGACAGTAGAGTCCGCATTGTGGCCCACGACGCGGACCAAAAATTGGTCCTTGTTGAACAAAGTCCGCGACGCGGACTTGTTCCTATTGACACCCAATTTTGACCCTCCCCAATATAAATTAATCATATTGAGCTTCCTAAATTCCAAACGATTTAAAATAATTAGTTTTAGAAAATTTCAAAAAAATAATAATAATATAAAGTTTGCAAGTTATTTTAATAATTTTGTCACTTTTTTATATGATTTTTAGATAATAGGTATGTTTTATATAATTTTATATAATTAGTATATTTTATAAATATTCGAAAACCAACTTAAAAAGATTTTAATTTTGGTAAGTATTTTATTAAATTAGTTTAGTTTAAATTATGGTTATATTTTTGAATCACTAGTTTACAATTAAATTAATTATTTTATTTTGTTGTTAATATTAAGAAGCTCGTTGATTAATTAATATTAATTTATCTTATTTAAGGTTTAGCCAAATTTGTTAATGTAACTCAATTTGGCTATTTCTTAAGTTTAACCCATCTTAGACTTCCAACTTAACTCAATATTGAGACAAATTTTGGAGGAATTGACACAGATAGACAAGTGTTACATACAATTGGCAACATATAGCCCCATATTAATTATTAATTAATAAACAAATAAAAAATTGTCACATATTAGCCCAAAGATAACTTATCCACATTTTTTTATTTATTTTTAAATAATAAAATTTTTTTAATATCATCTCTCTTCTAACTTCCAACCATTACTCCTTAAAACTAGCAAAAGAATTTTAAAATTATCTCTCCTTTCAAATTATTACTTACTTTTTGAAATAATAAAAGAAAATTAATTTCATCTCTCTTTTAACTTCCAACTATTTCTCCTTAAAACTATCAAAAGATTATTCAAAACTCTCTTCTTTCAAATTATTTTGTATTTTTCTAAAAAAAATAAAACTAATATCATCCTATGAGTTCATTACTTGCCAATTATTTTGCTTTGAACTCAATGTTAAATTTGACAAGATTCAAAAATGGATTAATGAGAAGATATGGTAGTTAGGAGGATAATTCTTCATTGGTAGGAAAGTCAAAGATAGAACCTTTTGTAGGTGAAATTTAGGTGAACAACAAATTGGTTTCACAAGGTAAATCTTGACATTTTGACATATTGTGATGTCATGCATGACATCAATAGGAAGAATTCACTCCTATAAAGAGATAGCTCCTAATTCATTTGTAACACACCTCTCACTTGCCTTCTCATCTCCTAAGGCGTTTGTTCTTCTTTCTCTCTTGTAATATTTCACTTGTACTCTTTTGAAGTGAAATAAATATTGGTTGGTTGTGTCTGAGGACTAGGCAAAAGAAAACAAAAGTTTGCCGAACCTCGTTAATTCTTGGTGTTCCTTTTGTTGTTGTCTCATTTACTATTTATTAGCTACATTTAGATATAGCAGTTGTGATTCTATCACTCTCTATATATTTGGCTTCCGCAACAATTGGTATCAGAGCCAAGGTATTATCTGAGTATGCTCTGTGGTTGCAGCATAGTCTGAACTTCCACATCAGAAAAAGATTTACTTTGGTCTTTGCATTGTTAGCTAGTAAATAGTATTTGTAGTAAAATGGGAGACAAGAAAAATGATGAGTCCACATCAAGTGTCAATAATACGTCATCATTGGCATCTTCGCTTATGACAAGAATTGTGTCAAATGCGAAATTTGCAGTTGAAATTTTTGACGGGTCAGGACATTTCGGAATGTGGCAAGGCGAGGTCCTTGATGTTCTTTTTCAACAAGGACTAGATATTGCCATTGAAGAAAAGAAACCAGACGGTGTAGGAGAAGAAGATTGGAAGATTATCAACCGTGTTGCTTGCGGTACCATTCGATCTTACCTTGCAAGAGAACAAAAGTATCCATACACGAAGGAAACATCTGCAAATAAATTATGGAATTCATTGGAGGAGAAATTCTTGAAGAAAAACAGTCAAAATAAACTTTACATGAAAAGAAGACTGTTACGCTTCACTTATATTCCTGGTAGCACAATGAATGATCATATCACCAGCTTTAATAAGTTGGCGACAGATTTGCGGAATATGGACGTGACTTTTACGGATGGAGATATGGCCTTAATGTTGTTAAGTTCACTTCCCGATGAGTTCGAGCATCTTGAAACGACTCTACTGCATGGGAATGATGAAGTATCTCTCAAAGAAGTTTGTTCTGCCTTATACAGTTATGAACAAAGAAAGAGAGAAAAACAAAAAGGCGGAGAAGCAGAAGCACTGGTTGCGAGAGGTCGTTCTCAAAATCATATGAGAACGAAGAAAGGGAGATCCAAGTCAAGATCGAGACTCAGCAAAGATGAATGTGCCTTTTGCCGAGAAAAAGGGCATTGGAAGAAAGACTGCCCAAAGTTGAATAGCAAAGCCAAACCAAATAATGGGAAGGCTGTCATGGATTCAAATGTGGCTGATTGTGATGACTCCGATTACTCACTAGTTACAACAGATCCATCCAAATCATCTGATGTATGGTTGATGGACTCAGCTTGTAGTTATCATATGTGTCCCAATCGGGACTGGTTTATTGATTTACAAGAAGGAGAATGTGGAGTTATTCACACTGCAAACAATAATCCTCTTACCGCATATGGTGTTGGTTCAATCCGATTAAGGAACCATGATGGATTAAGTAGAACATTAACAGATGTTCGATATGTACCAGATTTGAAGAAAAATCTCATTTCTGTAGGAGCCCTAGAATCAAAGGGGTTCAAAGTCATTGCAGATAATGGCGTGATGAGAATATGCTCTGGTGCACTGGTGGTAATGAAGGCAATTCGAAGAAATAATAACATGTACCACTATCAAGGTAGTACAGTTATTGGGACAGCGGCAACAACATCCAATGACGAGAAGGAGGCAGAAATGACCAAGCTGTGGCATATGCGCTTGGGACATGCTGGAGGGAAATCCTTGAAAACTTTATCAGATCAAGGATTGCTAAAAGGAGTTAAAACTTGCAACTTGGAGTTTTGTGAACATTGTATCAAGGGAAAACAAACAAGGGTTAAATTTGGAACAGCTATCCATAATACTAAAGGTATTTTGGATTATGTTCATTCGGATGTTTGGGGTGCTTCCAAAACACCTTCATTAGGTGGGAAACACTATTTTGTAACCTTTGTTGATGACTTTTCTCGAAGATTGTGGGTGTATACGATGAAAACAAAAGATGAAGTTTTGGGAATTTTTCTCAAATGGAAGGCGATGATAGAAACTCAAAGTGGCAGAAAGATCAAGTGTCTTCGCACAGACAATGGTGGAGAATACAAAAATGATCTTTTTCAGAAAATTTGTGAGGAAAATGGCATCGTCAGACATTTCACCGTCAGAAATACACCACAACAAAATGGAGTGGCAGAACGCATGAACCGAACTTTGCTGGAGAAAGTTCGGTGTATGTTGTCCAATGCTGGCTTGGGCAAAGAATTTTGGGCTGAGGCAATAACATATGCGTGCCACCTCATTAATCGTCTACCATCTGCTGCTATTGGTGGGAAGACACCATTTGAAAAATGGTATGGAAAACCTGCTGAAGATTATGGTACTTTATATGTATTTGGCTCAATTGCATATTATCATGTAAGAGAGTCAAAATTGGACCCAAGAGCAAAGAAAGCTTTATTTATGGGAATTACTTCTGGAGTCAAAGGATACCGTTTATGGTGTCCAGAGACAAGAAAAGTTATTTTCAGCAGGGATGTTACCTTTGATGAATCTGCCTTGACAAATAAGGTAACACTTGAAGAAGCCAAACAAATTGATGGTGCTTCAAAGCAGGTGGAGTTTGAGGGAAAGATAATTTTCCCAACACAGGGATCAAACGAGGAAACAACAAAAGATTTTCCTCTTGAAGGAGAGCCAGTCGAAGAGGAGGTTCCATCTCAAGAACCTCAACCACAACTTGAATCAATAGCAACGAGCAAGCCAAAAAGGACAATAAGAAAACCTGCTCGACTCACAGATATGGTGGCTTGTGCTAACTCAATTGCAGCCAATGACATTCCTACCACTTATAAAGACGCAGTCCAAAGTTCACAAGAAGATAAGTGGAGGAATGCCATGGATGAAGAAATGCAATCCCTTCATCAAAATCATATATGGAGATTGGCCAATCTCCCAGAGGGCAAGAAAGCAATTGGGTGCAAATGGGTATTTGCAAAGAAAGAGGGATTTCCTAACCAAGAAAATGTTCGCTACAAAGCAAGATTGGTGGCCAAAGGATATGCTCAAAAGGAGGGAATTGATTATAATGAGGTATTTTCTCCAGTTGTGAAACACTCCTCCATTAGAGTTTTGTTGGCTTTGGTAGCACAGTTGAATTTGGAACTAGTTCAGTTGGATGTAAAAACTGCTTTTTTACATGGAGACTTGGAAGAGGAAATCTATATGACTCAGCCAGAAGGATTCAAAGTTGATGGAAAAGAAAATATGGTGTGCAAACTTGAAAAATCGTTGTATGGATTGAAACAATCTTCTAGACAATGGTACAAACGATTTGACAAGTTTATGTTGCAGCAAAGGTACATAAGAAGCAAATACGATCATTGTGTGTATTTGCGCAAGCTTGAAGATAATTCCTTTATATATCTTCTCCTATATGTTGATGATATGTTGATAGCTTCTAAAAGTCAAGAAGAAATTGAGAAGCTAAAGATTCAACTGAGAAAGGAGTTTGAGATGAAGGATTTGGGTGAGGCAAAGAAGATTCTTGGCATGGAGATAAAAAGAGATAGACATTTAAAGAAACTTTATTTATCTCAGAAAGAATATTTGAAGAGAGTACTAAACCGATTCGGTATGAATGAAAAAACGAAGTCGGTTAGCACTCCGCTTGCTCCTCATTTTAAGCTTAGTGATGCTATGTCACCTAAGAATGAAGTTGAACGAGAATATATGTCAAGAGTACCATACGCTAATGCTATTGGTAGCTTGATGTATGCAATGATTTGCACAAGGCCAGATATTTCACACGCTGTTGGAGTTGTAAGCAGGTACATGCACAATCCTGGAAAGGATCATTGGCAGGCTGTAAAATGGATTCTACGGTATATTCATAATACTGTAGATGTTGGTTTGGTTTTCGAGCAGAAAGATAGTCAATATCTTGTTGGATATTGTGACTCAGATTATGCAGGTGATTTGGACAAACGAAGATCGACTACTGGTTATGTTTTCACTATTGCAAATGCACCAGTTAGTTGGAAGTCTACTTTGCAGTCAACAGTTGCTTTGTCTACCACTGAGGCAGAGTACATGGCAATTACAGAGGCTGCGAAGGAAGCAATTTGGCTTCAAGGATTGCTTAGAGAACTTGGTATTGGACAAGAAGGAATCACAATATTTTGTGATAGTCAGAGTGCTATTCAATTAGCAAAGAACCAAGTTTATCATGCAAGGACGAAGCACATTGACGTCCGATATCATTTCATACGAGACATCATAGAAGATGGTGGAGTCATAATGCAGAAAATTCATACTACGGATAATCCTGCCGATATGTTGACAAAAATGGTGACTGCGGTCAAGTTTCAACATTGTTTGAACTTGATTAACATTGTTGAACATTGAAGATTGAGGTTGAAGACACAATCAAAATTGTTGTTGAGAAAAAGTTGAAAATGGAGAATCTTGCCAAGGTGGAGATTTGTTAAATTTGACAAGATTCAAAAATGGATTAATGAGAAGATATGGTAGTTAGAGGATAATTTTTCATTGGTAGGAAAGTCAAAGATAGAACCTTTTGTAGGTGAAATTTAGGTGAACAACAAATTGGTTTCACAAGGTAAATCTTGACATTTTGACATATTGTGATGTCATCCAGGAAGAATTCACTCCTATAAATAGATAGCTCCTAATTCATTTGTAACACACCTCTCACTTGCCTTCTCATCTCCTAAGGCGTTTGTTCTTCTTTCTCTCTTGTAGTATTTCACTTGTACTCTTTTGGAGTGAAATAAATATTGGTTGGTTGTGTCTGAGGACTAGGCAAAAGAAAACAAAAGTTTGCCGAACCTCGTTAATTCTTGGTGTTCCTTTTGTTGTTGTCTCATTACTATTTATTAGCTACATTTAGATATAGCAGTTGTGATTCTATCACTCTCTATATATTTGGCTTCCGCAACACTCAAGTCATATTCACTTAACAAATTCATATACATTTGTATGCATTAGTATTCATTAATCAATATTCATATAATAGATTCACATACATTTGTATTGGTTACATTTGTTCGTATTCATAATAAATTGGTATACATTTACATTTATTTGCAGTAATATATTTCAAATTTTATATAGGTAGATATTTATATATTGGATACATTCGTTCTTATTCATTTATAAATTGGTATACATTTGTTTGCATTAATATCTTTCTAATTTTACATTTGTATTGTATATATTTGTTCGTATTCATAATAAATTGGTATATAGAGATTCGGAGTGAAAAACTAAATAGATTCACCTTATTAAAGTTGAATAGTCTGGAAAAACTCACGATTCAAGCACCAAATTCATTGGAATTTGATCTTCATGATAGTATAAGTCCCTTATCATATATGGATATGGATACTTCTTCCCTTGAAAGATCCCGACTCAATTTCTTGTTTCCGGGAACAAACATTGGATCACTGGACAATATTTGCTTCACGAGCCTTCATCACTTTGTTCAAAAGTTCAACTATTCTAAAGATACCATATTTATAATATTTTGCCGCCAGGTAGTTTACATTCTTTTTGTGCTTATGTCATTGATTTATGTTGAATTTGGTTTAACCTATGGCATTGACAAAATTCTTGCAGACCAAAAGCATTCTTATTTATGAAAATCCAAGAGAAATTGTTATTCCACCAAGCCACAAACTCGAGATATTCATTACAACCATGCTGTGTATTGAGTCGATCATTGGAATATTAATGGTCTACCGTCCCTATATCATGTCCATACTTCCATGTAGAGATAGCAAAGCACTACAGGTAATTTCTCAAAAACTTCTCTTGTGCTTTTATAAACTAAGACATTAATTTGTTGTTAAATGTTGATTGGAGCATTATTGTATAATATATCTTATGGTTTTTTGCTTAAATGCAGGTGATGTCTACACTAAAAGGGTGTATACAAAAGGAAAATTGTGGTAAAGAATGTCCATTCCATAGCATCTGGCATCGTAACTTAAAAGAAGTCATCAGTTGTAGTGGGACATCCGAGGAGGGAATGGCTGCCTCCATGTGGTATCTCTGGTTGAAATCGACATCTTTATTTGACCAAATGAATAATTTCGTGTTAAAATGGAAACAAGAAGCTTAGACAGAAGAGTTTTGGGGAATTCAGCAAATAGATCGAGTTAATTAGTGTGTTGAGAAGAAGTATGATTTATTATGTATCAGTAGTTTAGTTGCAATTGTTAAATGTCGTCACACCAGCTTCTGCAATAATTGTTCTTTCCTGAATGAAATAGAACAGAATTCCTATATCTTGACAATGGAACGTAAAACTCTGTTCTGAACATCTAACTCATGCTAAACGTATATTCAACAATTGATGATGATGATAAACTATACAAGTGTATATACATCACATCACCTAACTGATATTGATTATATTAAACATAAAGTCCCATGGCATCTCTTTCGTTGGGATATTCTACCGTCATTAAGAATTTATTATTGGTTAAAGACAATAAAAAAGTAAAAGCTGAATGAATTTATTAATCAATTGAGTGTTTTAAGTAAGTGTACTAAACTTGTTATACCATCACATAATCTAAAAAAGTAATTAACTTTGTTAACTAGGTAAAAGAATGACTTTTCATATTCCATCCAAATTGGTTCCCCCACATTTTCCATTTTCTCTTCTTATTTCCTTGCTAAAACCCAACAAATGCTCTACAGTCCCAGGATCATATCCATTCTTCCATGTATAAATAGCAAAGTTGTAATTTCTTTCTTTCTTTACCTGGAAATCCCTTTTTTCTTGTTGTAGACACTATGACATTGGAGCTTAACTATTCGAAAGGATTGATATAAGTAGGGGTGGCAAACGATCGGATTGGATTGGATTTACGTGGGTTGAATATGGTTTGAGAAAAAATGGGTTGGATCATAATCCATCCAAACATAATATGATCAAATATGGATTTGATCAGATATGGTTTGGTCAAAATGGTTCTAACCATTTAATCAAATTTGTTTTTCAAAAACATAAATGTACCCCTCTTCACATACCCCACCCCCCCTCCACCTTACACCAACCTACTCCTAAAAAAAATTATTTTTCAAAAATAAAAAAAATTTGTTTTTCAAAAAAAAAAAAAAAAAATTACCCCGCCCCCGGGCAACCCCCTGCCCCCCACCCCACCTTCCACCAACATACCCTATTTTTTTTTCAAAAAGAAAAGTGTATTTGCAAAAAAAAAAAAAAAAAAAGTTTGACCTCTCCTCCCGGACATTCTCCGCTCCCCATTCCCACCCCACCCCAACTTCCACCAACCTACCTCTAAAAAAATTTTTATTGAGTGAAAGTGAAAATAAGTGATCTAATATGGATCAAACAGATACCCATATTGAACCCATTTTGACCATATTTGAAGAGACTTTTAAAATAGCTTGAAGCCCATATTTGATCAATTATAATATGAGCGATCCAATTCATTATATATGATTAAAATGATTCATTTTATTAATATGGGTTGAAATTGTCACTCCTAGATATAAGTAATATGTTGCTTTATATTGATTTGCTTGTCTCATTATTATTTTTTGGTTTGTATTATCACATCTCAAGGCCTCCTTTGACCCAAGATTAGAGTGTGACGGATCAAGTATTTGTGAATGTGTGACAAATTTGGAAAATTAACTCACAAAACTTTCAATATAATAACAAATGACTATGTCTGTGGTAGGTGTTATTTGTTCTATATATTGATTTATTAGGCAAATTAATCTATAAACCAAACGACAATGGCTTCAATGATTGAGCAATTCCAAGATTGTAGCAGCAGCCAACATAAAGGTTTATACCCTTTTATAGGGTATTTGCTTAGTTTCCCTTCTTTTAAAAAAAAAAAAAATTTAATAAAAAGTGGATATTCACTTAACTCGCCCAAATATATGATGGAGGCTTTTTAGTTTTTAGTGAGAAAGTGAAACCCTTAAATAAAGAGGATATACGACGGCACCAAGAAATCAAAAGCAATATGGCAAAAAGAGTATGCGTTGATGATGAAGACAGAATATCAGAATTGCCTGTGCATATCATTCATCACATCTTATGCCGCACTGACCTCGACGTCGAAGAGGCCGCGATAAGTTGTATTTTATCCAAGAGATGGTACTATTGCTGGACTTCAAGACCTAATCTCATATTCGAACAATTTGACATGACCCTTGAAAACTATGTCAAGTTGGTTGATCAATCTCTGCGATTCCATGTCGAACAAAACTTACATCTTGAACGATTCATCCTTAGATATCGCGATCCACAAGTGGATTCTCACGTGGATACTTGGATTGAATTGGCGGTTAAAATCAACGTCACAGAGCTGGGGATTCACCGTACCAGTTTAAGATCATCATATAACTTACCTGATGTTATTTATGATGCTAAAAACCTGACAACACTGCAGTTAAGGAGGTGCAATTTTGAATTTGATATTAGCAAAAGATTTTGTCGTCTTGAGTCTCTTTCTTTGAATGACGTCCATATTTCAGATGCACAATTACAAAGAGTTATCGACAGATGCCCATCTATCACCACTCTAAGGTTACAGTGTTGTCGAGGTATAAGCAAATGTCATATTTTTGGCCTAATACATCTCAAGTACTTGACTGCAAGTTGTTGCAAACTCCATACTCTGATAGTCCAAGCTCCATATCTTCGATGCTTTACATATACAGAACTTACTGTACAGGGAAATAGTCATCCTTGCAAAATTGATATTTTGGATGGTTACAATACTTTACAAACACTCAAGCTCAGTGGTGCCAACATCACAGACCAACAGCTTACAGATATATACTACAAGTTCCCAAACATTTCAGAATTGAGTCTAAGATTATGCGATAAGTTGAAGAATATAGAGATTCAGAGTGAAAAACTCAAGAAATTCACCTCATCACAGATGATGAATCTGGAAAAACTCACGATTCAAGCTCCAAATTTATTGGAATTTGATTTTCATGGTAGTAGTAAAATGCCCTTCACATATATGGATACTTCTTCCCTAGAAAGTGCCCGACTCAATTTCTACTTGCCCGGCACAAACTTTGGATCAGTGGACAGCAGTTGGTACACGAGCCTTCATCACTTTGTTCAAAAGTTCAACAATTCCAAAGATTTCATATTAATAATATTTTGCCACCAGGTAGATTACATTCTTTTTGTGCTTATGTCTTGTTGAATTTGGTTTAAATTATGCCATTGACAAAATTCTTGCAGACCAAAAGCATCCTTATTTATGAAAATCTAAGAGAAATTGTTATTCCACCAAGTAACAAAGTCGAGATATTCATTGCATCCATGCTGCGTGTTGAATCGATCATTGAAATAATAATGCTCGGAGATCCCAATATCATATCCATACTTCCATGTACAGATAGCAAAGCACTACAGGTAATTTCTCAAAAATGTCTCTTGTGCTTGTATAAACTAAGACATTAATTTGAGCTTACAATCAGAAAAATTTGTTGTTAAATGTTGATTGCTCGTCTCATAAGCCTTATTGTATAATATATCTTATGTTTTTGCTTAAATGCAGGCGATGTCTACACTAAAAGGGTGTATACAAAAGGAAAATTGTGGTGAAGAATGTCCATTCGATAGCATCTGGCATCGTAACATAAAAGAAGTCATCAGTTGTACTGGGATATCTGAGGAGGAAATGGCTGCCTCCATGTGGTATCTCTGGTTGAAATCCACGTCTTTATTTGATCAAGTGAATAATTTCGTGTTAAAATGGGAAGATGAAGAAGCCTAGACCGAAGAATTTGGGGGAATTCCGCAAATAGTTAATTAGTGTGTTGAGAAGAAGTATGATTTATTACATATTTGTAGTTTCGTTGCAGTTGTAATAAATAGAACAGAATTCCTATATCTTGACAATGGAATGTAAAACTCTGTTTTGAACATCTAACTCATGCTAAACGTATATTCATACATGCACACACAATCGATGATGATGATAAACTATACAAGTGTATATACATCACCTAACTGACTTAGATTTTTCCCCTTTTGGCATCATGAAATTAAAAACATGCAAAAGAGCATAGAATCTATTTAGGAAGCGGAATGCCACAATGTTAACTCTGGCACAAGGGCTACACTTATTAGCCATCTCAAAAAGAAAACTACACAGTAAGCTTAAGAGGATGATGAATTTTGGTGGTCGTGTTATTGGCCTCTGATGTGTCCTGCTGAACTCCCATGGCATCTCTTTCGTTGGGATATTCTACTGTCACTACGCATTTATCATTGGTTAAAGACAATTAAAAAGTAAAAGCTGAAACTTCTTAATTAATTGAGTGTTTAAGTAAGTATACTAAACTTGTTATACCATCACATAATCTAAAAAAGCTAATTAACTTTGTTAATAGTGGCTACTATTTGACAATAGGTCATGTTAAAAGTGGCTATTCACTTCATATATGATTAGTCATCAATTCCCACAAGTAAAACCCTTAAACAGGACATACGACGGCACTAACAAAACAAAAAAACTAAGCAATATGGCGAAAAGTGTTTGTGGAGAAGACAGACTATCAGAATTACCTGTGCATATCATTCATCATATCTTATGCCGCAGTAGCCTCAATGTGAAAGAGGCGGCGAGAAGTTGTATCTTGTCCAAGAGATGGTACTATTGTTGGTCTTCTAGACCTAATCTCATATTCTATCAATTTCAAGGCGAAAAATATATGCCCCTCGAAAACTATGTCAAGTTGGTTGATCAATCCCTGCAATCCAATGTCGAACAAAACTTACATCTTGAACAGCTCATCCTTGCATATTCTGATCCAAAAGTGTATTCCCACCTGGATACTTGGATTAAATTGGCGGTTAAACTTAACGTCACAGTACTGGACATTTGCCCTCCCTTTTTAAGTTCATATAGCTTACCTGATGTTATTTATGATGCTAAAAAGCTGACAACATTGCGATTAAGCAGGTTCAAGTTTGAATTTGATGTTAGCACCACCCACATAAGTTTTGATTGTCTCGAGACTCTTCATTTGCATCATGCTGTCCATATTTCAGATACTCAATTGCAAAGACTTATCGATAGATCCCCGTTTATCAGGAATCTATCCCTAGTCGATTGCCGAGGAATAAACAAATTGCAAGTTTCTGGCCCACTACATCTGGAGAATTTGATTGTTGTATTGTGCAGACTCGATAGTGTGATAGTCCAAGCCCCAAATCTTAAATGCTTTAAATATGGAGAACGTACTGATCATCCTTGTAAAATTGCTATTTTGGATGGTTACAATACTTTACAAACACTCGAGCTCAATGGCGCCAGCATCACTGACCAACAGTTTCGAGATGTATCCTATAAGTTCCCAAACATTTCAGAATTGAATCTAACAAGATGCTATAAGTTGAAGAATATAGAGATTCAGAGTGAAAAGCTCAAGAAATTCACCTTATCAGAGTTAAGGAGTCTGGAAGAAGTCACAATTCAAGCTCCAAATTTATTGAAATTCACCTTATCACACATAACAAATCTGGAAAATGTCACAATTCAAGCACCAAAGCTATTGGGATTTGATTTTGAGGGTGATAAAATGCCCTTCTCATCTATGGATCCTTCTTCACTGGAAAGAGCCCGACTCAATATCTCCTCACCGAGCACAATAATATCAAACTTTGGATCAGTGGAAAGCAGTTGGTACACAAATCTTCATCACTTTGTTCGGAAGTTCAACTATTCTAAAGGTTTGATATTAGTGATATTTTGCCGCAAGGTACTTTCCATTCTTTTTGTGCCTTTGGTTCATGCATCACTTGTTGAATTTGGTTTAACCTATGCCATTGACAAAAATTTTGCAGAGCAACAGCATCCTTATTTACGACAATCCAAGAGAAATTGTTATTCCTCCAAGTCATGATGTCGAGATATTCATTGCACCCATACTGGGTGATGAATCGATCATCAAAAAGTTATTGTTGTATCGTCCCAGGATCATGTCCATACTTCCATGTACAAATAGCGAAGTAGTCCAGGTAATTTCTTGCTTGTAGACACTTAAAGGATTGATATTAGTAATCTGTTGCTTTATATTGATTTGCTCGTCTCATAAGCATCATTGTATTCTCTATTTCTTATGTTTTTGTTTAAATACAGGTGTTGTCTGCACTAAAAAGGTGTACACAAAAGCAAAATTGCGGTAAAGAATGTCCATTCAATACCGAGTTATTCCACAGTCATCATAAATTAAAAGAAGTCATCCGTTGTACTGGTGGGACAATAATTGAGAAGGGAAGGGCCTCCATTTGGTATTCCTGGTTGAAATCCGCCTCTCTAATTGACCAAGCGACTAGTTTCATGTTGACATGGGAAGTTAATAGAATATAGAGTTAATTAGTGTGTAATTAGTACATACATTTTTTTGGCTTTGTATAAGACTCTTTAACTTTAATTACACATTTATACTTGCAATCAAATCACAATTTTATGGAATTGTTGGATTGTATGGAAGGATTAAGGAAGGCAATGGATGAAATATATAGTATGCTAAATTTTGCCTTTAACAAATCATTTCATTATTATTATTTTTTGGTTTGTATTATCACATCTCGAGGCCTCCTTTGACCCAAGATTAGAGTGTGATGGATCAAGTGTTTGTGTATGTGTGACAAAACTTTCAACCCGCCTTGTCCTGTTTGCGTGGAGCCTTAACACACTCTATGGTGTGACTGCTATTCCTTGTAAAATTCAGTTAACTCTAACTGTTCTGACAACTCTCAAATAAGAGAGACTCTCTTCTTGCTACAAAACTCATCACAAACACATAACATGGACATTCGACGCTAGGTATTATTACAACTCTGTAATAATCCTATTACAGACTCAATAGCAACAAACACTAATTCTAATCTCAGCCTGAGTTACACAATTCTCGTTTTATTGAATCGATTGATTTTCTTGTCACGTGGACAAACTGTTTACAATGGTTCACCATTAATGAATTTAACCCAATTCTACCGAAGAGTCTTTGGGAATTCAGCATATAGAGTTTATTAGTGTGTTTAGAAGAAGTATGATTCATTACCTACGATATGATTGCCCCAGCCTCAGCAATAATTGTTCTTTCTTGCATGGAATAGAACAGAATTTAAACCACCAGCGTTTAATCTCGTGTCATCTGCTGATGGTTTGGGACTACTTAATTTCCATGTCCTGCCTAGGTTACTCATTTAAACGTGCTTTAATTTGGATGTATTGTCTGTTAATTTCATAAATATGTTCTTGGTCAGTGAAAATAAATGATTCATTTGTTGGAGGCTAGTTAGTTAGCATCTCAAAAGAAAATATAATTAAGTAGAAACGCTGGTTCTTTACTGTTAGTTTCTCTTTATCTCTACACTCCATCATGTCTCTTGTTGTTCTATTACAAAAATGACGTTATAGGGAAGTGTATGAAGCAAACTAGTACTAACTACTCGACTTAAGGAACGTGGTTCCTTAAGGATGACTAAAATTGTAAAAAATAGATAACATGAGATTTACTGTGGTAAACCTTCTTGCTCAAACCACTATCTACAGTGTGTGGCATTTCCATCAGCCTTCACTAACTTCAAAAGACGGTTTCAGATTACAAATCTATAATCCAAAGGACTAATAGCAACAATCCTAAACGATGAGAATGAGAGTGTCAATGCAAATATTGCTGTCTGAGCGTGTTATCCTTTGTTTGGTAAGTTACACAATCTTAGTTGGAAACCTTGATTATCCTGAGTTGCGCTATCTCAAAGGAGATTATGTATTCTGAGCAGTAGCGTAGCTAGAAATTTCACAAGGGTGTCCAAAAATTATATAAGAAAGAAAAAGTTAGATGTGATTCCTGAGATGGCTGATATGAATTCCAATTATCTCATAGGTAACCATCCCTCAAATGCTAAAGATTTTTATCCCTTAATTTCTCAACTAGTGAAACTATTCGCGCTTCGCGCGACTATATAAAATATTTAAAAGATGATAATATGAAATATGTAATATTTAGGTTAGTATCGAACATATAGATAATATTAATATTTCTCCTCATCTGCGATATCGTAGATTTTTTATAAACATATAAAATATATTTATTTATTTTGTATATATATATATTAGAACAAAATATTCACCGTGGTGAAGTAAATGGAATAAAAGATAATATTGTTGAAATAACAATATATTGTATTAGGTTGAAAATATTTTATATTTTTTAATTTTCTCTATCTAATGTAGGAGTACTAGTGTTCTATTCAAACTCTGATTTCGTCAAAACAAAATTGATTTTTTTTCTTATTTCCTTCTTATTACATTTGCTTATTATATTTTGTTAAATATTAATTAAATATTTATAAGACTTAAAAAAATGAAACATATAAAAGTTATGAATAATATTTAATATTAAACGTTATAAGTAAGATGAAGAGACATGAGTTATAAATAATTCAAATGTGTAATTTTACTAGACATTAAATGTATTACTAATTATTTATTGATTTTATTTGTAAAATAAATAAATAAAAATAAGCAGTGAAAATACAAAAAATGAACAAAGAAAATATAATAATTGGTGACTACATAAAAATTATAAATACATTTCAAAGCAAAAAGAACGGTGACAAATTGTTACATACGCAAAAAATGACATCATGAAAATAATATTTTATTTTTCAATTACTTTTTTATGATTATAATAAAAATGAAACTCCTAATCATCATAAATTTGTTTGTTGTTGTTAAAATGAAATAATTATATTAATTTTTCTTCATAACAAAGAGAGTAGAATACTAAAGGATCAAATGATTAACATTGACAATATAATACATTTAGCTAAATTATTTATATAAATCAAAATTTAAAAAACTCTAGCAAAAGTAACTAAGTTGCTAATACAATTCAAAGTGAAAAAAATAATCTCCAATTATGGTTCATTTTTTTTCCTTCTACCATCTTCCTTTGCAAAGAGATCCGCCGTCATGTTTTGATCCATATGTCAAACTCTTCATTATATGCAACCAACTGAATAAAAAAAAATCATATATCAATTAAAAATAATAATGTCAAAAGAAAGAACGAAATATAAACTATATGTAATATAGTTGTATATTATTTTTTAACCCATTGATGCCCCTTAAACTTAGCACAAACTTACACTTAGACATCTTAACTAGACTTTGTTCATTTTAGACACCTTATGTCAGGTTGTATTGTGTCATTTTGACACTTTTTTTCACAATTAACAAAAAATTTAAAGTGAGTGTAACTCACTCGCCGATGACGTGTCAAAGTACCAAATTAAATAAAGACATTTGTCATTTGACGCAAAAACAATTCTTTAATAATGAATTTTGAAATAAAACTAAAAGTTAGCCAATAAATCAATGGCACCTGAAAATTTTGCCCAAATAATTATAAAAGAGGATTAAATTATTTTTAAAAAATAAATACTTTGCAGAACCCCCCCTCCACCCACCCACCCATCCCCGACCCTAGTCGTCTTCTCCAACAAATTAAACCCAACCCCCTTCGTCTTTTTTGGCAACCGTCATATCTCAATGCTTTTTAGTTTTATTAGTAGGAGGATTTCTTTATACACTCACAAAGTGGTCATTTTTTCAGCTTCTAAACTAAGGACTGTCATTTTAATGAAGAATTTGAGATAGTAAGTAAGACCAAATATCACACAATCAATTGTCAAATCTAGAAAAAATAATTGTTAGTGAAGTCGTAATGTTGACTTTCAACCACATAATCTGAACTGCCATGATTTAACAATAAAATTCCTCAACAGTTGACCATCAAATCTAATCCACATAGAGAAATTTATTCAACTCTAAAATCACTCTCAACTTTTTTCACCATGAAGGATCTCAACTTTTTTCACCATGAAGGACCTTAAGGTAGGAAAAATGGTGGCCGAAAAATAGGAAAGAAGAAGGAAAAAATTAAACAAAAATATGCTAAAAATGTCTTTCACGCGCTTTTTATATTTGTTGCTCACCATATCATGTTAGCGAAAAGTGTCAAAATGACACAATAGAACCTGACATAAGGTGTCTAAAATGAACTAAGTCTAGTTAAGGTGTCTAAGTGAAAGTTTGTGCCAAGTTTAAGGGACCACCGATGTGTTAAGCCTTTTTTCAATAGTAATAACAATACTAAATAATAATTATTGTTTGAAATCTAACAAATATTATAATCAAACTATATTATATCTGGAAAACTAACTATTAGAAAGAGCAATTGCATATAGACAACACATTGTTAAGAATTATAGAGATTTTTTTTAATCATACTTACTTGATAAATGATAATACAAACATAAAAAAGATATTAAGAAAGCATGTCTGAGTACATAGAAATAAAAAAGAAAGATTTTAGAATGTAATATATATTACCTTCATATACTTTTTTTGCTACATATTAGTTAATTCACAAACAAGTATGATGAAGAAGAGAAATTATAACTTTGTATGTGAATCTTCATGAAAATAAATATGAAGTTATATAGACAAAATAAAGGAAATGAAAATATAAGGACTTGAGAATGATATATTTATTAACGTTATGTACTTTTTTTTGTTACATGTTAGTTTCATTCACAAATCAAATACGAATTTATATAGACAAAAATAGAGGAAATAAAAAATAAAAATTTGCAATGAAATATTTCTTACCTTAGTGTACTTTTTTTTTTTACAAACCAAACCATATGATGAAAAGAGAAAGGATAATTGTGTATGTGAATCTTCATGAAACTAATATGAATTTATAGGCAAAATAAAAAAATACCATAAGACATCATAAACTTACAAATTTAATTTGGAGGTTATGAACATAAAAGTTATGAGAGTTATGAATATTATTAAAAGTAAAAATTAAAGAGGGGCAAGTCATGGGTAGTAACTCCTAGTGAATAAATTAAAAAATTAAAATTAAAATACTTAAAATGTAAAAAAAAAATATATTATGATTTCATGATTAGAAGTGAGATAAATAAATAGAAAAAAAATACATAATTTTTTTTTATAAATGTTCCTACATTAATAAAATATTTATTGTATAAATAAAGTAATATATTTTTACAATAGAATAATTAATTTAAAATAAATTATGTTTCTCTTTTTATTATAAGTGAGATAAATAAATAAAAAATATGAAGAGTTTTTGTTATTAATGGTCCTCCATTAATAAAATATATATTTGTAATAAATTTAAGTAAATTTTTTTATGATATAATAATTAATTTATTTTTAAAAAAAGGGAAAATGGTATATAATGACAAACTAATAAATCAAATTAAATGTTATAACCACCCTTTGATTTAATTGTGCCCCGTAGCAAACTGTTTGTCAGTCACCTCTCTCCATCAAACTCTCGCTCGCCACTCTCCTCTCTCGCTCCATCTCTCGCTAGCTTCCTCTCACTTTTATATAAACACAAGTGTATAAAATCTATTTCTATTTGTATAAAGCAAGAAAATTTGTATATATACATATATTTTCGTTTCCTTCTCTCCCCTCTCCCCGATCTCGCTCGCCACCCTCGCCTCTATCGCTTATACAAACAGAAAGAATTGTATAAATTGTGTTTCTGTTTGTATAAAGCAAGAGAAAATTATATATACACTTTCAAATACATATATCTTCGTCCTATACACTTATAATTATACAATAAAAATACTCCCTTGCCCAATTTCTTTTGTCTTTCTCTCTTTCTCGTTTTATACAAATTCAAATTGTATATAATTTCTCTTTCTCGTTTTATACAATTCGATTCAATTGTATATTCCCTGCCCAAGTCTCTTTTGCCTTTCTCTCTTTCTCATTTTATACAAATTCAAATTTTATATAATCGTTCTATACACTTGTAATAATTATACAATTAGTTTTATACACTTCATTTTATACAATTCTCTGTCCAAGTCTCTTTCTCTTTCTCTTTTTATACACTTCGTTTTATATAATTCGCTTCAATTGTATATGTATAGCGAATTATACATATATATGTTTGCTATGGAGCGCAATTATGCAAATTTTGTTATAGAATATAAATATGAATTTTATATTCGCTATATGTGAAAGTTGCCCTTTAAAAAAAATAAAAAAAATAAATAAAAAAATAAATGCAAATGGAGGTCATAGAGAGAGGTGTCACATCTTACCTTGTTTATGATTCTCCTTTATATACATCTTACCTTGTTTATGATTCTCCTTTATATATATATATATATATATATATATATATATATATATATATATATATATTGATTAGTGGAACCTAAGGATGCACCAGTGGTCCAACTAGCCCCGGTCTTAGCCATTTAAGGTGGAGATGTGCGACATAATTCTGATTCCTAATATTTACATTTATTATATATAGGACATAATGAAATCACTAAGCTCTGAAAAATTGAATAAATGACATATTAAAATGTTATTATTACTAGTCTTAACAGGACTCTTAAATTTTCAAGTTTTAATATTAGAATTATAAAAACATCTAACATATCTGATTTTATTAAAAAGAAAATATTTTTTAAAAAGTAAATAACTATAGTTAGAATTTTATTTTAATTAATTAATCTCAACTATTAATTCTAAACTATGACATGTGTCTCTAATCTAAGCTAAAACTCGAAGAAAATGGAGAAAAGAGAAATGGAGAGGAGACGATTCCGTAATATAGTGTCTTAAATATATATATATATGGATCAATTATTCTTCCTATTAATATGACCTTTGAAAATTTTACAAATTTTGAATATATAACTTTTTTTATGAGGCTAATTAATATGAATAAAGAATAAACAATAAAATTCATTAATTTATTAATAATTTTTTTATTATTATGTAAAATAAAAAGTGTCTACTGAGAAACAGAGCGAGTATATGATTTGATCAAATTAAGGGGTCTCAAATTCTAATTATTGACCCCAATAATCTTAGTGATTGACATGTTAAAAATGAAAAAACTAAAGGTGCAATTATTACATTTTTTGAAGAAGTCAAAGTGGCAAACTTTGTCAATACACCAATGGTTATTTTTTCAAGTTCAATAATTTCATCATGTTATTTTATGTCCTTTTCAGAAAAATGAAAAGTATACTACTATTACTAGTAATACGTTTCGTTTACTCATTCAAAGATTTTAACATTTTTTGTCTTTATTACTTGGAATTTTGTGAAAATCATTCAAAAAATTATACTAGTGAATCTTATAGGCTAAGATATGAAGTATACTAGTATAGTCTACAAGACAAAATGATGAGAGCCTTTGTACAAAATAATCACAAAGGTTTATGGCTAAATGGTAAAAAAAAATTGGTCAGAATTTGATTAGAAATTTAAAAAATAATGATAATATCTTTTTTTATTTTAAAATAAAATTGATTCTTCTTTTTTTATTTTTACTTAGAGATATTAAAGTTAAATGAGTAAAAATATTTAAAAAAATAAAATAACATAGATAAAATATTATTTTGATCAAATTTTCTGACCAAAACGATTTTGTCAATCACAAACTATCCGTTTAGCCAAGAAACTTTTTTTATCATTTAAAAAGGGAATCTTTTATTTTATTCCAAAGTTTGACCATAAAAATTTACTCAAAAATTCAGATTATGTCATTCTATCTTAATTTGTTATATTTTTTAAAAGGAGAAAATGCACTAGCAGATATTTAGTCAATCCACCAGCTTTAATGGCAAAGTTGATGAGGCAGCTTTGGCACTAGGATTTGTTTTTGGACAAGTTCATATTTTTATCGTTTATGATAGAGATAATAATAAAAATATATTGTCTATACATTGAAATAATTATTGTTTATTTGAACTAGTATTGTGTATATTGAAACACATCTATTTGAGTAGATGAAATTAAAATAGTTCAAATAATTTAAAAAAATATTGATTTTTCAATATATAAATTGATGAAAGTTCAAAAAAAAATAATGAATAGTTAAATGGTAATTAAAAAAAAATTATATGTATTTTTTACCTTTTTCTTTTATCATAAGGAATGTGTATAATATAGAAAATTTCATAAATAGGAAATATAATAGATATAATAAAGTTTTATAGTTATAGTTTCAATAATTGCGTTCTAACTCATGACATAAATTCTAACAAAAAACTTTTCTTTCTTAAATTTTCCTAAGTCATTTCAATAGGCCTTGAAACAGTTACTCAACCAACATATTCATACAGACTTTCAGGTGGTTGGCATATCAAAGTTGATGGCTTTTGATTTTTCCATAGAGTACAAGAAGGGCTCTGAGAAGATATAGTTTTGTTTATTATGGCGGTTGTAATTTGTATATTTCGTTTGTAAATATACAAAGAAAGTAAATTTATACATTTAAGAATTTTTCAGAACTCTGTTTGTATATTTCATTTGTCAATATAGAAACATAGTAAGTTATTATGAATTTTTCATAAATTAATTAGAGTAATCGTATACAAATTCTGAATTTACACAATCGGGAACTAAATTACAAATTGAGAATTTATATAATCAGATCTGAATCATACAAATTTCGAATTTATATAATTAAGAAATCGAATATCAAAATTTTGCAAAACTATAGTTACGGATTAAAAACAATCAAAATTATAGCTATATTGCATAGTATACTCTAGGTGTTTGTCATTTTGCGTAATTTTGTGTAGGAAAAATTAGATATGACAAACTTTGCTATATATTTAAGGCATATAGCTATAGTATATGTTATTTATTTATTATGAATTTATTTAAATATTAAATAGAAATGTCCTCTATTTATAGTTTGGCTCAAAAATATCTTTATCGTTAATATTTTGATTAAAAATATCCTTAAATTATGTGAAAGGAACAAAAATGTCCCCTGTTTGTAGTTTAGCCTAAAATGCTCTTGCAATCAATATTTCCAAAATACCGTTATTGTTTTTTAATGGGTCAAAAAAGTTCATTTTCCAAATAAATATATTATTATTTTCTTTTTGACACACTTTTTTTCAATTGATTTTTTTAAAAAAAAATATATAGCAGATGCTTATCTTACTTTAATTCACAAAAAATAAAAAATAAAAATATTTTTTTATTTTATCATCAATATTTTTTATCGTTATAAAAATATAAATTAATGATGGATATACTATGATCTTATATACATGACATATATAATCTATCGAAAGGGTACATGAAATTATTCTATTTTAATTGATAAAATGAAATTTAAAAAAAATTATTTTCTACATTTTTATTTGTTAAAGTGATTTTAGAAGAAAGAAAACAAGAATAGTGTTCCTTAATAATATTTTAATTAGAAAAAAGATGTGTTTAAAAAAAATCATATAATTATTCGGAAAAGGGCATTTTTGACTCATTTTGTAACTATAGAGGCATTTATGGATCAAAATATTGACTGCAAAGCCATTTTTGAGCCAAAGTATTGATGATAAAGATATTTTTAAGCCAAACTATAAACAAAAGACATTTTTATTCTTTTTACATAATTTAAAAACATTTTTGACTCTTTTACCTAAATAAATATGGATGTCCATGTGTGAGACCCATTACTATGGCATATCTTTCTTTTAGACAATGAGTCTCCTTTTTAATAGCCAAGAAACAATGTTTGGCTATAAAAAAACATTTGTTCGTTTACAAAGAACAACAATACATATAGTACAATTTTCTCCTTCACTTTTTGTTGCTTACTTTAGTTTCCTTATATTTTCTTTCTTGTTTATTAAGTCTGTTTTTTATTTATATTATAATACGTTATTAGTACAAAGCTCTATTTATTCAAATAAATTCTTTGAAAGCTTTAAAGGTATAAATTTTTCTTTCTTAAATAATATCAAATCATTTTAAACTTGAATTTATTGCTTTGGATACATCGGTAAAAATTAACTATCTTAGGTATTCGATAGAAAAATTTGTGTTGATGTGATGAATCTGATAGACACCATCCAAGATAAAAATCAGACATCAAATTAAAATCGTGTTAAAACACTGATATTTCTCCGACATCATCTTGACAAAGGTTTAAAATGAGATATCTCAATGTCTAAATTATTTCACAACATAAGATAATCTTTAACAGAAAGATATTTCATTTTCAATCCTCGCCAAAATGATGTAGGAAAAATATCATTGTTTTGACACGATTTTGATTTGATGTCTAATTTTTATCTTGAATATGTTTGTCAAATTCATTACATCAAGATGAATTTTGCTAATACCCAAGATAGTTAGTTTTTTTCTGATATATCCTAAACAATAAATTCAAGTTAAGAAGAATTTGATATTATTTAAGAAAGAAAATTTTATACCTTTAAAGCTTTTAAAGTATTTATTTAAATTAATAGAGCTTCGTGTTAATAACGTATTATTAAAAAAAAGAAAAAAAAAACTTAAATAAACAAGATGGAAGTGAAAGGAGAGATTTGTATGTGTATTGCTGTTCTTTTATCTTTTACAAAGAACAAAGTGGTATTTATAAGCCAAACATTATTTCTTCGCCATTAAGAAAGAAGCTCATTGGCTAAAATGAAGATAGCCATAGCCCCATACTACCCATACTAGTGAATCACATAACATCCACATTTATTTTACAAAAAACACTCTCTTAAATGTCAATAGAAATTCTAGGGAAGGAATATATATATATATATATTCTTAATACGCATTGCATGCACTCTCACTAAAAACCTTATTAGAAAATTTTAGTGAATGTATATCTTAGATTAAGGAAAAAAGAGTGAAACACGCATTGTGCTCCCCTAATAAAAATCACAATACAGATAATTAAGTCTTTCGCATTTCAATCTTGTATATTATCTTCAAAAAAGTTGAGATTGATAAAAATTTGATGAATAAATATGTAAAATTATCATTCGTACTAATATATTGTACATCAATAGCATCGTTCTTCTGGAGATCCTGTAACACCCTAAGAAATCTTTTGTCTTATCGACAAAAGTGTTTGGGAACAATTAAATATCACAATAATAATGCAATGTTCTAAGAAACTTAGGCCAATAAGAAAGCTTTATCATATAGACAAGTGTCTAAGACATTTGGATATAAGTTTTCATGCAAAATTCATCATAAGACAAGTGTCAAGGATTCGACAAGTGTTAAAGAAGGTGTAAAAAAAATTACATATATTGCCAAGTGTTTCATTATTGTCATTTCTCCAAGAAAGAAGATAACTTGACAACTACACTTCTTTGATTGCTTCTAAAAAGAAGTCTTTAGAAATAAACTTAGAAATATTGTGTGATAAATTCTTATATTTGTATCGAATTAGTGGGTGAAATAGTTTCAAATGAAAATGGAGAAATGGTGGGAAAATTAAGGATTTGAAATATTAGTTTATGTGAAAATGAATGAAATGGTGGTGCTTACGTGATATGTCACATGATATTTAACAGCTTGAGTTAATAAGAAGGATATTTTTAACCCAATAGTATGACGAAAAAGATAATTTTAAGCGGGAATATAATTTAAAAGTAAATATAAACTATTTCGAATAATTTAGAAATATTTTTGAGTCTTTCCGTTTATTTTACAAGGAGTAACTTGAATATCGTGATGCTGAAATATAAACTTTCGCCTTAGCATTTTTATTTCAATATTAGGAATATATTCAATCAGTTTTTTTGTTACTTAAAAAGTATTGAAGAGTTAAAATTAAAGACTTATCAATTTAGAGGATAAAAATTAAAACTCATCCTAAAATAAAGAGTATTAGTGTCAATTTAAAGGATGAAATTTAAAGAATTCATCCTAAAATAAGAGCATCTGTTGGATCAACACCTAGACCACCCTAAGTTTGCTACTACTTAATTGGTACAATAAATAGGACTACTCTTCCCTTAGTCAAAAATTTTGGATTCGAACCCTTAGTATGAAAAAAAAAAACTTAGTTAGAGGCGTTTCCCCGAATGAAGTCTTACTTAGCACAAATCCAAATTTGTGGGATTAAATGTAGACACCAGACACCGAATGAAAAAATAAAAACAGGCATTCTTGTTCTCTCATAGTGTCCATCTTGTAATCACATTCCAAACGATTTCATGTCACATTGAGTAGCAACAACAGCACAAAAAGTAAATTAATCCAAACTTTGTTCAAAATGGTTTGTAGAGATGTATGTAGCTTAAGTTTTACTGATAACAAATTTAAACAAACGACCAATTCACAAACATAAAGCCAATACAATGAGCAGTATCTTCTTCATTCAAAACCTTCCAAGCCACAGCTTTCTCATAAGAAACAGGCCTACCCATGCTCGATAAACAGATTCCGCCTTGTAGACATGCAAAACCCTGTCACAGTATGAGAGTTAACATGTTTGGTACATACTTAAATGCTCCCGCTATCTCAGTACAGATGGAGAATCACTATATTTTCATTTCAGATGCGATTGAAATTTCATTACAAGTTTATAATAACACCGTAAAAGATTCATCACAAAGGAGTCACCAACCTGTTGCATTATCTGTGGGAACTCAGAGCAGAGATTTTTCCTTCCGTGTTCGTCAAATATTTTCTCCAAAGAGATATCTTGAAGCGCGACCAAGGTTGTCTCGAGCATGTCAAGACCACCCTGGTTTGCAAATGTGAAAACTGGCAAAGCCTGCATAAATATTGAACTTCAGCACTCATATACCAAAAAGATATAAAAACTGATTGTAGATGAAACAACTACAAACAACACAAATCATGTCAAAAGCCAAAGTCGCAATCAATAAGTTTTGCTTCTAACGCATAGTCTTGCTGAATATTTTCCAGAACTAGATATACACCCTATATCCCAACTTATGCGATATATGTAGCGGTCGTTTGATAGAGTGTATAAAAATAATGATAAATAGAATGTTTTAGTTATGCTTGCATTAATTATACATAGATTTTTCTTATCCATTGTTTGGTTTGATGCATTAAACTAGTATGCATTGTATTAAAAAAAAATTACAAAGATACCCTCCACTATTATAGTGAAAAAGTCTTAAAAAAAAGGTTGAGGGGCAATTAAGTATTTAATCATGGTAACGCATGCATTAAAATCATTGCATTGATAATACCTAGAAATTCATGGTATTAGTAATACATAATTATACATAGGTTGAAAAAGAGTACAAGACAAGGTATTAGTAATACAAAAGGCTAATGCATGCATTATTTTTCCTAATACACTACCAAACCGCCTCTTACAACATACCCAGTGTGATCCCCTAGGTCAGGGATCTGGAGAAGGACCTGGAGAAGGTTAGAGTGTACACAAACCTTACCCCTAACTCGTGGAGGTAGAGAGGTTTGTGATGGACTGTTGGCTCCAAGAAAAGCATTTCAATCGGAAATTTATAAAAGAATAACGCCTTCCTATATTTAGACACAAGTGAACTTTTAAACTTGGGATAATTTATAGCTACAAAAATATTTATGACTTAATATAGACCACAAGTTTATGAAGTCTTTCTTATTTAAACTCTGATCCGTTCCCAGTCAAAGTACATCACATCAATTGGAACGGGATAAGTACTTGAATTCTGAGGTTTTGCTAAGGAATCAGTTAACACGAGCATAAGAAACTGCAGAGAAAGACAGCTTTAGAACGCAAACCTTTGCAGAGCAGCAGATAATAGCATCTGAGTGATGCCATAGGCTATCAAGGAGAGACTCACTTCCTTCACTACTCAATTTTGGAAGCTCCACACCCAGAAATCGCCTGGTACAAAGGGGAGAACAGAATCAAACACTTAATCAGAGATGCAATATCCTCCTCATACTAATCCCCTATTCAAGATAATTTTTTAACGGAAACAAGTAAACATCATTTGCACATCAGCACATGCAGAAATAAAAAAACAAAAAAAAAATCATTCTTAAAACAAAGCGGAATCAAATCTCTCTTGTTTTAGAGGCAAGCAACACATCTTAGCAATAGCAGAAGATAAATACAAACGACTGGAAATATATTGAATGGTTAATTGAATGCAGAAAGATGAAACATGCGGCATGAGCATTATACAACAGAACCAGTATAGGTAGCCAACAAACCATGATACATCAAATGGAAACAGATTGTACAGTTCATTGAACTCAGAAAACAAGATATATCATGATATGACCACCATACATCTAAACCAACATAGGCTGTCTACAACCATGTGCTTCATTAAAGAATTGAACTAAGAAAATCACACATATATTAAGCAACATGCAAGTATATGCCACACCTGTAACTTTGACAGATCCACCGAGCCAGTGTATGAGCTTCAGGAGTCCCCAGCGGCAGATGAAGGCCTCCCAGGGAACCGAAGTTAGATGGAGAAAGTGCTAATGCGACCCTTTGAACAGATGAAATGAAGCTTCGTACATATTTTCTAGCCATTGATGCAACATTCTCTTGCATGTGGCTTTCAAATGCAAACTGGAAAGCAATTGTCATAATAGATTTTGATGTGCCACCAGTTGACTTGAGATCATTAGCCACCTTACTTCCTACTGGCCCAGTTTCAAGAGCAGAAGTAAGATCAAGGGTGCGATTTGGACTGGAGGCTTCCTGCATGAAATTGCACATTCTCAAATTACTCGGTGGATAACAAGGAAACAGCGGAATAAGAAGTGATCAAGTGATGAACATGATACCTTCGCAGAGTCTAAAGGAATAATGCGAAACCCAGAAGGAAGGAGTGGTGCATCATCGGCAAATGAGGCATCAATTGGAGCAAAAATGAGTTCAGCACAGGTACCAACAGCATTTTCATCCATTCCACTGCACAACTGCCAAAAGCACAGAAGGCAAAGCATTGTAAACTACGTTTCGAGTCAAAACAGCCATTTAACCCTGCGTACTCAAATTTCTATACAGGTTTGACCAATATTTTGACTCCATCAAATCTTGTGGCATCTTAACAGAGGTATCAAGAATCTGGATGCTCACTATTTGGTATTACAGCAGCCTGTTTCGTGTTTTAGTAGATCAGGAGAACATATGTGCATGTGTTATCTATAACAAATTTCTGGTGGATCTGGATGGTCGTCCAAAACCGGAGTTAACTGAAGCTTCTCAAACAACTACATAGCCCACCATCTAGTATTAAGTCTGCTTATATACAGCTATGAATTTTGTTAGAACCAGTAAAATTCTCTACATAGGAACAATATTCACATGTTCAGGAATAGAACTTACTTGCAATAGAAACATATCTCTTGGCATTATAACGTCTTCTGGGGAATGGCAAACTCCTTCCAACTTAATGACCTCCAGCAACTACTGAGCACAAAGGAGTTTGTGATCATTGATCAACATTAATGACAATTGACAAGGGATCGACAATAGTATTTGCAAGGAAATGGACCATACAACTAACTCATCCCAAAAACTAGCTCACGAATTGAGTGCTAGTGTTTTAAAAGGCGCAGGCACGAGGCCATGGGCGTAACCCTGGTGGATCTTTAATTTTTAATAATTTCTAAATAATATGATAAAAATAAACAATAAGAAGATAAATAACATAGAAATGATAGAAATTTCAAGAAAAATATAAAACAACTGGAAATGTATATAGAACTGCTTCAACTTAAACATTAATTAAAACTAAAAAATAATCAGAACTGGAGCATGGACAATACAAGGCAGGGGGGCAACCTAGGGTGAAACAGGAACTGGGATGGGATGGGCTTTACCATGTAAACATAGGACACTTGGGCCTAATTCAATCCAAAATCTAGCTCGTGAGAGGAGGATTGTCCAAGTCCAAAGAAGCAGACCACCGGTCCATTTCACCCATTAACAGTATTCAAAAAAGATAGAAAGATAGGCATGCCATTGACTAAATAAGAACTAAACACTTGCCTCTTCATGTTCAACAGTGTGTGCCAATGGAAGTATAACTTGACCCCCAAAGTTAGAGACTCGGACCCCAGGTAGGCTGCAAGGACCAACTTTAACAGCTGCAGCTGAGTAAGCATCAATATTGTTGTCTACCCATTCTGATCGATGCTCACGCAAAAACCTGAGAAGGATCGCAGGAGTCACACTCTGAACAAGAAAAAAGAAGATGTCAAAAAAGCAAGAAAACGATATGGTCAAGTCAGGATAAAGTACATGAATTCCCCAAAAAAGAAGGAAGACGTTTTGTGTAAAGAAATAGATTAGGAGTAGTAGTAATCACAGGTAATAACAGAGTATACAAACTTTGAGAGCAAGACCTCCATTTAACCATTTTATGATTTTTCAAGCAATAGATACCAGAACAAGCCAATCTAGCTACACTATCAATGTAGTAAAATGGTGTTTTTCCTTTAAATTGGTTGTTTGTATTGTATCCTGGCCACGAAATAGTCTTTTTGCAGCCCAAGCACAGAGACTCAGAAGACAATAGAACGACCAAGTAAGCCAATTAACTTGATGATTCTCATCAATCAGTATTCTTAATCATCTTGGAATTAAAGTATCAGAATACAAACAGTTATTCAACCAGTCAGAGAATGAAGTGAGCTTGAGAAACATGGCGAATTAATTATTTGTCCATTTTATCAAAAACAAGAAAGACTGTAAATTGTATAATTTTAGCATAAACATACTGATTCAGCTGACCTGTAGAAGCATAGATGCTTTTGCACACAAAACTGCATTGCTTAGAGAAGTAAATCCATCAGAAAAAGAAAGGTTTAAACCCATCAATTTGTCGGGGGAGGAGTAAACAAGGATGGTGACATCATCCATTCCATCATTATCCAGCATAGACCAGCCTTCACTGGAGAAACCATTGAGAGCCTCATTGAACCCTCTGCCAAAATAGTGTAATGAATAGTGAACAGTGAGTAACTCAAACAAAACAGAAACAGCATTCATCAAAAGCTAGTGTTCAGACCTGTTCAGCCTCTTGCTTAATGCCCGTAGAGCTGCTGGTCTCCTGCCCCAATTAGTGACATTAGGCTGTGAAACTTCCAAAGTTAACTGCCTCAGTTGGCGTAGTGCCTGCATGGAAAGTAACACAATGATATCGAGCATCTGAAGTACAAATAGTGTTCTCGTATTACATGCATGTTGCATCAGATTCGATAGAAGTTCTTACTGCCATTGCTGTCTTCTGAGCAAGCACTGCAGATGACTCATACAGTGGACGCAACACTTCTGGCACATTCCATGCCTGGAAATAATAATAATGATACATAAACTGTAACATGGAATACGTAAGCTACTGAAAAATGATGCATTCTCAAACATTATAGATGACACCTTTACCTCTAAATTCATATGATCTACAATATGGACAATAGAGCCGCCTCCCTCACAAGGCCGAATCAGGTATCCGCTAGGCAGCATTTCCGCTCTCACAAAATTCTGAACTTGCGGCATACTTGGACCATTTTGAGTATTTCCTAATGACCTTTCACAAACCTGTGCATTTATTAAATGAAATATTGATTGACGAGGAATACCAAAATCTAGTTGCAGGTCACATCAAGAAAAATGTATATGTCCACCAAACAGGTTACAGTTTGAATTATATTAGAGACATACTCAAGCATTTTAAGGGGAAAAACAATATTTCAGCGGTCACATTGTGTGTGATACTCATAAACATCATGAAAGTGATACTACATATCTTCTGGGGATGGCAGAAAATAAATCTCTTGATTAAAGAAACCAACAGGGAAAAACAAATCTCATACCACAAAGCTACCATCATCCGTAACAGTAGTATAGCGCAACAGCCAGAAGTCACGAGGCGGCGCCAAAGTTGTTGGAGCATAAAGCTAAACAGTAAGAAGTTTCCATAAGATCATCAAGCTAGCATAAAAGGACTGAAGGTGCAAGTAGTGAAAATTTGGGATACTAGTGACCTACCTGCATGTAAAGAAGTTCAATTGTTCCACCATTGGCAGTGGGCAGCATGTTTAGAACTTCAACAGCCCGGCAGTCACGATACCAGGAAGGGCGATCCTTAAGGATCTCAGCAACCTAGAGGGAGCTCAGCCAATTAATTTTCAAATTATAATCCCAAAGAAGCCCAAAGAATAGATAACCAACTTACCCTCGTTGGATCTAAACCAACCAGGCCACAAGCTCTTGCTGCCATGCCAGTGCAACCATGAGAAATAGCAATGATTCCAATGGAATCCGGACCAGGCTAGACATAATAGCATGAGCAATGATTAGGAACAGTTACTCCCGCATGGAAAAACATACTAGTGATATAGCCACAATTAACATGAGATAAAAGGTAATTGGCACTAATATGGTCCTCACAAGCAGAGAGGTCTACAGGGTGAATAACAATCACATGAAAGGCGTAGTTATGGACTATACATTTCAAACCATATGATTTATAACACAATATAAATTTATACTCCCTCGGTTCCAATTTATGCAACAACATTTCTTTTTAGTTTGTTGCATAAAGATCGCAATATTCTAAATTTGGAAACAATTTAACTCAAACTCCACATTTTACCCTTTAAATGTAATGATAACTTTATATCACACAAAAATTATGGACCACAAATTCAAAAATTCTTCCTCTCATAAACTCCTTGTGCAGTTGAAATATGCCACTGAGATTGAAATAGAGAGATTATATGTCTAAGATTATGGTTGGGAAATCTGTGTCCTTGATAATGCCCAAGGGAATTGTTATTGCTCCATAATTCATTGAAGATACTAATAAAGAAAAAGAAGCATCCCATTTCATGCACTCAATGCTAGGATATTACAGTTGGCAGATTTCAACATAATATTAATTGGAACAGATTAGCTGATGTTTTAATCATGTGAGTCTTAAAGAAGAAGAACATAACCAATACAGAGAACTCCCTTCACATCCCCACCTACCCTTTAACCCCGAAAAAACACAACACTTGGCTGTAAAGAATAACTAAATTTATTTGTCCATTATTTTATCTATGATATACCTTCATTCCAGGCATTTGGACCCACTCAACAGCAGTTCCAGTAGCCTTTGAAAGAAACTCTGTTAAAGTCTCTTCTGCAATGGACAAAAGTCTGGAAAAAACACAAAAAGTTGAAAAAAATTGCCACAAGTCACTCACAAACACCAAAAATAAGATAAGAAAAGGACCCAACAACCATAATCCCACTGACCCTGCAGGACTAGCATCTCTTGGAGGATGCTGAGGTGTCAAGTGGTGTTGACCATTCGTTACCACTGATTCACAGCTGGTGTCTTTCGAAGCAAGCTTCGTCTGCAAAACAAGAATCACACTTTAATCCTCTGTTACCTAAAAAACAATAGTTGTTTTGATGTAATGAAAGAAGAATTTTCACTTCAATAATGGAAAGAAAATCTTACAGTTTGAGTTTGCTTGCGAAAGTAGCCATTTTCATACACCAGTTGAGAAACTTGCTTCTGCAATCTATCATTCTCTTCCATTAATAGCTTGTTCATTGCTGACAGCTTCCTATTCACACCCTGAAGCCTTGATGACTCTTTCCTCTGTTTTTCCCTACATCTATACAACTCAAGAAACAACCAATTATACTTCAAATTAATCGGGGTCGCCAAATGGATCCTTAACCTGGACTAACAACATCCCACAAGTCCTTACCCCTACCTCACAGAGGTAGAGAGGCTGTTTCCGAAAAATCAAAGTAGTTATGAAATATAGCAAATACAGTAGCTAGGCAATACCTTCTATTCTGAAACCAAACTTTGATTTGCCTAGGCTCTATATGGGATAGAATCGGGCATTCACGAATAAGCTGCTGGCGACGCATTGAAGAGGGCTTTGGACACTCATGATATAGCCTTTCAAGAGCTTCAACCTGCTCAGGTGTATAACGGACATACTTTCCATTATCTTCAATTGATTTACCATCCTTGCAGGACATTGACATTATGACTCCTTACAATCCAAACACCCCTTTGGTTTACACAGCCTTCCCAAGTCTTCAACAACAATTCAAACACTAGCACTTTCAGCTACTTGTCTTTCTATAAACAAAACCACAACATTTCCATTTTCTTGGTAAGATTAAAAAGGGGAGGTCCTAAAATCAAGATTCTTGATATGTAAACAACCAATAACCAAAACGAAACGGCGTTTAATCGTTTATCCCTTAGCCTCAAGCACTAGAAAACATATATCTTTCGATTTCCGAGCTCCCAAGAACTAAACATACCAATTTTCACAATTACCAACATCAACTAAACATACATTATTAACCATTACGAATATCAACTAAATACACCATTATTTCATAAAGATCACTTTTTTTCCTACCCCCACTACTATAAAGACTTGTAACCTTCATCTCCTCTGTCATCCACTTGCAAAACAGTAAAGTACCAACCTTTTGAAATCTGAAACAAGATTAGACATGGGTATCTACCAAAACTAAAAAAGATCCAATCTTTAACCCTTGTAAAACAAAATAAACAAACCCCATAAACCAATCTTCCTAACTTTATCACTTCTTTCCAGTTTTCAACATCTCACATAGAATCATCAAAAAAAGAAGACAATAGTACGAAGATTACAAGGAATGAAATCTCCTCAAAAGGACAGATCTTGAATGATGAATACTATGGGCGGATTATGTTAGAAAAAGGTAACTGAAACTTGGGGAAAATGAGAGTAATAGAGAAAGGAGAGAAGGGAGGGAGGGATAATGTGATGATTTTTTGTTTGGATTGGTAAAGTGGTTTTGAGCTGTCAAATGTGTGGCTCGTTACCTTTTCTTTTCCTCTTTTGAGGCAACTTCTCCCTACTCTACTGTGCTCTACTACTGTACTCTCTGTGTGACATTTTGCTGACTGCAGAGCTGCACCAGATATGGAATATCTATGATAGAGACATCCCTATGCCCCCTTCAAAATGATTCACCATGTTCCAATTATTAATTGCATTGGTTGATTTGATATAAAATTTAGACATAATATATAAATATAATTTTTAATTTGATTTTAGCGGATAATTATATTTTTAATTTTTGAATGTGCATAAATAGACATTTAAATTTGTATAAATTAAAAAATTAGATATACGTGTCCTACATGGCATAATACATGTAGAATGTCATGTAGGATATAAAATTGTCATGTAAGATGAATGTGTCTATTTTTTCAATTTTATACTATTTTAAATGTTTACTTGTGCATACCCAAAATTAAGAATCATAATTGTTAGTTAACGTCAAGTTAAGGATTATGTTTATGTATCATACCTAAAATTAATAATGTTAAGGGTGGTTATGATTAGATTAAAAAGATTTAAATTAGAAAATGAACAAATATATAAAGAGAAGAGTATATAACTTTAAACATTATTTAAGCATTTGGATGGTTAAGGGTGTTTATAATTTGATTAAAAAGATTGGAATTAGAAATTGAAGCAATTAAGGAGAAAAGTAGTGGAGATATTTTTAAATTTGATGTAAATTATTATTATTATTATTATTATTTCTGAATTATTGATTGTTTTAAAAATATTTTTTACTTGATTAATTGAAATAAATACATTCCAATCTTGTAATATAAGTGAAATACGCTTTCTGAATTATCGTCAAGCTGAGGGATATTTTCAACATTTTTTTTTGATTTTTTATTACGAGTTTCGTGATCCTACAAGATTTTATTATGTCATGTAGTAGAGCGAGGGCGTATTTAAGTTTGGTTAACCAAGTAGAGACATGTCTTTAAGGTCGTCAATAATTCAAAGACAAAACTAATAATTGCGTTAAATTCAGAAGCTTTTAAATAGTATTTCTCTTTTAAAAAAAAAATAATATGTGCTACATAAATTTGGACCAACTAAAAAGATAAGTATCACATAAATTATGATATAAAGTACTTTTTATATTTTAATTTATTTGCCTGATTTTAATTTGATTTAAAATCTAAGAAAATAAAAGAACTCTTAAATTTTATGATTTAAATTAGAGATGTAATAGAATATATTAAAATATCTTTTAATATTATGATATTAAATTTAATATGTGTAAAAGTTGAAGTATCTAATTACTAATTAAAAAAAAAAGAGAGACAGCTTCTTTTTAAGCAAACCAAAAACAAAAAGTAAAATAAACCAATTGAAAGCAACAATAATTTTAATCTAATCTACTGTTGTTTGTGTAGAGTTTTTATAATTGTTACAAACATACCTAATATAATATAAAATAAATTTGGCCAATTGTATACTATAACAAATAATACTTATATTTATGTCACTGTCAAGTAAAAATAGATCAGCGAAAACACACTTTGAATATGTTGTTTCCTTTGCAATAATATATACACAACAAATACACAATATACTCAAATTCTTTTTACTTTCTACTAAACGTAGAGAATGGTCTAGCAAGAAAATAACATATTTTTATACTACATATTTAATAATTTAATTTAAAAATATTTATTTTATTTTTAACGAAATAATTTAATGTCATATAAATATTAATCACTTATTTTATATTGTAAATTTTAAAAATCTTTATTTTCTTTATATCAGATTAATTTATATAAAAGGCCAAATACATACGCAGGTCCCTAAAGTTGTTCGCGCTTTTCCCCCAGGTACCTCAACTAACCCAGATTCCTATTGAATCCTTTAACCCCCTATAATTTGATTTTTTTAAATATTCTTGGCTGATGTGGAGCCAAATTTCAATAAATTATTTTTGGTAATTGGACGCGTGAGATGAACCTTCTCCACGTGGAAATTTCGACCAATACACTCCAATCCAATAACACGTCAGTGCCACATATTAAATCATCAAACCTAAAAACCAATTTTCCCCCAAAACACTTCTAACTCGTTTCTAAACGAGAAAATCCTATGAATCTCTCCCTTTCAATAACTTTACAGCTGAAATTCTTAGATTTTAAAGTGATTTCGAGTGTTTTGTTGAAGGAATCATTGAAGATTGCAGACGATTTTGGAGTACATTCGCGATTTTTGAGCTGACGAGTGTGAGGTAAGTTCATTCCCACATTGACATAGTACCTTCGCAGTTGAAGAAGAAAAAATCGATGAAGAAGATAAATTCGACATTGAAACTTGATGATTAAGAAGAAATCAATGAAAAAGAGATATAATATAATGAGCTAAAGAGTAGAAATAATGATGAAGAGAAACAAAAGAGGAGAAATAAGGGAAGAATGGGAGAAATTAGGGTTAAAAGGGGGAAGAAGATCGTTGGTGGGTGGTTCAAGATCCACATCAGCGCTTTTAAATCGTCTGCACGCGCTTAAAGGACGTGAGATCATGTTTGGCTCCACATCAGCCAGGAATATTTAAAAGGATCAAATTATATGGGGTTAAAGGATTCAATAGGAATCTAGGTTAGTTGAGGTACCTGGGGAAAAGCACGAATAATTTTAGGGACCTGCGTATGTATTTGACCTATATAAAATAAAATGATTGGAGTATTTAAAGTTGTCTTTTACCAGTATATTTCTCTTTTAAAATATGAAGATCATTTTTTATGAAAAAAGGTTCCAAAACAAGGGTAAAGCATGTACTTAAAGTTCTGACAATCAAATGAAATTTTAAGAAAAAAACAGAAAATATGTGATACTAAAAAGTAGTGCATATTATTAATAGGTTAATTAAATAAAGGCAGAGAGTAATTAATTGTAAGGCTGAAAAAGGGAGAGGGGGTGTGGGTCACACAAGACATCATGATGAGGGTTTTTGCATGCGCCTCAATCCCTTTGGATTTTTTTGGATTTTCGTTTGTTATATTGAAATTTCGATTAAATTTTAATTATATTTTATAGAATTCATATTTAAGTTAATATGTTGCATAAGTTTTTCTTCATATTTAAGATTTAAATTTGAAAATTTTAATTAAATTTTATTATTCTCCTGTTATGATAAAATTTATTGGTGATCTTCTGAAGTTGATATCAAATTTCACTGAGATATCTTAATTGGTTATGTTCATTTTAAGTATTTCATGTAAGATTTCACTGTGTCATTCTGACAATAAAGAATAAAATGAAGGAGAGTGTAAGGGCATTTTCAACTCAAATTTGGTGTCACTATTATTTTTGGGGCGAAATAATCTGGTGAACCATTGTACTTGTATGCGTTTGTATTATTAATTCTTTTACTTACATGTTTATCAATTGAACTCCTAAACTCATCAAAATATAATATTTTAAACTTCTTTGATCATTAACCGAACTTATGTGTCATTAACAATGTTGAGTTGGAAATGTACGTGACAACAACAAGCGGTCGACAACGACTGAAAGGTATTTTACATTAAAATATTTAAATAAAAATAATAATTATCAATTTTTTTTTAAAAAATTAAAAACCCATCTTCCTCAACCATCCCTCTCCCACCCACTTCCACCCGTCTCTCCTACGCCTCAATCCCCTTTCTCTCTTCTTCTTCTTGGAATTTCATCCTTGGTGCCACCACCACTACTACTACTGCTACTACTAGCAGTTGCACGAATAGAAATAAAATCAAGAAAGGTCCGATTCTTAACAATAAAAGAAGAAAGATTGGATCTTTTTTGATGGAAACGAAGACTGAGGCAACTAGGAGCTAAAGTAGAGATGCTACTGCAGAAATTGCAAGAAGCTTTCATCTTTAACAGTTTCACTTGCATCCTGAACACAAAACAGAGTACTAGAAAAGAGTATCAGGACGCCATTGAATGAAGCAGAGATAGATCAAGATTCTTGGAATAGTTAAAGTACAAATAAATAAATAACCTTTAGGGGGTGGAGGCAAAAATGGTGATTGTGTGCGTCCAAGATGAAGGCGAAAATGGTAATAGTGTTTGGCTAGATTTGCTGGTTGGTAGCTTAGGTTGTTGGTTTTGTGGAGGTTGGAAGAGGAAATGAAAATGATGATGATGTGCGAAGGAGATGAAGACAGGTAAGAGTGAGAATATGAGTGGCATCACTGGAAAAAATGATTTTCCGGCAACGACTTTGGCTGTGAAATAGTGTGAGTAGGAGAGAGTAATGGAGTTCAACTGTAAAAAAAATATAATTAATAATTTATTCTTTTTCTCTTATTAAATAATTTTGATTAATAATAATTTTAAAAATAATTATGACATGGCATATATATATATAATGTTGATACGACATGTCATTTATATAAAAGAGATTGAGCTACACACGTCGTTCGAGGGGTTTAAAAAACTCGTTATAATTGAGTTTAAAGGTTCAGTTGACAAACATGTAAGTAAAAGGGTTTACAATACAAATGCATACAAGTATAAGGATTTTTTTGTGTAATCAACTTCAATCTACTGCACTAAATTTTATACCAAAATGAAATATTTTTCTCTATTTTTCTATCTCTTTATTATATATTATTATTTTTTATTTTATTTATATTTTCTTATTTCATAAAACAAATTCTTTCTAAAGCATTAACCATATATAATTCATGTTGAATATAAATTACTATTATTTTGTTGAATGGTTATTATTTTCAATTATTTTTAAGTACATTGTATTATTTGTTCAAAAACTAATATGTTTGTGTTTTAAATTTTTGTGAAGGTTAATTGTAATTATATCTAATTATAATTTATAGTAGAATTAACATAAATTTATTTTTTAAAAGTCATATATAGAAAAATTAATATATTAAAAACTAAATTTTATATATAAAATTAATATTTTAAAAATATTACATAAAAATAATTAAATATACAAGAAATTTAATTAAAATATATAGTTTATACAATGTTTAATTAAAAGTTCACATAATGAAATAATATTAAAATATTAAAAAAGTGAATTGGTGTCCAAATTTGGTGTAACACTGTTCACACACTAAATTTGATCTAAAAATTGATATGAATTGAAGCTTTAAAACACCAATTTAAAAATGGTGTGGGTTGGAGATGGTCATGTGTTGATGACGTGGCTAACAACCAATCAAATGATTACATATGTTATTTAAGATTTTAAAAAAATGTACTCAATAAAAAAAATAAAATTGATATTCTAAAAAATTAATATAACCCCCTCCCACCTACACTTGAATGGTAGTTGTCTTCCTTACTACACCCAACATTTTTTTTTTCTTTGTTTAATCTGCTTTTTGAATTTGTTTTAGATCTTTTTTATCTTTTTATTTAGGTGTTGTTTTGAGAGGAAGAAAAAGAAAGGGGACGTGTTAAATTTGACAAGATTCAAAAATGGATTAATGAGAAAATATGGTAGTTAGGAGGATAAATAGGAAGAATTCACTCCTATAAATAGGTAGCTCCTAGTTCATTTGTAACACACCTCTCACTTGCCTTCTCATCTCCTAAGGCATTTGTTCTTCTTTCTCTCTTGTAGTATTTCACTTGTATTCTTTTGGAGTGAAATAAATATTGGTTGGTTGTGTCTGAGGACTAGGCAAAAGAAAACAAAAGTTTGCCGAACCTCGTTAATTTTTGGTGTTCCTTTTATTGTTGTCTTATTTACTATTTATTAGCTACCTTCAGATATAGCAGTTGTGATTCCATCACTCTCTATATATTCGGCTTTCGCAACAATTGGTATCAGAGCCAAGGTATTATCTGAGTATGCTCTGTGGTTGCAGCATAGTCTGAACTTCCACATCAGAAAAAGATTTACTTTGGTCTTTGCATTGTTAGCTAGTAAATAGTATTTGTAGTAAAATGGGAGACAAGAAAAATGATGAGTCCACATCAAGTGTCAATAATACGTCATCATTGGCATCTTCGCTTATGACAAGAATTGTGTCAAATGCGAAATTTGCAGTTGAAATTTTTGACGGGTCAGGACATTTCGGAATGTGGCAAGGCGAGGTCCTTGATGTTCTTTTTCAACAAGGGCTAGATATTGCCATTGAAGAAAAGAAACCAGACGGTGTAGGAGAAGAAGATTGGAAGATTATCAACCGTGTTGCTTGCGGTACCATTCGATCTTACCTTGCAAGAGAACAAAAGTATCCATACACGAAGGAAACATCTGCAAATAAATTATGGAATTCATTGGAAGAGAAATTCTTGAAGAAAAACAGTCAAAATAAACTTTACATGAAAAGAAGACTGTTACGCTTCACTTATATTCCTGGTAGCACAATGAATGATCATATCACCAGCTTTAATAAGTTGGCGACAGATTTGCGGAATATGGACGTGACTTTTACGGATGGAGATATGGCCTTAATGTTGTTAAGTTCACTTCCCGATGAGTTCGAGCATCTTGAAACGACTCTACTGCATGGGAATGATGAAGTATCTCTCAAAGAAGTTTGTTCTGCCTTATACAGTTATGAACAAAGAAAGAGAGAAAAACAAAAAGGCGGAGAAGCAGAAGCACTGGTTGCGAGAGGTCGTTCTCAAAATCATATGAGAACGAAGAAAGGGAGATCCAAGTCAAGATCGAGACTCAGCAAAGATGAATGTGCCTTTTGCCGAGAAAAAGGGCATTGGAAGAAAGACTGCCCAAAGTTGAATAGCAAAGCCAAACCAAATAATGGGAAGGCTGTCATGGATTCAAATGTGGCTGATTGTGATGACTCCGATTACTCACTAGTTACAACAGATCCATTCAAATCATCTGATGTATGGTTGATGGACTCAGCTTGTAGTTATCATATGTGTCCCAATCGGGACTGGTTTATTGATTTACAAGAAGGAGAATGTGGAGTTATTCACACTGCAAACAATAATCCTCTTACCGCATATGGTGTTGGTTCAATCCGATTAAGGAACCATGATGGATTAAGTAGAACATTAACAGATGTTCGATATGTACCAGATTTGAAGAAAAATCTCATTTCTGTAGGAGCCCTAGAATCAAAGGGGTTCAAAGTCATTGCAGATAATGGCGTGATGAGAATATGCTCTGGTGCACTGGTGGTAATGAAGGCAATTCGAAGAAATAATAACATGTACCACTATCAAGGTAGTACAGTTATTGGGACAGCGGCAACAACATCCAATGACGAGAAGGAGGCAGAAATGACCAAGCTGTGGCATATGCGCTTGGGACATGCTGGAGGGAAATCCTTGAAAACTTTATCAGATCAAGGATTGCTAAAAGGAGTTAAAACTTGCAACTTGGAGTTTTGTGAGCATTGTATCAAGGGAAAGCAAACAAGGGTTAAATTTGGAACAGCTATCCATAATACTAAAGGTATTTTGGATTATGTTCATTCGGATGTTTGGGGTGCTTCCAAAACACCTTCATTAGGTGGGAAACACTATTTTGTAACCTTTGTTGATGACTTTTCTCGAAGATTGTGGGTGTATACGATGAAAACAAAAGATGAAGTATTGGGAATTTTTCTCAAATGGAAGGCGATGATAGAAACTCAAAGTGGCAGAAAGATCAAGTGTCTTCGCACAGACAATGGTGGCGAATACAAAAATGATCTTTTTCAGAAAATTTGTGAGGAAAATGGCATCGTCAGACATTTCACCGTCAGAAATACACCACAACAGAATGGAGTGGCAGAACGCATGAACAGAACTTTGCTGGAGAAAGTTCGGTGTATGTTGTCCAATGCTGGCTTGGGCAAAGAATTTTGGGCTGAGGCAATAACATATGCGTGCCATCTCATTAATCGTCTACCATCTGCTGCTATTGGTGGGAAGACACCATTTGAAAAATGGTATGGAAAACCTGCTGAAGATTATGGTACTTTATATATATTTGGCTCAATTGCATATTATCATGTAAAAGAGTCAAAATTGGACCCAAGAGCAAAGAAAGCTTTATTTATGGGAATTACTTCTGGAGTCAAAGGATACCGTTTATGGTGTCCAGAGACAAGAAAAGTTATTTTCAGCAGGGATGTTACCTTTGATGAATCTGCCTTGACAAATAAGGTAACACTTGAAGAAGCCAAACAAATTGATGGTGCTTCAAAGCAGGTGGAGTTTGAGGGAAAGATAATTTTCCCAACACAGGGATCAAACGAGGAAACAACAAAAGATTTTCCTCTTGAAGGAGAGCCAGTCGAAGAGGAGGTTCCATCTCAAGAACCTCAACCACAACTTGAATCAATAGCAACGAGCAAGCCAAAAAGGACAATAATAAAACCTGCTCGACTCACAGATATGGTGGCTTGTGCTAACTCAATTGCAGCCGATGACATTCCTACCACTTATAAAGACGCAGTCCAAAGTTCACAAAAAGATAAGTGGAGGAATGCCATGGATGAAGAAATGCAATCCCTTCATCAGAATCATACATGGAGATTGGCCAATCTCCCAGAGGGCAAGAAAGCAATTGGGTGCAAATGGGTATTTGCAAAGAAAGAGGGATTTCCTAACCAAGAAGATGTTCGCTACAAAGCAAGATTGGTGGCCAAAGGATATGCTCAAAAGGAGGGAATTGATTATAATGAGGTATTTTCTCCAGTTGTGAAACACTCCTCCATTAGAGTTTTGTTGGCTTTGGTAGCACAGTTGAATTTGGAACTAGTTCAGTTGGATGTAAAAACTGCTTTTTTACATGGAGACTTGGAAGAGGAAATCTATATGACTCAGCCAGAAGGATTCAAAGTTGATGGAAAAGAAAATATGGTGTGCAAACTTGAAAAATCGTTGTATGGATTGAAACAATCTTCTAGACAATGGTACAAACGATTTGACAAGTTTATGTTGCAGCAAAGGTACATAAGAAGCAAATACGATCATTGTGTGTATTTGCGCAAGCTTGAAGATAATTCCTTTATATATCTTCTCCTATATGTTGATGATATGTTGATAGCTTCTAAAAGTCAAGAGGAAATTGAGAAGGCAAAGAAGATTCTTGGCATGGAGATAAAAAGAGATAGACATTTAAAGAAACTTTATTTATCTCAGAAAGAATATTTGAAGAGAGTACTAAACCGATTCGGTATGAATGAAAAAACGAAGTCGGTTAGCACTCCGCTTGCTCCTCATTTTAAGCTTAGTGATGCTATGTCACCTAAGATGAAGCTGAACGAGAATATATGTCAAGAGTACCATACGCTAATGCTATTGGTAGCTTGATGTATGCAATGATTTGCACAAGGCCAGATATTTCACACGCTGTTGGAGTTGTAAGCAGGTACATGCACAATCCTGGAAAGGATCATTGGCAGGCTGTAAAATGGATTCTACGGTATATTCATAATACTGTAGATGTTGGTTTGGTTTTCGAGCAGAAAGATAGTCAATATCTTGTTGGATATTGTGACTCAGATTATGCAGGTGATTTGGACAAACGAAGATCGACTACTGGTTATGTTTTCACTATTGCAAATGCACCAGTTAGTTGGAAGTCTACTTTGCAGTCAACAGTTGCTTTGTCTACCACTGAGGCAGAGTACATGGCAATTACAGAGGCTGCGAAGGAAGCAATTTGGCTTCAAGGATTGCTTAGAGAACTTGGTATTGGACAAGAAGGAATCACAATATTTTGTGATAGTCAGAGTGCTATTCAATTAGCAAAGAACCAAGTTTATCATGCAAGGACGAAGCACATTGACGTCCGATATCATTTCATACGAGACATCATAGAAGATGGTGGAGTCATAATGCAGAAAATTCATACTACGGATAATCCTGCCGATATGTTGACAAAAGTGGTGACTGCGGTCAAGTTTCAACATTGTTTGAACTTGATTAACATTGTTGAACATTGAAGATTGAGGTTGAAGACACAATCAAAATTGTTGTTGAGAAAAAGTTGAAAATGGAGAATCTTGCCAAGGTGGAGATTTGTTAAATTTGACAAGATTCAAAAATGGATTAATGAGAAGATATGGTAGTTAGGAGGATAATTCTTCATTGGTAGGAAAGTCAAAGATAGCACCTTTTGTAGGTGAAATTTAGGTGAACAACAAATTGGTTTCACAAGGTAAATCTTGACATTTTGACATATTGTGATGTCATGGATGATATCAATAGGAAGAATTCACTCCTATAAATAGGTAGCTCCTAGTTCATTTGTAACACACCTCTCACTTGCCTTCTCATCTCCTAAGGCATTTGTTCTTCTTTCTCTCTTGTAGTATTTCACTTGTATTCTTTTGGAGTGAAATAAATATTGGTTGGTTGTGTCTGAGGACTAGGCAAAAGAAAACAAAAGTTTGCCGAACCTCGTTAATTTTTGGTGTTCCTTTTATTGTTGTCTTATTTACTATTTATTAGCTACCTTCAGATATAGCAGTTGTGATTCCATCACTCTCTATATATTCGGCTTCCTTAACAGGACGATCAGAGGAGGGAGGAAGAAGATGAAGAAAAAATATAAAATAGGAGTGTTAAAGTCTATTTTTTCCGGTGAAAAGATAGAGTGCGATGATGATATATTGATCAAAAATCATCTTTTTTTCACTAATCTCAAAAAATCTCTTTTATGATTTTTTAAAAAATTATTCTTTTCATTTATTTTCATATGTCTTTTTCTTTCTTTTTAGTGTTCTCTTTTTTGTGTGAGAAAAGAAGGGAAAAGGGTCTGATTTTACCCACAAACTTTATGATTTGGAACTGATATACCCTTCGTTTAAAAAATGGCCTATATATGCATGCCCCTGCCGTTATAGAAATGGCTCATATATGTCCTTTTACTTAACAGACCATTATTTAATAAATTAAAAATTCATTTCTTTATGCTTTAATCTGAGAAAATGGCACGTGGCTCTTAAAATACCCCGCCCAATTAATTTGTACCGACCCGATCCAATTGAAAACAAGAAAACCCCACCCACTTAAATAAACCTAACTCATTTCATTATATGGTCTCCACTCTCCACTTCAACAAGTAGTCTTCTTTGGTGAATATTGTAGATCCGAAGGGGTCGAGATTCCTCTTGCATCTCCTTTAAAAACAATCTTCCTGCTTCCTATTCCATCAAATATTCGAGACCTCTTTTCCATCCTTGTTTCTGTCTCAGAAATTACCATTGGTCGCAATATTGGATCTTCTTCATTCCCGATCTCAGGACCATATGCAGTAGACTGTTGCGTCTGAAAATGTTGTGGTAAAGCTTCTGTCTCATACTCCCGACCCCCGTAGTTGAAAACAATATCCACTTCTTCAATCATCCTTTAAAATGACACCTGCAACAAGCAAATAACTTAGACATAATAGGGACCACCTTAGCATTTAACACTGAAAAATGAATTTTAAAATCCTAAAGAGACAATAACTAATTGGGGACCAACAAAGATTCCATCTTTGCATTCAAAGAGATAAACTCATGTATTAAAGTAAGAAAATAAATCTTCTATGGACAGAATGTTAAGGGAAAAAAGCACATAAGTAAACTCAATTACATTTTTTTCACATTTTACCCTATATTTTTAACACGAAATCCTTAAAAGAAAAGGGAAGAAAGTAGTAGAAACTTACATAAGATTTTGAACGATATTGAAATTGATGGAGGCCATTTTAGAGCTCACTGAAATCCTAACAATTTTTTGATTTTTTCTTGTTGAAGTGGAGAGTGGAGACCATATAATGAAATGGGTTAGGTTTATTTAAGTGGGTGGGGTTTTCTTGTTTTCAATTGGATCGGGTCGGTAAAAATTAATTGGGCGGGGTATTTTAAGAGCCACGTGGCATTTTCTCAGATTAAAGCATAAAGAAATAAATTTTTAATTTATTAAATAATGGTCTGTTAAGTAAAAGGGCATATATGTGCCATTTCTATAACGGCAGGGGCATATATGGGCCATTTTTTAAACGGAGGGTATATCAGTTCCAAATCACAAAGTTCAGGGGTAAATCAGACCCTTTTCCCGAGAAAAGAAAGGAGAGGGAGAAAGCAAAAGAGAAGAAATATGAAATATGAGTGTTCGTGTTCATTTTTCGGCTAAAAAAGTGGAGAAATGTGATGGTAGATTTAGAAAAGCAATACAATGAAAAAAAATGGCATGAACAATTTTGAATAAAAATTTAACCTCCATTGAAAGAGTTTAAACGTGAAAAAATGGTGGGAGGTGGGGGCTAAAGAAATGGAGAAGATGAAGAGAAAATTAAATCTAAAAAGCTAAATAAAGTATTTCATGCACTGGAGTGTATCACACTCATTTTGACATGTCAGTAAGGTGTTAAAATGACACAATTGGATCGTACATGAGGTATCTAATATGAACATGATCCAATCAATGTGTCTGTGGAAAATTTGATGCCAATTTTAGGGGGTCACTGGTTGGTCACTCCCTCAGTCCTATTTTATAGATTATGAGTTAGTTTGATTAGACACGAAATTTAAAAAAGAAAAAAAAAGCTTTTGAAAAATATAGTTTAAATAAGTGATAGATATTTTTATAATTATAAATTACTTTATTAAAAATAAAATAAATATTTTAAAATTAACTAGACGTATTCGCCCGTGCAAGCATGAGCCCACCACTTCTATGTTATAGCATGTTTTCAAATGATTTTTGGTGTCTTCATAAAATTTTATTTGCAAATAAAGTAGAGTGCATCAAGTGATAAGGTTGGCTTAAGAAGAGGGAAATTGATTCCAGATAAGGTGTGATAGTTTCACATCAAATAAGCAATTTTGAGAAGTAATAGAGAATTGTATTGATTTCCTCTGAGGTATGCAACACAACCAATTATTTATCGAAAATAAAATTTCAAACAAACAAGTCCATATATTTTCAACAAACTTAATTAAAAATTTGAATAAGATACTACCCCTTTTTTTCCCTCAATATTTTTGATTATATTTATTTGGTTGTTTTGAAAGAAAAGAGTTTTTCCAATTAAAGTGATATTTTGAAAAAGGATTACTTTATTATTCAGAGTCACCATTTGGAATTGAGTTTTGGTGTTTTAAGTCACCTTATTTAAATTCCTAATCAAAAGGAAATTGACTCTATTTTTTATTGGTCTGCGAATTAAAAATTTGGGTAAAGAATTCTGTTGACCGATGAAAAGGTGTTAGGCATCCATCGAGTCCCGTGGTTCTAGCACGGTCGTTTTATTAACTTTGGTATGACTTGACTTACTTTTGGATATTATATTATTTAACTTAATAAAAAGTATTTTTACTTTATTCTCTCATTTATTTTAAACCTATTAAAATTTTATTTGTTTTAAATCTATTGAAAATTGTTTTATTATTTCTGGTGTGTGTCAATTAATTCAAAATTTGAAACATTAATATTTATTTATATATTATTATTTATTATTTTATTTATTTATTTATTTATCTTGCTTTTACATTTGTGTATTTTATTATTTAATGTTATTATGGAGTAGAATAATATAGGTATTTAATAGTTAGGGATTAGAATTTGTGTAGGAAAAAAATAATTTTAGAGTTCAAGTTAATTTAGGACTGTATTTTGTTTAGATTTTTAAAAATAGAAAGATGAAATTTATGAGATTTGAAATTAGTTTTATCACAAAAATTCTAAATAGATTTGGACTATATGATTTTTTTTAAAAGAAAATCTTTTGACTTTTCTTTTTTCTTTTTTTTGAATGTACGTCTTTTCTTACTTTTATTTTATTTTTATTTTTAAAGCTTTTTTTTTCTTAGTTATTGTTACATATATATATATATATATATATATATTTCTTTTCTTTTTCTTTTTCATTTTTTTACACTTTTCAACATTCTGTTTTTCTTTTCTATTTTTTTTTTTGTTTTCAATTGTCTTTATATTATTATTATTATTATTATTATTTTCATTTTTTTACTTTCTGTTTTTCTTCTACCCTTTTTTTTTAGTTTTCGTTGTTTTCTTTTTCTTTTTTTTACGTTAATCTTCTTTCTTTTTTTTTTTAATTTTCTTGTTATTATTATTTATTTTTGTTTCAATCTTTTTGTGTTTAATATGTGTTTTATTTTTTTTTCTCTTTTGTTTTTGTTATTATGTTATTTTTTTTTTTCTAATTCTTTAAATAAAATTTATAGTTACGCTTAATTATATGTTTAACAACCTCAATTAAAGTAACATTATCCTAATTTTATTGTTAAGGTAAATGAATTTATCGAAATAAACAAATTTCAAAGGTCTAAAGCATATACTACAAAGCTTCTCTAATACACTAATCAATTATTTTATAATTTTCTGTAAATAGAGTATCTCATCACTTAACTTTCGAAAGAAAAATAATCAGTTGACACAACTACATTATAGCATCTAAAAATAATAATATCTCAATATCACTTAATATTTCAATGTCATTATTATTTTGTCAAATATTATCCGTAATTTGTCCATCATTATAATTTTAATAAGCTATATGCAAAGGGTAGAGAAGAAAACCTTAATCTACTTGGAGTACTATTGCACATGTATTTAATGAACATAAACAATTGCATACTACCTAAAAATCGAGCCACAACGAATGAATACAAATAACATTATATTATTTATTCAAACCGATCTTCAATTATAAGAGGAATTTGAAAGTTTCCTCTTTGCGAAAAGATTTCACCAAAAATAACTGCTGCGATCTAATGATTTCCAAAGTTAATAATTGTAAATAACTTTAAAGAGCTACAAGACCGAAACCGCAAATAAAACCCCGGATTATAACTTAATTCTTAGGATAAAACTCACTTTTTTACTCTTTTCTCTTTGCTTTTGTTCTTGCTTTTTTTTCTCTCTCTGCATATTTCAATATCAGTTACTGTATTTCTTTTTTTCTGAGTCCGTCCTTTCTCTTTGTTCTTTTTTTTCTACTGAGTGTATCTTTTTATAATTTTTTTTTGTGCAAGTTTGGTGTTAATTAAAAGGAACGTAGTGGAATGGGATTAGAATTTAATTTGAAATATTGTTGAGGAAATCATGGTTGAGAAATAGTTAAATAATTATCCAACTAAATAATAATGACAATAATATTAATATTAATAATAATAATAATAATAATACAGTAAAACAACCAAAAAGAGATGTACACACGTTCAAATTATTATTTATTTTTTTAAAGAAAAAGTCGTGCAAACCAATATGGGGGAGAGAGAAAATTAAAATAAAATAAAAACTAAATAGGAAAAGAAATTTTTTAGGAAAATTAGTTTTTGGGAGTTTGAGGTTAATTAAGATAAGGGGAAGGTAATTTGAATATTTAGGACTCCTTCTTTTTTTTTTTTTCTTCTTTTTCTTAATATATACTACCATTATTTTTTTTTAAAACTAGTTAAAAGTTGAAGATTTAAAACAAATACCTTAAATTCACAATTTTTTATTATTAAAGTAATTTACAATTTTTTTATTTTTTATTTATTTTAAATATAACTCTTTTAAAATTGGTGTTAAATCTTTATGTTTTGGTAAAAAATTAGGTGTTCACAATAGAATCACTAAAGAATATGTGATAGTTTAAGTTCATTGCATTTGCAACAAGCAACCCTATAGTTATTGATTGCTACTATTCGAGTTTTTACAAGCAAAGATGGAGCGGAAGGGCTGCCAATAAAGCAATTATGAGATTATAACCACTCCCTGCTACTTGGCGTTATTAATTATACATCTCTCAAAAAACTAATATTCTCTAAATTAAAAAAGATTTCATTTTAATAAAGACATTTTCTCTCAAGCCTCTTCAAGTATTATGACATTTAATTGTCAATATCCTGAATTAAAAAAAAGTCATCACAATTAAAATTAGAAACAGATACAACAGATCTCAACATGTATAATCTCTCTCTTTCAAGAATATAGTCCTTGTGGCTTAACGTTGTCCATAAGGTGGCATCACACGTGTACAGATGAACCATCAATTAAGCCACTTTGAATTTTGTAAAGGAAAAAAATAAACTTAAAAGTTACTCAATTCAAAGAAATAAAAATAGATGAATCATATAGATTCTGAAAGTGATGAACAATGCATAGAAAAGCAAGCAATAATCTTTCTGTAACAGGTTATAAGTTAAACGTATTGAAATTTTGATTCATAACCATTTGAACTAATATATACCGTAACATCACAAAACAGTTGTAGCAACGTCCAAAAATAATAACAAAAGTGATTTCAACTGCAGTCGAAAATATCAGGACAAAATAAGAAGTAAATTTTGTTAATTCAGATTCAGATTAGATACTACTGTTAAATGAAAACACCTTATAGCTAGACATTAAGATTTAACTTATAAATCAGACTACGATATAAAATATACAAACTCTTAATTTTACACAACTTCATGAAATAAATTGTTATACCAAATTTAAATGAAGAATATATACCTCGACATTAGCGGATGAACCCAATCACTTTACCTTAAGTATCTATCATGTTGGATACTTATTCAACCTTCAAACTCTCTCAATTAACAATATGATGTCACTTACATGCTTTATGACATATTATTATCCAAGTAATATTCACTCCTTCCACAACCAAATTCTTCACCTGCTCAAGCCCACAGATAGCGGGATCAATTTTGCAGGTTACTTCGTTTAATGTATATTGCAAAAATTGTTCTCCTCTTGCTTTGATATATATGTTTTTTCTTGAGTCGATGATTCATTGGAACCATCTCTTTTTCTCTTAAGATATGGATAAGATCTACTTACGCTCTATTTTAAGTATGTTATTGTTGTACACAATTAAACAGAGTTCTTTCAAAAAAAAGTGGGTATAAAGCTTTAATATCTATTGAAAAAGGAAAATCTTGAGGTGGGGAGCAGAAGAGTTGGCAATCCGCTTACTTTGACTTCCAATTGAACTTTAAGAGGAGGAAGTAGGAACCCAAAAACTTCAGGAGCTTTCTCTTTTTGGACGTAATAAGCCATTTTTTCCTATTAATTTTGTCATTGATGATCTCTTTCTTGTTAGTTTTTTGTTTCAAAGTCAAATCCCTTCTCTTAACTACAATTGTAGAATTTAACTTCAAAACATTTGAATCCAAATAACCTAATTAATCTCCGAAAAATTATACTCCCTTTGTTTAAAAAAGAATGACCTTATTTTCCTTTTAGTCTGTTTAAAAAAGAATGACCTATTTTCTTTTTTGGCAACCCTTTAACTTTAACTTTCCATGTTACATGTTTAAGACCACAAGATTAAAGGGTATTTTGGTACATTTGACATTACTTTAATTTATAACCACAAGATTAAAAAATCTTCTTTCTTTTTTTAAACTCCGTTTTAAGTCAAACTAGACCATTCTTTTTGAAACAGAGAGAGTAATAAGAAACACTATGTTGATAGAGAAACATTTGCACAAGAAGCTAATGATGAAACGGATAATTAAATTCATCTAAGAATAAAATTAATAATTCATACTCCCCCAATTTTAATTTATGCGCCATATTTTTCTTTTTAATTTGTCATCCACGTTAGGTTGAATGCAACACTCTGTACTCCCTTAACCTAAAACACATGAACTCAATCTCAATTTGCTGAAAATAGTTATAGGGAGAGTTAAGGAAGTGCATGTTCCACCCAAAAAAGTCAAATCATACACATGTACTAAAAAAATTGCTTCTAAATTTAAATGGAAGAGCATCACATGACACGCATACACTAAGAAATAGAAGAATTTTGGGCCAAAAATTGCAAAAGGAGCTAGCATGTGAATTGGAACAGGAGAATAATAACGACAATGAAGAGAAAATAACTGAACTTCTCTTTTAAGTGAAGCGGTGACTCTTGAAATATAAGCCGTGCAGTTTAGCTTATTCATTAGCTTATTCGTGAAATGACTATATTATCCTCAATTTTAATTCTATGAACAAATAACCAATATGTTGATGCCATTGACACTTCTAATATAGTTATATTTTTAAGTATTTATTACAGAAATGTGTCTTTTTTGAGGGACCAATTAAAAAGGAATGTGCTTAAGAGAACTGGAGAAGTATTACTTTCTCCTATCCAAATAAATAAGTTTCTCACATAAATTTATTTTTAATTAAAAGGTGTATTTATTTATTTATTAAATTATTCTTTTTTTAATTGGTAGAAGAATATGATAAAAGCAACCAAAAAAATAACAATAGTAACAAAATAATCTTCGATTAATTTTTTTTTAAAAATAGAATGTATCACACCTCAAAAATTATTAATTATTTTGAATGGGGGAAATTATTGTTCCTTGCATTGGTTGCTAAGGACAATAAAAATAACTTGTGCATGATAATATTACCATCTTTAGTTAAATTTAATAAAGAATACTCAATCTTTGAGGAGATCTTTAGCTCTGCCAATAGTTTAAAATTTATTGCTTCTGATTTATTAACGGGTAATAAAAGAATTTTATAATAGGTTCAAATTCTTTTTATGTTTTAGTGAAGTAAAATATGTTTATATTATATATACAAAAATGTTATATTTATTTTTAAAAATATATGTATAGTTCAAAAATGATATGAAATACACGTAAAAAAATTATAAAAATTAATATGTAATATTTTTGCAACACACATGCAGAGACTCATATATAGATATTGATAGATTAATACTTACTTAGCATTATTTGTTATATAACTAAGTTAACGATATATGATAGCATATAATTTGTATCCATACCTGCTGCGCCTGCAAGATTTTCTAAAAAACATTTTGTATTACCTCGCCCTGCAAAGATGCAAACCCACACTGCCCCACAAGTATTATAACCACCCACCTTTATAACCGTCCCGTCCTATTATCATCCCTAGATATATTACTAATCATTCAAGCATTTTTTTTGCTTTTTAGTGAAGTAAAATATGTTTAAACTGTTATATATAATTTTTATTATACTTATTTCTATATATGCATAATGTAAAAAAAAAAAGACATGGAATACACATGTAAATAAATTATAAAAAATTAATGAAATATACGTGCAACACACGTGTAGAGAGACTTATATACAAATATCGTTAGATTGATATATTTTTTGTAATATACCTATATGATATCATATAATTTGTCTTTATATATTGACAATCCTTTAAATTTGTTAGCATATAATTTGTTGTAATAAAGCACATAAACATAAGTTTTAATTCTTGTTATTGATTGTATGTATAGTGAAAGGATGTGAGAGAGAGGGGTTGGGGTGTGAGGTGGGTGGGATAATGGAGAAGACAATTTGGGGTGGAGGCGTGGGAATAACTTTTTTTAATTAAAAGTGTTTAATTTTTTTTTAAAAATTATTTAGTTAAATAAATGTCACATGTCAATGAATTATTGGTAGTTTTTTTCCTACTAAAAAAATCATCATTTAATATATTTATTATTATATATGTCACCTGTCGTTATTTAATTCGTCACTTTGACACGTCATCAACGAATGTGTTACACACACCTTACAAATTTGACAGATTGTCGAAAAAGTGTTTAATGACACAGTTGAACATGATATAAGGTGTTTAAAATGAACAAAACCTAGTTAAGATGTCTAAGTAAAAATTGATGCTAAGTTTAGGTAGCCACAGAGGGGTTAGCCCTAGAAAGTTTTATGTGGTATGATGTGACAATATGAACATTCACATTCTATCTAAGTTTGTAGTTTATAAATCTTAACATCATATGTTAAGTAATACTTTATTCTTTTTCGTTATTCGTTCGCGTTAATTAATTTTATATACCCTGAAAAAAATAGAACACTCAATTGCAAATACATGACGATTGAAAGGTGCTCCTCCCGCTTATAGTGCACTATCTGAGCTACATACTAAACTTTCACAATTAAAAAAATTAGAAGTTGTTAAGTTTGTATGGTTCTTAATGAGTAAGTTTAAATATTTCTTTTATTAATAGGTATTCGAGATTTTACTATATATATGTGTTGAATCTAGTTTTAGGGTCATTACTTTGATCTCGACTGCTTATACAAATAATTCAAATAAAGAAAATGTATTGAAAGGATTTAGAAGCCAAAAAGAAGATTTTTTAGTGTCTTATTTTGTTGAGATAAATATGATATGTTCTCATTTATAACTTCATCTTGTAACTAAGTGTAATCTTACCTTTTGCATAGGTAAATTTCAGTAGTAAAACGTAAAATACTACATGCTTTGAGTTTATTCATAACGTGATCGGTACTCCAGAATCATTATTGGTCCCCCAATGAACCCTTGTCCTAGTTGACTACTTAAAAGAAGATTTACTCAATCGATAAAAGGTTTAAAATGAAATTTTTGAGCAGTTAAACTCTAACTAAATACTCAACTCAAACTGTGTGTAAGATATTCAATTGCATAAGTATAATAATTTGCAAAAACATCTCAAAGAAAAGTAAATACTTAAATACTCCTCAACTTCATCTATCTATGAAGCCTCTATGTTTGAGATATGTGTTAGATTAAGACGTAAGATGCTTGAATAAACTAAACTAAAAGTAAATGTGAAGTCCTCCGGAATGTAAAGAGGCTCACCAAAACTATCTGGAGTGTAGAGTGATCTCAACGAAATGTTTATTGATGATTCTGAATATTTGTATCTGAATCATAAAAAGATATAGGTCGAATGATATCAATACATTTGAATGTACGAGTATGTAATATAGCCGAAATAAAATAACTGAATATAAAAACTGCAATAGATATTACATAAACTCAACTGAATGTAAAGAATTAAAAGGATTGAAATATTTAACCTTACGATATTACTTTAAAATAGATAAAAACATCAAGATGATGATGCTAATCAATATGATAAGAATATATATGATCGAAAAATATAACAAATGAATGTATTTTATTTATAATAGTTTGGGAATATATTTATTAAATATTATATATGCTTTAAATTTCTTGAGAAGTATCCTCTTTTCAGCAAAATGAATGAAACTTTCAGTTGCTAAATCCACCTTCTCCTCCAATCCCATTTTATAAAAATGGCATTCGACTTCTTATACCCTTCTCTTCATTTTCAACTTCTTCGTCTCTTCCAGTAGATAGAGTCCATCAACACAAAGGGAGGCAATCTGTACTAGTCTCTGATTTCGAGCTCGGTGAACTCAAGATTTCCAAAGGTCAGTTACAGTTACTTAAATACCATAACAAGTTTTTCTACTCTTTCTATCTCTTCTATTTGATTTGGGTTTGTAAAATTTGAATTGTTATGACTATGTCTATAATGGGTAGGTTTCAGCCAACATTAAGCTAGTTTGGGTCGTTTGTGGAATGGTGTTTGGTAGTTACCTTTCCATTAGAGGCTATTAAAGTTTGCATTTTTATGATTGTAGAATCGATTTTCTCATCTGGGTGTTTCTAATTTGGTCCAAATGGAGCAGAATTGATATTGAGGATTTGTAAGCGACAGTTACTTGTTTGGGATTGAGGCCTAGTGGTAGTAGTACTAGCTTCTGGGTCCTTTAGGGAGTTGGGGTAGGCGTAAAAATGAAAAAAAAACTGAAAAATCGGATGGAACTGAATTAATTTGGTTTTTCGTAGACAATAATTTTTCAGAACTACAGTATCGGTTCGGTATGGAAGATCCAATTTTTTTTATACATAGCTGCTGGCACCCTTAGGTTCACAGAGGGGTTCCTCCATATGTTGTGATTCAGTTATGTTAGAAGATTATTATTTGTTTTGTTTTGTTACTAAACAAGCTTGGCATTTTCTCTTGGCACACCTGCAGCTTACCAAGGCATTACCCTAGATAGATAGGAAGATTGGAGGTTGAGGATTAAGGTAGAAGGTTAGTAGGTAGTCAGGCGTTGTCTAGTTCTCTTATTGGTATTTGTTGTTTCCTTTGGTCTAGTTATTATATTATTTGTTATTTTTACTTGTTCCATCTTAGTTGTTTTCTGCATTGCTTCTTCGCTATTGTATATGCTTTACTTACTTGTTTTTTATACTTACTCAAGCTAAGGGTGTATCGAAAACAACCTTTCTACCTTCACATGGTGAAGATGAGGGTAAGGTTGTGTACACACCATCCTCCCTAGACCCCACTTGTGGTATTATTTTGGGTATGTTGTTATTGTTGTAAGCTTGGCATTTTCTGTGGTAGTTTTGACTTTTGAGTTCCAGATATGGTTTTGTTTTTTGTTAAATTCTGAAAGACTGCTATACGAGTGTTAGCAGTCATCACGGTGACAGTAAACATCAATATGCAAGTGAGTATACTATTACCTACAGTTGTAAATCAGATAATGGAAACACATATTTGATTCTTGTTTGACTAAATGTCTCTGTGAGTGGCTACTTTAATTGGGAAATTTTATGCAATTGCCTCCCTTTCTCTCTAAAAGTTTTGTTTAAATTTGCTGTCAAAATATATACAACAAGAACCCAGGAGCTGCTACCAAAACTAATTATCTATTTATCCATCTCCGATTCCTCATTTGATCATCATTTATGATTGCTCGATTTCAATCATCCGTCTTTTGCTTATGGGTAAAATCACACCGATTATTTACATCACATTAATAGATGCATGACCTTGACCATTTTTTTTTAAAAAAAAACACAAAATGGCCCATTTTGAATTTAAAAGTAGCTCATTTTACAAAAAGAAAAATAACCCATTATATCATACGTGTACCGAAGAACTGAACCAAATTAGAAAAAACCACTCGATATGCACCAGTGAAGAACCGAACATCCATCCCTAGTTTATGGAATGGTATTTTGTAGTTAGTTCCTGATTGGAGACTATTAAAGTTCGCATTTTGACGAGACCAATTTTCACATACATGATCTAGTTTTGTGAAGTTTGAATTTTAGTGATTGTAGAATCAAGTTTCATCTTGGTCGGTCTAATTGTGTCAAAATGAAGCAGAATTGATATTGAGGATTTGTTTAGTCAACCTTAAGCTAGTTTGGGATTGAGGCGCAAAAGTTGTAGTAGTAGCTCCTGGGTTGTTTTTGAAATGGCATCTTGTAGTTAGCTCCCCTTTGGAGGCCATTAAAATTTGCATTTTTGAGGAGCCTTTAAGGCCTTTGTCTAGGAGTAAGAGCACAATGCATGATGTGAATTAGGCGTACGGCAAGGATGCAAACGCGATTGCAGACAAAGTCCGGCATTTAAGGGGAAAAGAATAGAGGGGTAGGCCCATTATCTAAGTTTTGAACCATGCAATGTTCCTGGAGAATTTCTTGGTTATCAAAAGAAAAAAAAGGGTTGCAATTTTGATTTGGGGGGGCATTAGTTTTGAAGGTTCATGTTTTATCCTTTGGTGTATTCACTTCAATCATCATTTACATGACTAGGGATACTAAATTTCAAACGTTTTTGATCTTAGATTAGAATGTTAATCTTTCATATGGTATTTAGTGACATTGGAATGTTTTAGTTTCCCCACTATTGGTGGCTATTCAAGTTTGAATTTTGATAGCTCATGTGTATTGAGATTTGCAGGTCCTCGATCACATCTTTTCAAATTTTGAATATTCTCAACTTCACAATCACTCATTCTCAATTTCAAGAAGAATTTTAAAAGAATGTACTCTGAGCAGTTTCAATGTCTGGGCAGTTCATCTGAAAATTTCAGAGTTCCTAATCAATTTCTTGTTTAGCTGCTGGGTAGTTGCTAAAGAACATTCCAATTTTCACCAGGTCAATCCAACTTCAATTTAGAAAATTGTATTGACATATCAACGTTTCCACCAGAACCAATAAGAAGGTACATGTTTGTGTAAAGCTGAAGAGTCCATTAACTATCTAGTTTGTTTCCTTATTCATGTTCTTTCTGTTTCAAATAGAATTGGTCCTCTGGGGCCAACAGAAAGCTCTTGGAGGCACGAAAGCAAGTAGCCAAAGAAGTCTTAATATGTCTTATCTTTTATATTTCTCATTTTTCTTTTGTTGTGGTTTCTTAAAATAAGTATAGACAGTTACTATTTTCACTTATAACAGTGGCCTTATGCATATCCTTTGTATTTTGTCAGTAAAGATCGTTTTCATTTTTTTTGACATTTGTACTACCTTGGTGAAACTTTTAACAAAGAGAATGTTCTGTTCTATCATCTGGTTATTGGTACTAAGGTGAATATTGCATATGCAGAAATAGTAAGGGATGACCCCACAAACAATATTCCGGATACAATATTTGCAAAGCTTGGAATGCAGCTTCATAGGAGGAACCAGCATCCACTTGGCATCCTTAAGAATGCGATCTATGATTATTTTGACACAAACTATCCAGACAAGTTCGACAAGTTTGATGATCTGTGCCCTATAGTTTCTGTTAGACAGGTTGGTCCAAGAAGGTTAAGGAAGCACTTTTTGCACTTTTCGTGATTTTGTCTTCTTAATTATATATTTGCTTTCTGGATCTTATGTGCTAGAATTCTGTTCCTTTCTATCCCATTGATCAAGCTTTTTCTTTATTCTTATAGCGAGCACAAGTATCTGTTTGATTTGTCAGTAAAGTTAGGGTCCTAACAAGCCATTCTTTTTGGTCTATTCATGGGGTTCCTCTACTAGTTAGAAATAGGTTTCAGACTTGTTAGAGAAGTTATATTATTGTTATTATAACTATTATTTATATGTGTGTGTATAAAAAAAGTACTTTTATTTTATTTGGTATGATGATGATCATGATTTGAGTTTAGCTTGAATGAAGAAATGAGGATTCATATAGCCTGCCCCAACTTGTTTGGGATCGAGGCTTTGTTGTTTTTGTAATGGACTCTACCCTCCTACTCCTGAAGGCTTAATTGTATTAGCTGTAAGGCCAATATTCCTTTTTCCTGTCAATTATGAGTCAGACATGTCAACATTCAGCCACTAACCTATAGAGAATGGTGTTGAAGAAGCCGTTAGAATCATCAAGTTTCTCAATGATAGGTTGAAATACTATTCAGTATGGCTACCTCTTTCTGCTACTTAATTTACATCTCTTGTTTGTGTTATTACATGCTCTATAAAGAATAGGAAGAATAGCTCAATGATGGTATTAAACTGGAAAATAAGTTTATCATTAGACTTAGGATAGGAAAAGTTTTTTTTTTTTGAAACATAACACGTTTATTGAAGAAATGCTTGTAACTACTGATGTGAATTTGTTCATCCTATAGGGGTTACTTTGCCAACCTGTAGTGTTATATAGTGGCTCAATATTTAATCTTAACTGGAGTGTAACTGCTTTAGATTATGACTTGAAGTCATCACGTAGGGTGTGTTTGGTATGTATTTTCTAGGTAAATAAGTGGGTTTCTTACTTATTTTCTTGCGTTCGGTTGGTAATCACAAAATATTATCCTAAAAACATTTGTATATAATTTAGACAATATTATGGGAGGGGAGGTAGGGGTGTGGATAGTGGGGATGAGGGCTATGGAGGTGGGGGTGAAGATGAGGTGTGTTGGAGGGTGGGGAGGACACTATCAATATTTAATGTCACTGGTAGAACTTGTTTCCTTACTTTCATTAGAGTGGTCGTTTTCCTCATTTTTGAGCTTGTATTTCTAGGGAAAACGTTTTCCAACATATTTGACCAACTGAACATGGGAGAGAATATTTTCCTTCATACTGAACACACCCATAGTTTAGAAATGCAGGACCTAGACCTACTAGCTCTAGAAATCATAGATATTTGAGAATCATGCTGATTGAAAGTTAATCTGGGGAACGGATGATAGGTTAGCTGATATAGCTGTAATTTTCCTTCCAAGGCGGTGAGAAATTTTGCCGGTGAATTTTTAATGGATCATTTTTTTTATGGTTTGGATGTCCTGAGTTTCAACCCAAAGGAAAAAATGTATCTTTAGACACCATATTTGTTTTGTGCATCTTGTGTTTCCAGCAGAGCACAAACGCCTGTCAATAGACCAAAGTATAATTCTGTCATGAGTTCTTAACTACTTAAGCATATCTAGGTTTATATTGTAACTATCGTTATGCTCAATAAAGCTTTTCTAAGTTGTGCTGCTTTTTCTTCTTATACCAATTCGTCTTTTGTGTTCATCCATGGTTAATGATGGGATATTCATATAATGTACTTGAGATGTTTTTCTCTTTATTTCATTTATTATCTTGGTAACAGTTTTAAATAACTTAAGTTGCTTTCTTCTTCCATCCTGTAGAACTTTGATGAAGTGTTGGTACCTGCTGATCATGTAAGCAGGAATTACAATGACACATATTATGTGGATTCTCAAACTGTCCTAAGGTGCCACACCAGTGCACATCAAGCTGAGTTACTGAGGAATGGACACACCCATTTTCTTGTTACTGGAGATGTGTACCGTAGAGATTCCATTGACTCGACTCACTACCCTGTATTCCACCAGGTTCTCTACCTGCAAACATTTTTTTCTGCTGACATTGCTGACTGTCACCCTTTTAATGGTTTTCTTTCATATTGTGTAGATGGAGGGTGTACGGGTCTTTGCTCCAAATGATTGGAAGGCTTCAGGTACTGATGCAACGTCACATGCTGCAGAAGCTCTGAAGAAATGTCTTGAGGGTTTGGCTCGGCATCTATTTGGTACAAAGCTTATATCTCATCTAAAGTGAGTCGTAATGATTTGATAATAATTTACCATATAATTATTGGGATAGCAAACCAATAATGAGTGGTGGTGATTTGACTATGATTTACCATTTAATTTCGGTAGTGCAACCAATCTCTTTCTACATAATTCCCTAAGTCATTAGCAGTTGGTCCTTAGATGCCAGCTATTTATGTTCATGGGAGGCTAGGGAAAACTTCTAGGAGGTTGAGTTCACTGTAAGAAGTTACAGTGCCTTTGGAAGTACTAATCTGATATTATAATGTACTTGGTGACCAATTGACTCAGGAGGGGTCCAATCCTCTGCTGCTATTCGAAATTTTATCGATCTTACTTCATTGATGATGTTCATGTATAAATTTTGTAACTTATCCTCTTCTTCAGAACCCATCTTTCTAATACAAAATTTTCTTTTCTGGACAAAGATTTATGAATTTCCAGCCTAATCTTTCTAAATTCTTCAGGTGGGGTGGAAATACACTGGGTTGACACTTATTTCCCGTTTACTAGTCCATCATTTGAACTGGAGATATATTTTCAGGTAAACTTTGCATAGTTTCATGCTTTGGTTTGTTTTATTTCCTCCTCTCCAAATGTTAAAGTCCAGAATAATATGCGAGTTATTTTTGTGGTTTCATCAGATTGTTAATAAGATGCTATAAAATGTGTAGAAGTAGGGGTAGTTGTTACCTAGCAGGAGTGGCTTAATATATAGCTTTTTCATCTTCCCTTTCTTCTTCTTTTACTTTTTGGGTAGTGAGGGGGTTCTTATATTTATTTGGAGGTGCGAGACATAATTGCCCGAGCAGGGGTAGTTTGTTACCAAGCTGCAATATCTTAATATGTAACTTCCTCACCTTCCCTTTCTTCTTTTACTTTTTGGGTGTTGAAGGGGTTCTTATATTTATTTTGGAGGGGTAAGACATGATTTCCTCAAAGTCCCTTTGGGTTAGCTTAGCATAACATTTTAAAGTCTAATGGTAAGGTTATTCTGCCTGCATTTTAAAAGAGTAAGACTTTATCACCTAATTAAACATTTTCTTCCACTGTGGCTCAAGAGTGTCAAGCATGCTTTTGACACACACATCATTTGCCATTCTCTAATTATGTGAGCTAGCTATCGTTACTTTGAATTCAGTCAATAAATGGAATTTTGTTGGAGATACAAAGCAGGAAGATTAAGGATGTGTGCCAACAAGGAGTCCAGCATAGAGGAAAGGAAGATACAAATTGTTAATTGTTTTTCTTCACTACAAAGGAAATGATTTTTTATTAGTTTATGTACTACACAGCACAACACAACACTATCAATTCATTCGAAGCAGCTAAAGAGAAACTTTTGTTAAAAAATTTAGTGACATTTGATAGCATTGTTGGTGTTATATCCCTCAGAATGTAAAGAGGACTACCTTATTTTTTGACTAGTTTGCTTTTTTAACTCAGAAGAGAATTTCAGAGCACTTAAGTATTGCGTAATTACAATTGATAGAAATGAAATCTCGAGAAGAAAGCCAGAGCAAAGACCAATTTGAGCTATTGAAAGTAAATAGGAAATACACTCATCCTTCCAGTATAACTTTTATTGTGATCTACTTACTGTCAAATCCTTTTCCAGGATCAATGGATGGAAGTTTTGGGTTGTGGAGTGACTGAACAAGAAATATTGAAAAGAAGTGGTAGAACGGGCAATGTTGCTTGGGCATTTGGCCTTGGATTGGAGCGCTTGGCTATGGTTTTATTTGATATTCCAGATATTCGACTTTTCTGGTCAACTGATGAGCGGTTCACTTCTCAAGTAATTTCTTTATCTTCCCTCCTCTCTCTCCTTTTTAATCGCCAGTTTGGATTTTGGTAGCGATTGATAACATTTTCTTGATCATGATGTAGTTTTCTAGTGGCCGGCTCGGGCTGAAGTTTAAGCCATTTTCCAAGGTAAGACTTGTTTGCTAATGTTTATCTTATGGGTTTTAAGCATTTGAAGAATCCAACACTTATATGTGCTTTTAGCATTTCATTTTTTATAAAGGGTGTGTTTAGTATAGAGGAAAATTTTCTCCTAGAAAACAAGTGGTTTTTTTACTTATTTTTTCTAGTGTTTGGTAAGTTAGCAAAAAGGTACTTTCCTATGAGCATTTATATGTAATCTAGCATAACACTACGGGGGTGGGGTGGAGTGGGGAGTGGGAGTTGAGGGGTGGTGGGTGCTAGGATGTCAAGGTGGGGAGGAGACAATGAACTTGCAACGTAACTCATGGAACTTATTTTCCCTACTTCCACTAGGAAAGTTATTTTCCTCATTTTTATGAAACTTGTCCGAGATTTCCAAAATATTTTGGCCAACCAAAACATGGGAAAATTGGAGAACATACCAAACATACCTTAAGTTCATAACTTTTTGTTTAAAAATGTACTTGAAGGGTCCATTGAGTCTTATGACTGCATAATTTTTTGTGTGGATCTATTAGACTTCATGATCTTGTTTAAGAGACTTAAGTTCCTTAATTATTGCAGTATCCACCTTGTTATAAAGACATGAGCTTCTGGATCAGTAATTCATTTACCGAAAACAATCTCTGTGAAGTTGTTAGAGGAATTGCTGGAGACCTTGCCGAGGAGGTACGTCCATGTTATGATTCTACTTACTGCCAAATTTAACTTGTAGATATTGAGGGGCCCTTCATCAATGTGTCGGACTGACTCTTATTAGCTTAATAAACGCAAACCTCAAGTTCACCAGTCTCTTATTAGCTTAATAAACTCAAACCTCAAATTCTCCAGTACAAGAGATGTAGACAGATGATGTTGGCTAAAAGATTTGACTGTGAATACTTATCACAAAGGGGAAAATAAAGGGATCCAGTTGTGACTTTGAATTTCTCCCATTTAATTGTCCTTGAATATACCCCAATATTCAAATTTTTGAGTGTGTATTCCAGATTATCCTGCAAGACTTCCTGAATATTTGTAACATGAGTTCGTGTAGTGAACTAACTCTTGTATTTAAGTGGTGAAGGGTAGAGGGTGGGCCTATCATTCCCTCCCCGAAGGATGGCTCTAGATGGATTTCTTGGTCATCATGTACTTCATGTTTGTAACATGAGTTCGTGGTAGTGACTGTTGCTTCCATTCCTACTACTGTCAGGTGAAATTGATCGACAACTTCACCAATAAGGAAGGAATGACGAGTCATTGCTATAGGATAGCTTATCGGTCCATGGAACGTTCACTAACAGACAAGGAAATAAACGATTTGCAGGTAAACCCTCTTTCAAATGTAACTATTCCATTTTTCTCCCACCACTAGTAAACGTCTTTTTTTTGTATTTCGGATGCAGTGGAAAGTGAGAGAACAGGTGGAGAACAAGTTAAAAGTTGTTCTAAGATGAGCTATTTCAATAGTTTGTTTTTCAGTGATTTTGTAGCTTACAACATGTAGTTATTTACATAAACTATATTCATCACACATATTTTCATAGAGGAAAATGCTTATTTGCTCTCATTTGTAGTTTTGAGGCCAATATGTGAAGGCAATAACTTAAGGGGTTGTTTGGTTGATTGTATTTGAATATCTAATCTCAAAATAAACTCTCACATGAGATAGTGCAAAGTTTAGTTGGTTGCATTAGGCCATCTCCAACCTATATTTTAGTATCATGGTGTGACACTATTCAACAACACGAGATCACCTTTTATATTATCGTATAATTATTAACTTTTAATTTGACATATTATAAACTGTGAGATTTTAATTACGTTCTTAATATGCATAATTATTTTTATGTAATATCTTTATAAGACTAATTTTAATTTTAAATTTGGTGTATAATTTTATAAATTAAGTTTTGCGCATACAATTTGTATATATTTTATAAGTTACTTGTATTATAATTTTATTTGTATAAAAAAATTAATACGGAGTACTAAATAATTAGGTAAGAAAATAATATGAATTTTATAAGGTGGGTAGCTGAAAAAAAAGAAGAAGAAAAGATTGTTTTACGAAATAAGAATATATAAATAAAAAAAAATATATTATTGAAGAGAAAAAAATATATAAAAGAAATAACACTTTTTTATTTTTTGTGTAGTGAATTGGAGTTAATTTACACTAAAACAGTGTTAAAAGATGCCCTTAGAGAAAAAAGAAAAAAAGAAAGAAGATGCCCTTAGAAGAGAGAATCATCATAAATTAACTACTACAATGTTTGGTTGGTGATGTTAAATGCTATGTGAAATTTATGTATTATCTTATTTTGTGATAGAATGTGGAATAAGTATACGTATTAGTTATGAGGAAATTAAATTATTTAAAGGTGAAAATGTATTTTGAGGTATGAAAAATTAAACCAAATATACAGTTTGGAGAATTATTTAATTGGTTTTATATTTTAATCATATCTATATAAACATGAACAACATAAGAAATCACATTCTATAAATTGTACCTTGTTATAGAGTTATTTTGACACTTTTTGGTTTTTGGGCTACAACTTTACCGAGCAGATTAGCATTTCTTTTTACTGTGCATTTTTCGAACAAAGAAGACGACTATAGGGTCAAATTCGCTCTTCAAGAAACTACTCGTCACATACCTTCTGAAACGAGTAGGCTAGCACACGGGTTGTACCGTTAACTTTGAGTTGTCGAGTGATGATTGGTTGAGGGGACTTTCATCATGTAGCTGGGTACAAATAAGCCAGTTAAAGACGAGTAGGCAAGGCGTTAGGCTAGTGCGAGTGAGGTACGTAAACGAGGACAAATCACATGATTTTGTACTGGTCAATTTTGAGTTGTCGAGTGACGATTGCTCATCTCCTAAGAAAGGAGTGGAGGCCTGTCTTATAATAAAGGGGCCCTCTCTTCTCTGATGTGCGCTATATTATTGTGTCCTATTCCTTAAGGAGTGATTCGAAATTAAGCCACATGACGATATCTGCCAAAAGAAAGGGGGTCTTGAGTACTCAAACGCGTACGAGGAAAGAACAATTATTCAGAGCATTTAAATCTAGTGGATGAGGTTCCATATTCATAAAAAAACAGGTTTAAACCATTTTACGAAATCAAGACAAAAAATTCTTACAAAATCTCCTTGAGTAGGTAGCTTTGAGGAGATACATATGTGTATCTAGCTTGTATCTAATGAGGGACATCTTTAAATATAAATGATACAAGAGCTTTGAGTTTAAGTTAGGGATATTCATGGTTATGGTTAACAACCAAATCAAATCGCATTTTGAACCAAACCGATTAAAAATTGATATTTGGTTTAGTTTGGTCAGGTTTGGTTTTTAAATTTTGAAAATTGATACTATTTGGTTTGGTTTTGATTTTACTAAAAAACAACCGCAAAAATAATCAAACTGAACCGATAAATTAGATATATAAATTTTATAATTATTTATATATTATTCATAAGTAAATTAGAAATATTTTGCTAACTTTTTATTAACTTAAGTCTTTGACTTTACCATTTTCTCAAGCCCAACACTTTAGCCAAGCATAACAATCTCAAATTCAAATCCATCAAAATTTATTTTAGTCTTTACTTATTGTACTTCACATAAAATAGTCACACTTTCTCTTAAATGAATCACTTTATTCGTGTACTGATAACTCTATTATTGCTTAATTGCTTAACTGAACTGACATTAGTTTTTTTGTAGATTGTTCATGTACTTGGTGTTTGTGTCTATCAAGATTCGTACGTCCTCAAAAAAGTTCTTACTTTCAAATCGAATAAATCAAAAAAATCGAACCAAACTGATAATAACCAAAATCGATGGTTATTTCTTTCGTTTGGTTTGGTTTTAGAAATCTAAAAAATCGGTTAAATTGGTTTGGTTTTGATTTTAATCAATAACCGATTCAAACCGAACCACGAGCATCCCTAATTCAAGTGTTATTAGTGTGAATGAATACAAGTGATACATGTGTTTTGAATACAATTAATGATATAAGCGCGAATAATTACAACTTTACAAGTGATACAAGAGCGGATGAATACAAATAATATAAAAACTTTGAATACAATTAATGATACGAGCGCGAATAATAACAAGTGATACAAATACAAAGTGAACAAATAAAGCGAAAGAATATATATGATACAAGAGCAAGAAAGTTAAAAGTGCAGAGTACAATCTAAATTCATGTATGACATAAAAAAAAGGGATAATACTCAAATACCCCCTCAGCCTATACCCAAAATCCCTGAGACACATAACCTTTGATAAGGTTCTATTACCCCCTCCAGCTTTTTTTTTACTTAATTGTTTACCACTTTTATACCTACGTGGCAATAATAATCAGAAACGTTGAAAGCTTTGTTGAACACGCGTTGGGCCTCACTTTTTCAGCTTTCTAAAAAGTGAGTTGTCAGCTCAAAATTGACTTTTACACTTCCCAATCCAAAAAGTTGTCCTATACGTTTTCAAAGTTCACTTTACCAAAAAAAAGAGAAAGAAACGTTTTTATAAGTTCACTTCACCAAAAAAGAAGAGAAAGAAACAGGGAAAGGTTAGATTGAATTTAGAAATTTGATTCCATACACAACTTATTCAACTCGGATTTTGTCATAACCCTAACATTTATACATAAACATTGTGAAAAAAATTAGAATTAATAATCGACATAAAAAGGTGTAAAGAATATATTAAAATTTACTTTACCTTTCAAATCAAGGAGCAATTTAATGATAATGGAGTTTTTTCAAAGATGAAGAACACTGATAATGGAAGAACACGGATAGAGAGAGAAGACAATTGCATTTTTTTTGATAAGTGTTAATATTTATTTTTGATTTATTTTCAAATTATTTTAACACGTGGCCAACTTTTATTGGTCATTGTTATCTAAAAATATCACTCACGCGCCTTACATGGGTGAATTCACGTATATTGCCACGTAGGTATAAAAGTGGTAAACAATTAAGTAAAAAAAAAGCAGGAGGGGGTAATAGGACCTTATCAAAGGTTAGGTGTGTCTCAGAAATTTTGGGTATAGGCTGAGGGGGTATTTGAGTATTATCCCTAAAAAAAAACATAATCGCCTTATAAAAAAATATAAAAAAGAGAAAGAATACAACCTAAATACACACATAAATATTACTCCTTCGTTTAAAAAGAATGATCTTCTTTCCTTTTTAGTCTATTTTAAAAATAATGACTTATTTCTTTTTTTGGTGACATTTTAATTTCAACTTTTCACGTAGCATGTTTAAGGCCACAAGATTAAATGATAGTTTTGTACATTTCACATAACCATAAGATTCAAAAGTCTTCTTTATTTTCTTAAATTTCGTGTCAAGTCAAACCAGATCATTCTTTTTAAAACGGAGGAAATATTGCCATGGTCATCTAATACCTTAAAAAATAGGGAAAATTACGCGGCTAAACAAACTTATACTATTTAATTACTCATCATAGCCATAGTTTGCTATAATTACCACTCGCGACTAACATTATACATTAATTACGTGGGCTGACTTCGAGTTTGTATGATAAGTCACGTTTGTATATGTATAATTCGCCAGGATATACAAATACATATGTATAATATATAATTATTTAACTTATATATATATACAATTCACTTCTCTCCCACTCTCTGCCCTTCTCGCTCGCCTATCTCCTCCCTCTCCCAATTTCGCTTGCCATATATACAAATGCATATGTATAATATACAATTATATACATATACAATTCACACTCTACCCTCTCTCACGCGCCTCTCTCCTCTCTCTCTCTCTCTCTCGCCTCTCTCCTCCCTCTCCCAATCCTCTTGTCATATATACAAATACATATGTATAATATACAATTGTCTAACCAATATACATATATAATTCACCTTTCTCCCACTCCTTTCCCCCTCTCTCTCGCCTCTTTCCTCTCCCCCTCAGTCTCGCTCGCCTCTCTCCTCCATATAACATGTAGCTGCGAATTGTAATTATCAAACTATAACTATGGAGAGTAATTAATTATTTTTAAATAACTATATGTGAAAGTTTCCCTAAAAAATATAGAAATATCGAAAGAAAAAAGGTGGCAATACAAAAGAGAGAGAGAGTAAAAAAGGGCCGAGAGACTACCTAGAACAATCAAAGAGAGAGGCGAGAGAGAATAAGAAAAAAGTATTTTTTTACTTAGCATCTTAAATAATATTAGTTATGAATCGTAAATATTGGCCTTACTCACTCAACAAGGGCAGAAACTTCACTCGCCGAGCTTTATGCTTGATCTTGTAAATCCACTTGCAGCCAATGGCTTCTTTCCCTGCAGGCACCCCAATCCAAAATTTTCAGGTGAAAAGAAGATAGATGACTGAGAGTCACGGGATTTTAAAAGCGCCGCTTCTAGCCTTTCAGCACAAACTATAACTATAAATCTCTAATTACGTCAAAATATTAGTCATTTTTGAAATTTTTTCTTTACCTAGTTATTGGGCCATCGGTGCTTGCTAACTTCATTGGTTCTATTGCAGGCGACCCGCCACCATATCTACTCCTCGTCGTCGTCGTCGTCGTCGTCATCGTCATCTTCTTCTTCTCTCCACTCTTCATTCAGAAACTTGAGCCCTATTTTGCAGACATTCATTGGTGTATCTAATTGCGGTTAATTCAACGGAAGCTGACCCAAAATTCTCACCCTGAAGCTGTTTGATGAAATTCCTAAGAGGTGTCTCAATTTCAAATTCCAACTTTTTTTTGCTTAGCTCTACAATGTAATCACTCCCAACCCTTTAATTCAAATGGCCTGTAATTCCATTCTCAATTCTCCATTTTTGCCTTCTTTCCCCCCAAAAAACAAACCCCATTATCGGAAAAATACAATTCCGGTAATCATTTCCTGCAATTCTCACAAACCCAGAACTGAAGAAGAGAAGAAAATTAGGATAAGTCAATTGGGTTTACTTAATCTATCTGTTACACTCACTGTAATATCAGCTTCACTTGTACGACCCGCAAATGCAGCAAAAGTGTCTGAAAAGAGGAAAAAGTCTGAAGCTTTAACGCCACAAGAGTTGAAAAAATGGTCACAAGGTCTTCCAACTGTGAGCAATAGGTTACCTTATACAGAAATATTGGATTTGAAAAGGGAAGGGAAACTTAAGCATATAATTAAGCCACCTAATGTAGGGTTAAAACAAAGGCCTGAGGTAGTTTTAGCTGTTTTAGAGGATTCTAAGGTTGTTAGAATTGTTTTACCTTCTGTCGAGAGTGATCCGAGATTTTGGGCTGAATGGGATGAGTTGAAAGTTGATGGACTTTGTATGAATGCTTATACTCCACCATTGAAAAAACCTGAGCTTCCTTCACCTTATTTGGGGTTCTTGTCAAATATTCCCGCTTGGTTGCTTTCTTTTATGAAGGCCAAGCCACAGTCCAAAAAGGCATTGGAGTTGAAGAGGATGAGGGAAGAATTGAAGAGAAGGCAAAAGCAGGAGTTGGCGAAGATACAGAACGAGAGGGAGAGGATGGCGAAGGCAATGAAAATGCAGAAGAAAATGGAAGAGAGTAAAAGAAAAAGAGAGTTGAAGAGAATGAGGTATGAGGAGTCCTTGCGTCAAGCGAGTAGAAGTTCTCATGATATGGCAATGGTGTGGGAAAGCTTGGCTAGTGATTCAAATGTTTCCACTGCTCTTGGTTTGGTTTTCTTCTACATATTTTATAGAACTGTTGTATTTAGCTATAGGAGGCAGAAAAAGGATTATGACGATAGGTTGAAGATAGAGAAAGCAGATGCTGAGGAGAAAAAGAAGCTGAGGGAATTGGAGAGGGAAATGGAAGGGATTGAGGGTGTTGATGATGATGAAGAAGAAGGAAGGAAAGGAGAGGAAAATCCTTATATGAAGATGGCTATGCAATTCATGAAGTCAGGTGCACGTGTTCGAAGAGCACGCAATACGAAACTTCCCCAGTATTTAGAGAGAGGTATTGATGTTAAGTTCTCTGATGTTGCTGGGCTTGGGAAAATTAGGGAGGAGCTTGAGGAAATTGTTAAGTTCTTCACCCACGGGGAGATGTATCGCAGGCGAGGAGTCAAAATACCAGGTTAGATATATGCAGATAGTGATTTGTAGGGGTCTTCTTGAATGTAGATTTCTACTTGAGTTTGTTGTTTGATCCATATTTTCTTTAAGCAGGAAGTCCTTCTCTTTCTATTTCCGATCTGCATGAATTAAGCCATATCATTTGCTCTAGACTTGTTAATTATTTGTTCTAGGTACTATATATTCCTGCACTAGCCGCAATACTGTCATTACCTTATAAATCATGTGTTTAAGTGGATTAGCTTGACACAAAGCTATAGGCTTCTTCCACTGTGATTTTCCGGCATTATCAGGTCCAAGGTTCTTTAATCCATTACTAGCTAGGTCACCTATGACTCTTTCTTTTTCAGAAAGGTTTAGTACTGTTCTGTCCTTTGGCTGTAGACACTTCCTATCTCTATAACCCCTGATAACAATAACAACAACAAATATCACGTCTATGAGTAACATTTATAGTGCGAAATGTATTTGTACACCTTCATTTTATGATAAGATGAATACCTCTTTCTCTGGTTATTAACATTTTCTTGCATTTCACTTCTCCGTGTTTGTTAATGTAATCACATGCAAGAATAGTACTCTGTCTGACTTAAATATAACATAAGATGTTTGATATCTACTTCTGTAGCTTTAATTGGATGAACCTCTCTGTCTGTCTGTCTCCCTCAAAGTTTTTGATTACTAATTCTTGTTCTTATTAATTACATCAGTTTATACGAATAGCTCTGCCAGTGTGGACTTTGCTGCTTTTGTATTTTTTAAAGCTATTTCCCTGCAATTATCTTATTTTTCCCAGTTCTTTCCTGCGACATTTCACTTCTCAAATAATGACAACTTAGTGTGCCCGTAAGATTTACTATGCACCTGTTTGGTTTTTCTTTTTCCTGTTTTTTTTAATAATCGTGGTATCTGGGTCCTCTTGCGTGCACCTCAACTATTCCACCAGGTACCGCTATGTCTCACTAGCGCAGGTACCTGGTAACTCTTTTGCACCTTCCTGTTTCACTTTTCCAGTGATTCTCTCAGCTTTTTTGTCTCCTTGTTTGACACATTAGCTTGGTGCGCTTTATTTTTGTCTTATACCATCACGTATCTATTGAGAAAATCTTTCAGGGGGGATACTGCTTTGTGGTCCACCTGGAGTGGGGAAGACTTTGTTAGCAAAGGCGGTGGCTGGTGAGGCAGGGGTGAACTTCTTCTCCATTTCTGCGTCTCAGTTCGTTGAGATATATGTTGGTGTTGGGGCTTCCCGTGTTCGAGCTCTCTACCAAGAGGCGAGGGAGAATGTAAGTTAATTTTCTATCTCTGTACTATCCACGCCATCGTTCAGAGTCATTTGCTTATAAATGATTGGCGTTATAGTTGGCTACTCTTGTTCCACCCATGCTGTGAATTAAGATTCTGCCATTTGCCTCCTATTCTGAATGAACTGTTTGCTTTTGTCTTTTCATAATGCAAACCCCAGCTAGTTTGGTGTTGAGTTGTAGTTGATTGCTTGATTCTCTGTTGTTGAGTGGGCTGCTTCATATTCTTGTTTCTGAATCTTGTCAAGCCATTTTTGCTTTTATTTAGAGTGGTTTTATATGTAACTTATAAAGTCTCAACAAAATATGAGCATTATTATGTGGTTTTGCGTAGGCCCCATCAGTGGTGTTCATCGATGAGCTGGATGCAGTTGGCAGAGAACGTGGTTTGATCAAGGGTTCAGGTGGACAAGAACGTGATGCGACTTTGAATCAGGTTCCCTTGGCATTTTGCACTTATGTGAAACTGTCACTTCATCTTGTGGAGATCTCAGGCTACATTAATTTAGAATGTTCCCCTTTTTTCTCCAGCTTCTTGTATGCTTGGATGGTTTTGAAGGCAAAGGTGAAGTCATCACTATTGCTTCTACAAATAGACCAGACATATTGGACCCAGCACTTGTTCGACCAGGGCGGTTTGATCGGAAGATATACATCCCAAAACCTGGTCTAATTGGACGAATTGAAATTCTTAAGGTGCAAGTTGCATGTGTAATTTTGTCTGTTGAAAAGCTTAATAACTTTGGGGATGTACAACATCTTAAAGCTCTTTTCAAGGGGATATATAACATCTTAGTAAGCTTGTTATATATTTTTGCTTCTTACATCTCATTTCCTTGGATTAGGTGCACACTCGTAAGAAGCCTATGGCTCCTGATGTGGACTATATGGCTGTTGCCAGTATGACTGATGGAATGGTTGGTGCAGAGCTGGCCAACATTGTTGAGGTCGCTGCTATTAATATGATGCGTGATGCAAGAACTGAGGTAATAGCTTTTGGTTTAGTCTGGGTCAAAAAAATTCTAACCTTGTAAATAAATTAAGCAATATATGTCGATAGTTGTTAACTTGTTATTGACTGTACAGATAGATTTTCTGGTGTAGTCTTTAAGAAGCGTTAGGTCTTCTAAATCTGAGCTCTTATTTATTACACATGCGACATAAGAAAAACTTTCTTCATTGTTGCTTCCAATATGATGCCCTTTTTAGGCGGAGAAGTGGGTGGGTTAATGTTGCTTAATGGCCTCAAAATGTAATTCAAATATCATTGTTTAGAGGCCCCCTTTCCCCCAGGAAAAAAAATGTATGCTGGAATTTTTCTTCTGGATTTATCATGACAAAGATGAAATTCTGGTCTCCATCCATCACTGAAGTTCACTTTGCCAAATACTTACCTAAACGGGTCTTCCAGACCTACAGTTCACTTCTCCATTATGTGCTCTTCTGCTACCAGACTCGGTTAAGTTTGTATAACCTTAGAGTTTGGACTTCGCAGATTACAACTGATGACTTGATACAAGCTGCACAAATTGAAGAACGAGGAATGCTTGATCGGAAGGAGAGAAGCCCTGAGATGTGGAAGCAAGTGGCTATTAATGAAGCAGCAATGGCTGTGGTGGCAGTGAACTTCCCAGATCTTAGAAATATTGAGTTTGTAATAATTTTCACTCTTCTCTATATTGTTACTGTCTGCTTTGTCGTTGTTGTTTTATGGTATGTCAGTTTGGTGAAGTATCCTTATCGAGTTGGGCAATCATGTTGATGTTTACCTACTTCTTTGCTTTCTGTTATAATATGAATAGGTTTATACAATCCTATTAGAATAGGAATAGTTTATACAATACTATTAGAATAGGAATAGGTTTATATAATCCTATTAGAATAGGAATAAGACTACTAAATAGTATCCTATTTGGTAAAGGATTGTATTCTATGGTTTATAAATAGGGTCTCCTGTACTAATGTAGATACAACAACAATTCAATAATATTATTTTGCTATATTTCTCACATGGTATCAGAGCCTCTACGATCTTCAGAGCCTATACGATCTTGGTAAACAATCAAAGAGCTTCCGCTGTCGGCGGGCGGCTATTACTCATATATGCCGCCCGTCCGGCTAATGATTATGTTAGCAAAAGTTAGGTCACTTGAGAACTTCAAGTCACCGGTGTCAAATTCCGGTTGCGACGGTGGGACTGATTTGCGTCATCTTTTGTTCTAAAGGTGTTGTTCAAAAGACAACACCGTCACGCGGCTCGGGAGGCTCAGGCGACCAAACCCCGACCTGACCCACCGAAAAGTACCCCTCCACGCGCCCTCACGCGCCGATTGGAGGCGGAAATTTTCCGGCGAGATCTGTACACGCGCCGGCGCGTGAGGGGTTCTCCGGTCTTTTTTTTTTCTCGATATTTTTCTTCTGTTGAGGTCGTCCAGTACTTCTAACCAGAACCCGACCATTTTTCTTTAGATTCGATCACCGGAATTAGGGTTCCGGTGATTTTCGGGCCGTTTCCGGCAAGATTCCGGCGAAATCAGAATTTTCAGGCTACTGTGGGCATATTTCGACAGCATAATACATCTTTCCATTGATATTGATATTGATATTGATCATGGCTGGTGGAAACTTTAGTGCCGCTGATGAAGAAGGTTCAGAGTACCCAGGGAAGTTGACACGTTACGTGGCGATTACTTGTATCATGGCAGCAATGGGAGGGTTGATCTTTGGTTACGACATTGGAATTTCAAGGGGAGTTACTTCTATGGATCCTTTTCTCAAACTCTTCTTCCCTTTCTCGCTTCTTTTGTTAATAAGAAGCATGGCAGAAAAGTGACAATGTTCCTTGGAGGTCTTTTCTTCTTGCTTGGTGCCCTTCTTAATGCTGCTGTTGTCCACATTAGCATGCTAATCTTGGGTCGTATCCTTCTTGGAGTTGGAGTCGGATTTGCTAATCAATCAGTACCTATTTATTTATCTGAGATTGCTCCCTACAAGTACAGGGGTACTCAATGTTCTCTTCCAATTGGTTATCACAGTTGGGATCTTGATTGCTAATATCGTCAAAAGTTGGGTCACCGTGTATATTTGCGGAGACTACTTTCTTATATTTAATTTTGTAGCACCGTCCCATCATTCCGATGACTACTTTTTCATATTAAATTTGTGTAGCACTGTAGCATCATTCCAGTGACTACTTTTTCATATTTAATTTTGTAGTACCGTCTCATCATTCCGGTGACTACTTTTTCATATTAAATTTGTGTAGCACTGTACCATCATTCCAGTGACTACTTTTTTTCATATTTAATTTTGTAGCACCGTCCAATCATTCCGGTTACTACTTTTTCATATTTAATTTTGTAGCACCGTCCCATCTTTTCGGTGACTACCTTTTTTTGCATATCTGATTTGCGTAGCACCATGCATCTCCGGACTACTTTTCATATTGAATTTGTGTAGTACCGTGGATTTTTTTCCGAACTATTTTCTCATATCTGAGTTGCATAACATCATGTGTCTTTTCAGTAACTTAGATTTGATTTGCATAGTTACATTCGTCTTTTCCTGTGACTCCTCAAATCTGATTTGCGTAGGGTTGTGCCATCATTCCAATCCTACCTATATAATTTCTCTTTTTCATTAGGGTCGTGCCATCATTCCGACCCTACCCATATTATTTCTCTTTTTTTGTCAATGGGGTCGTTCCATCAATTTGAACTATCCTATATAATTTCTATTTTCTAGTTGGGTCGTGACATCATTCCGACCCTACCTATATAATTTTATTTCTTGTGACCATTTTTAGCCATCAAATCTAATACTACGGCATATGAGCATGTTCCAATAAATTTTTTGGTGACTTTCTTATTTAATATTAACTCATCTATTGATGCCAACATGATCCATATACTTTATATTAGATTTGAGCACTTCGTTGCTCAGGGGGAGTTTAGTAGCCTTGTATGTCGATTGTGTTGTGTCATCGATTGTGCAGATCACTCTATGGTCTAGAACAATTTTTCTCAAGCTTGGGTTGGGAAGTTCAACACCAACATTATGAATCAAATTCAGTATTTCATGCGAAGATTAAGCACATTGAGATTTACCGGCGTTATGCATCAAATCCTTCAAATCCAGTATTTAATGAGAAGACAAGCACATTAAGATTGACCGTCAATTTTGTGAAGTCTGCAAATATCTCACCAAGCCCCTCATCGGTCCCCGTGTTAATTACATTTGTAACAAGCTAGGTGCATGAATTGTACGCACTAGCTTGAGGGGGAGTGTTAGAATATGAATAGGTTTATACAATCCTATTAGAATAGGAATAGTTTATACAATACTATTAGAATAGGAATAGGTTTATATAATCCTATTAGAATAGGAATAGGACTACTAAATAGTATCCTATTTGGTAAAGGATTGTATTCTATGGTTTATAAATAGGGTCTCCTGTAATAATGTAGATACAACAACAATTCAATAATATTATTTTGCTATATTTCTCACACTTTCCAATAGTACCCAAATATGCATTTTGTTTCTAACAGATGCTTGCATCATATCTACATAAAGGCTTAATATCTGTTGTTCCACTTGAATTTTTATCTTAGGATAACTCCTAGGGAACCTGTACAAAATTTTGGCTTATTTCCTAATTATTCAGTGTTGGTGGCGTATCATGTCATGATATTACCTTGTCAAGAATTAGCAAGTTTTGGTGTTATGTTTATTGTTTAGATATTAAAAATCATGAGAAAAGTGTAATGTGTGATTGCTATCATCTTGCACACATTATTTGCCTGTTTGAAAGTTTGACGAAGTAGTTGCAATCATGCTCAAATGTTAAACTTATGATACTTTTCCCTATACAATATACATGGATACTAGTTTTATAATTTAGATTAATTACTAAAATCTCAATCTAAGTTAACCATGTGTTAAAGGGAAGCAATACCTGTCTGGTAGAGTACAACTTGTTAGAGTGGAATTTGGTCAGTTAGGAAAAAGTAGAGACTTGATGAAAGATTAATCAGTGTATGTCCTTCCTGACTTCTGATTTCTCATGTTTTTTTATGTAGATCTCCATGTAACTTAACCATGTGTTAAACAAAGTAAGCTGTACACATTTAATAGAATATGACTTGTTAGAAAGGAGCTTTGGAGTGGACTGGCAGTTGGTACGGGTTGGAAATAGAACTTGGATCGGTTAGGAGAAATTTGATGAAAGAACAATCAGTGTTTGTCCTACTTCCTGAATTCTGATTTCTCATGCCTTTTGCTTGACAATATAGGGAAAACAGACTCGTGCCATTTGTTAATGAAAGTATCTTTTTCTTCCAAAGTGCATTGAGTTCTTATTTTTATACTTCGTAAAAAAGGTGTTATCAGCATCATTACAATTGATGATTTAGTTAAACCCATTGTTACTTAGTAATACAGCATGATCTTTTTTCATAATGCCTTTTTATGATTTTTTTTAATGTTTCTTTTTGAGAAGCTCACTGTTGCTCCAAGGGCTGGAAGAGATCTGGGTTATGTGCGGATGAAAATGGATCACGTCAAATTTAAGGAAGGAATGTTGAGGCACGGCTACTATTCCCTTCATATTACACTTATCTTTCTTTATTCTTTTAAAACTAAAGTATTGGAAATCTAATGCAACAAGATATGCTAGTGTATATGTAATGGTACTAATAAATGATGGTGTTTGAAACTTCTAATCATGTATTTCCTCAAGCGATATGAGGAAATATATGTGTAGACACCACAGAGAAAGAAGTATTTGCCTTTTGAAATACACGCTTCATTTTAATGCAGCCGGCAGTCGCTCTTGGATCACATCACTGTTCAGATAGCACCACGTGCTGCTGATGAGCTCTGGTATGGAGAGCACCAGGTAAGATATGCAGAAACTTCAAATTTTAGTTTTGCATCATTTGTCACCTGCCGTTTAAATAACTTGAAAGGGATCCATGCTGCTTTTGTTGGAGTCTTAAAAGATTATGATGAAATATAATCTAATAGGTATCATGAAGCAAATCGATAGCCATTTGGACACACACACATTTCTCGTGTCCAACATGAAATAGACATACAAACATAAATATGCATAAGGGACATTACATGTAGTTTTGGAATAAATTTATTGATAAACTATGTAATTGGCCCAATTAACTCGGAGACTGACTTCAGATGTTAATTTGACAGTATGCTACATTATTCTCATAGCTTGATAACTGGGCAAACTTTTCTTCTGCATATTTGGAGAGACATTTTAAATGTCACTTGAGTATTTAAATGATCAATGAGACACTATATTACATCCCTTTTTGTATGAAATTAGAACCTAAAGATACATTTGTGGTTTAAGCCTTTAAGGTAGTATTTAAATAAAGAAGAGGAGCAAAAATAATAGAAGGTGGTTCAGTGGGTTGTTTCCAAATTATTTCCAGGACACATTAACATTTCCACTTTCATGTTTTGTTCTAGATAGAAATAAGTCCACCCGCTGTCCGGTACGAAGCGCTCCCTACCAAGATTTTTTATAATTTCCCAGGGCATCCTTATTTATCCCACCGCAACCCTTAAGTGTGAAAATAAGTAATATGGTGTTCTCAGCAAAAATTCTCATCCAAAAATTTGCATTTTCTCAAAAAGTAGAGAACTAATTCAGTACCATCTTCACCAAATCAATCAGTTACACCTAAATCAAAAGATTAGTTGGTTCGATATGAATCCTTTGTATTTATTCCGCTCTATTCAGACCAATTACAACCATCCTCATTAGGTTCTAATCGTAGCTCTTAAAATGAAAGGAAAAACATGCTTCTTATCTTCTCATTCCTCACTGATGGAGAGAAAAACTAGTTCTCCCCCGCCCCCTCGGCCCGAAGTCTAACCGAAAACCACCATAAGCAGTGCCACTTTCTTAATAGAAATTTTGACATATATACTAATCTAACAATAGACCTGTTTCACGCAACTTATTTGAACCTGAAGTAGCTTTGTGATATTATTATGGAACATGCTGCTTTGGAATTTGAGTCTCACACCCAAATGTCAATGCACACATATGCCACTCGTCCCAACTACCCTCCCACTGAGTGCAGTTACCTGTTCATTCTGGCATTCTGGGTGTCACCTTGTACTATTGCACGTGACATGTTTCACTTGGCCTTTTTTTTTTTTGAGAAGGTATGTTTCATTTGCCCTTTATTTATTCAAGTTCCAACTACTTGCTGTTACTATGCATAAAAAAGTAGTTATATTAGGATAAGATTGGCTATTCTTTTATTTTCCTGCTCTTATTTTCAATACATAGGAGCATATGTGTATTAATCATCTTTACTAATTTAAACATGTCATCCAGAGGATTTTGTCTTTTCATTTCAGCTTTGAAAACCTCTGAGGATACTGTATATGGAAAAGACTTCTGAACAGCTGCTAAATGTCTCTTACTAGCACCAGAAACGCGTGAAATTAACATATGAATTATAAGACTGTCTATATAAATGTATGGACAGGTGTTCCTTTGCATACTTACTGTGTGTAATGCTAACACGTGATTCTATACATCCTTTCACTTTTTGATGACAAGGGAAACCCGCAGCCGCTACCCTTTGGGTGCGCACAGGGTAAAACCCCCACTCCTATATAATAGCTCGCAAACCACATAGAAGAGGTAACCCACACTAGGCAAGCTTGGTGCGACAAGCTCGACCCAGAAGGCAAACCCCTTGCTTTTGCTAGCAAGGGGTTTTGAGATTCTATACATCCTTTCAGAAGTTCCCATGCATTAGTTATTTTACAACTAATGTCTCTTACTAGCATCAGAGACGCGGGAGATTAACATATGGATTTTTATATTTTTTAATAAAGTAAGTGGTATTAATAACAGCATCAAGTAGATGCTAGAATTACAAGATATGGCATTTGAGTTTATAAAAAATCTCTGGCTAACTATACAAACTATCTAAGCCAGAACTAGTGAGTTAATAAAGTCCTGAAGTTGTTCTGCATTAGCAGCAGGATACAAGTTGGACCAACTAAACAAATTGGCAATACACCTAGACTTCAAAATGACTAAAGCAGCTGACTCTCCATCAAAACATCTCCTGTTCCTCTCTAACCAAATACACCAGATTAACATGTGAAGTATAAGACCTGCCTATGTAAATGTATGGGCAGGCGTTCCTTTGTGTGTACTTACTGTGTACAATGTTAAACACGTGAGTTTTCTATACATTCTTCTAGAAGTTTCCATGCATTAGTTATTTGGATCTCTATCCCTACCCCTACCCTTACCTTTTCCTAGTCAAGAGTTACCATAATATCTTATCCAGCACCTTGAATAACAGCAGTGAACACATTATTTGTATCAAACTGTAACCTAGGAAGTTAATATGTTTTTTCATGACATAAAGTCCATTTGGACGACAATTCATCACTAATACATGTAAAATATTTCAGTTCAGTACAATATGGGCTGAGACTGCAGATAATGCGAGGTCAGCGGCTCGAACTTTTGTTCTTGGTGGTCTGTCTGATAAACATTATGGTTTGTCTGACTTCTGGGTTGCAGATAGGATAAATGTAAGATTTCACTATCTTCAACCCTCACTTTAGTTATTTAACCATTTCTCCTTCCCATTCGTCAAGGTTTTAAAGGTAATTTTTAGCAGAAGTATAGCTTTCCTCTTCCAGAAGTACGAATATTTCATTGGTATGCCGCTGCTAGAGTTTCAAATATGTTTTTAAAATTAAAAAAAGATATCGTCTCTTTTCCTTTGGTTGCACTCCCCTTGGTACTTCACTCTATCTATATTTTCCACATTGATGTGTCTTGCGTGCCACCTGAATTCCAAAATATATTTTGCTTGTCAGGACATTGATTCCGAGGCACTTCGCATCTTACATATGTGCTATGATCGTGCAAAAGAGGTATCATTAGAAATCATGTCTCCTCTCTACCCCTGGTCTGAGCGGAAAGAAAAGTGAAGATAGTGTGAGTTATGAAATTGCATGCTACTTAGGTTTTCACTAATGCAATCTTGAAATGACTGTACAGATCCTTCATCAAAACCGAAACCTTATGGATGCAGTTGTCGATATACTAGTTGAGAAAAAAAGCCTTACTAAGGAGGGATTCTTTGAACTAGTTGAGCTACATGGGTCCCTTCAACCAATGCCTCCTAGTGTAGTTGATCTCAGGTCTGCTAAACGCTTGGAGTACCAGGATACACTCACAAAGCAAAAGGAAATTATTACTCAAGGACGCAATTGAGCAAGGTATTTGAGATTGTGATGTGATCATTACTTAACCATGAGCTGCTGTGCTCTTATAGTCATGCTCACCTCCTTCAGTTGTTGGTGCAAAGGGAACTCGAGTCTACTTTGCAGGGTATGGCTTCCTTGGATCTAATTTTGTCTTGAAGATCCGATTGAAGTGGTACAACTGTTAAAGCAGAATTCCGCTACCTCAGATTGGATAGAGCAGATATTGCAAGAGCTCTCTGAATGGATTTTAAAGCTTCAAGCGCGAATAATGATCTCGGATATATGAAGCTATAAATGTGTACGGAATGCAGTGAACTCCTTTTTGTGTTCATTTTTCTTGGCCATTTAGCTGGTTTTCCCTATTCCATTTTGTGATAGATTGCACAACAGAAATGATATGTATAGGTCACACATATTATTTATGCTAATGTTGCATAATATTCTCATTAAAATCAACCTTTGTGGGCAAATTTAACAAGTACTTGTCTTAGTTGGAAGTAGCATGTATTAGATTGAACAATAGAGGCATTGTGTGTGTTGGTTTGGACATCACCGTTATTTTAACTATGAAAATGCTAACACCATAGGTTAATTTGGTTTGTCCTAAATTATAGTTCATTCTTACCTTTGAAGTAAAGGTAAAATTACTATTTGTCCCTTATAAGTTTATAATTACAGAAATCTCTCAAACTGATACAATAAATAAGCGTTGAAACATTAATCTAATACGCGAGATGCATTAATCGTTAAGTAAGATACATACATTTTACACATGATACACTAATCTTATGTACATTTTATACATTTGATGTGTGAGATACATTACTCTAATGCACTAGATACATTAATTTGATACGTTGATACATTAATCTGATGCGTGAGGAATTTTGGGGATTTGTAAAACTAATAGGGGATAATGATACTAAGAGAACTTAAAGATGAAACTTTTGTCGTTCTACCTTAATATTAAATTAAAAAAAATAAAGGCCCAAATTATTGTTTTTACTAATTTGAATAAAAAGAAAAGATCTTACTTTAAATAGATGAAAATGATCCTACAAGTTCTCAAGTGTTTTTATATACCAATCTCTTAGGTCTTACCTTAAATTAATTAAAAATTGTAATGGATTGTAAAATGGTGATTAAAAAACTGGATTGTTCATTAATTTAATTTTGTTCTATATTATTACGTATCTTCTAGAAAATGACATTTAGTAATTTCAATGATACTATATAAGAGTACTTGTCCTAATTACTCCTATCATTTATATTTTCGAAAAGGGTTGACTAATTAGGGTACGTTTGGTACTTGAAACATATTTTATAAGAAAACAAATAATTTTTTTAATTTGGTACGAAAGTAAAATATATATTATTTTAAAAATATTTTTATATAATCTAATATTATAAAAAAGGAAAAATTACATAAATTAATACATTTTAATAAATAATTACTGATTATAGTAATACTTTTTATTTATTACCATTTATAGCAATATTATGTTAAATCTGCAATATGCATTAAAAGTGAATTATGTATACATTATATATGAATTATAATTGTTTTTAAAAATATATTATGTTTGTTTGGTAAAAATTTAACACATTGTATTATAAGTGTATTAAAATGTGTGATAAATGAATTATCTATCATTAAAATTTATATTATATGTGAATAAAAAGTTATTCTTTGTAATATGAATTAAACTTGTATTATAAATGAATTAAAAATAATCAAATAAAAAAGAAATATTATTGCTATAAATAGTAAATATTTTCTTATTATAATATATTTATGTAAATTTCTCATTATAAAAAATAGGAATGGCGGCGAATAGAACAGAGTGAAGATGAGTCTGTTAAAGAATATAACTAATATAGAATTTCACTTGTAAAATTTATCTTCTGTATTTCTATTAGAAGTTAATCTTTTTCATTTATAACTAACCCACTTTCCTAAAAATTAATATTGATCTTGCCGACATATTTTGTGTTTAAAATTGGTCCAACGCTGATAAGAAGGGAATTATTGCACTACACCAAATGTACTACTATCATTTTCATCTTTTGCCATCTTTAGTACAATATCTTAGCTTCTTTTTTCTTTTTTAATCTATTCCATCGTTGAGTGACTTTAATAATTATAGTATGCCAAAAATAAGGAGAATGTTTGAAGTTTGATAAAGTCCTCGTTAAATTTAGATCGCGTCTTACAGAGTTCATTCGAAAGTGACGCTTGGTGTTATCAGTTAGACAGTTACTAATAGCTTAGACAACTATTGGTTACTTTGATTAGATGATATAATTAGACACATATGAAAGCAATATTTTTATACGATATATAAATTTAAATGTGAAAATTTCATATTGAAACCACAAATATAAAAGCATGTAAAGTGAATTTATTAGTGATCTGAAATCTTATTGGTCGAACTTATCAAATTTAAAAGGAAAATGTATAAGTACCCCCTGAACTATGCCCGAAATATCAGAGACACACTTATACTATACTAAGATCTTATTAACCCCCCCCCCCCCACAAAAAAAACAACTTATTTTATAAATAATATTCTACCCCTTTTCGACTTATGTGGCACTATCTTGTGGACCCAGTGCGTGTTGACAATTTTTTTAATTATAGTGTCACGTAGGCCGAAAAAGGATAGAAAATTATTTATAAAATAAGTTCGAGGAGGTAATAAGACTTTAGTAAAGTACAAATGTATCTCTGAAATTTCGAGTATAGCTAAAGTGGGAAAACTTGTGCATTTTTCCAATTTAAAATGTGAATCCGTTACAACTTGAGTGATAGAAGGGGATTGCGTGGAGATGTCATGACAAACATTCTTGTGGACTTATATAACACTTGGATATTGTTTTAAATAAGTATTTGTATATTAAATTTTATGTTTATATCTTGAGAAATTAAAAGAAACTAAATATAATTAATAATTTCCTCATAAAGTATAAAAGTATGTTTTGTACCATTGGTACGTGTTGAAATATTCATCCACATGACTAGGGTTAGAGTATTATTTCAAAACTTTTGATAAAAGTAAGTCATTATTAAAATTAATTTATTAAAATAATATATTTTTTTTGAAATTTTACAAAATTAATATAAACATAGTTCTCAGTAACGTTTTAGGTTATATTTTATTAAAAAAAAATCAATAACAAAAAGACAAAAATCTGACATAATAAACATACATAATATTGGTGGATTCGAAGCTAAACCCCTTTTTTTAAGCTTAATATTAGCAAATTTGGAGTTTTAAAATCTTGAGTTTGCCTCTACTTATCAAAATATTCTATCTAAACATTAGGATTTAGTAGTGTTTCAGTTGAACACCTTAAACTCCTAATAAAGTGTTTCAGTTCGATATTTTTTATTTAAATTTCAGAATTTTTTTTATATAATTAAATCAACCACATAAAATATGTTATTTTCTTTAATTATATTTATCAATCTTAATTTGACTGTATTTTTATGTCTGGACATAATTTCAATTTTTAATAAATAAATATATGTGTCGATAATTTTATAGGAATAGTTTCACAAATATAGTCCACATGTCCGTACATACTGATTTTTTTTTGTTCATTGGAAGTGTCACACAAAGAGATTAGTCTGAACTGGCACTTGCTTGGCTTATATGAAAAGGAAAAAAACAATAAAACTAAAAACTAAAAACTAAAAACTAAAAACAAATTGGATGTATATTATATGCTCTATTGTTTGATAATCAATATATGGGTCCATTGGAGTATATGTATATAATATATAGTTGGTTGTGATAATTAACTACAAAGTATGGGCAATTTCCTTCAAAATTTTAAAAATCCAACCCAAAATTGAATTGTCATTTTCAAAACAACTTTTGATTATTCTTCATTGTCCCCTTTAAAATCTCATCAATCTTTTAGTGGCACAATGTCATTAGTTTAGACTTTGGAGAATGATAGGTTTGATTGAAAACTCAATAAATAAAAAAAGATATATTTATAACGTTTATATCATATTCATTTTTCGATTATTTATTGAGTATGATCAAAATATTAGACTTTTTCAAATGATTCCATGATCTTGATTTCTCTTTGATATTTATACGATTGAATTAATTTTTTATATTCTTAAAAGTATATATATAAGAAAATTAAAACATGCTACATGAAAGAAAAAGTTGTTAAAATTGGTTGCAAATTATTTTGGTTCCAATTGCTTATAGCTACAAAGAATATGTCATGTTACTAGCAATTGTGTGGTAAGAAGCTCTACAATTATAACAAAAAGGACGAATATATTGTCAAATAGTGTCCCACACGTCCTTAAAATTACAGGATCAATGCTTTTCAAGCTCGGATAGATGGCTCCACTTCTGAAAACTCATTTTCAACTGGAGTAGATAAACAAGTTCTCATTCTGAATATGGTGCAACAAATGATCATATCAGTCATAATACATCTAATTTTTGACTTGTTCATTTTGAAGCTTTCAATTATATGCTAAAAAAGTATTTGTGATTATCATGATTCATCATAAATATATATTGTCAGTGACAGTAATTTATCTATTATCAAAATTAGAGATACTACTAAAACGTTCAAGAATGTATTTATATCACCAAAACTTTTCATTAGTCTTATTTTTGTTTTTCGATTGATAAGTAATAATTGTAATGTGAATTTTTCTCATAATGATTGTCTTGTGCAAATCAGGTGTCAGGAACGATGATCGCGAAATGTCCTAATATTGTAAGATTATTTTCTATATGATTTTTCATTCCATGTGTTCTATCTTTAGTTTGTACTCCTAAAGTTAGTAAGATTGAGATTTGACATAAGCGTTTAAGACATTCAAATTTTATTATTCTGTATCAATTGTCAAATTCTAATTTATTGAGAAATAAAAATCAACTTTTAGCAACTCTCTTTGATAGTTCTACTTGTAAATTAGGCAAAAGTGAAGCTCTTCTTTTCTTAATTTTGATAATCGTACTACGGATATTTTGATGTCATTCATAGCAATATTTGAGAAATTTCACCAATTATTCTCACGCCCATTTCAAGTATTTTTGTGACATTTTATAGATGATTATCGTCAATTTAATGTGTATTCCATTTCAAATATAATATATTTTTCATATTCAAGATATTTTTGACTTATTTTGACTTGATACGAAATTTAAGAAAGTAAAAAACACTTTTAAATCTTGCGATCTAAAATTAAAGATATGTCAAATGTATCAAAATGTTATTTAATCTTATGGTTTTAAAAATATCATGTGGAAAGTTAAAACTAAAAAGTTGCTACAAAGAAAGGGAATTTTTTTTATAAATAGACTAAAAAGAAAAGTACGTCAAGTAAATTGAAACAGAAGGAGAGTATAATAATTATCATAGATATTTTAATATTATACTTCTATATATATCATATGTTTTAACAAAATATTATTAAACAATATTTGAGTATAATTATCATAGAGGGATAATATTTTACAAAGAGTGTACCACTATAATGAATATGTTTGTTATTACGGATAAAATATTATTTTAAAAATCAAAATATAGCATAATTATTGTAAATTATGTATGTTTATAGGCCATATTATGACACTTAAATGTCTTCAAAAGAAGACAAGTGTCCTTACACTTGGCAAACATCATTCTATGCATCTGACACTTGTCAATATGGAAAGCAACTTGTTGGCCTATAAATATGTATGTTAACATTGAAAGAAATGGTACAAAAATTTCATTCTCCCTATTTTCTATCTCCACTTTACTTCTTCTATATTATCATTTTAATTTATAATACGTTATCAGCACGAAGCTTTAATTTCTTTCAAATATATTAGGTATAATAAATCATCTCTTATATATTTTTATTTACATGTTAATTCTTTCTTACTTATTTATTTATTTTAGTTAAGTTAACTTGATGATCTTTATTTGATATATTTAACTCTATTATTTAGTGGGTTATATTAGTTTTGATATGTATATAATTTTCTCTCAACTACTCTTACAAAATAATATTACCATAATTTTTATTTCTCGAACGTCCTAAGATACTACATAAAGTTTTATTTATGTATGTTATTATTATGTACCTAACAATAGAAATATTATTTTTATATTGTTGATCCTATTTATGTGTCTCTGTATTTGTTTTAGAAATTTGGTCTTAGTCAAATATATTATTTCTAACTCATCTTCCTTTTTAGTTTTTATCATGTCAAATCTATCAAAGCTTGAATTTGTGGCACTTGACATTACTGGAAAAAATTATTTGTCATGGGTCCTTGATGCTGAAATTCACCTTGACGCTAAAGGTCTTGGCGATACTATTAAACAAGAAAATAAAGCATCAAGTCAGGATAAAGCGAAGGCGATGATTTTTCTCCGACATCATCTTTATGAGGGATTAAAAACTGAATACTTAACTGTGAAAGACCCTCTTGAATTATGGATTAATTTGAAGGATCGATATCACCACCTAAAACTTACGGTGTTACCAAAAGCTCGATATGAGTGGATACACCTTCGATTTCAAGATTTTAAAACTGTAACTGAGTATAATTCTGCTATTCATAAAGTAAGTTCCATATTAAAATTACGTGGAGATACTATCACTGATGATGACTTACTGTTACAACAACAATACCGTGAAAAGGGGTTTAAGAAATATTCTGAATTAATTACATGCCTACTTGTGGCTGAGCAGAATAATACTTTGTTGATGAAAAATCATGAAGCTCGTCCCACTGGATCTGCTCCATTCCCTGAAGCGAATGTTGTAGCAGCACATAATCAGTCTGAATCAAGAGAAAATAATTCTCGTGGTCGTGGTCGTGATCATGGTCATGGACGTGGACGTGGACGTGGTAGAGGACGGAATAATTATCGTCATTATGGTGGAAATAGACATGAGAATAACAAAATTTCTCAAAACAATCCTTCTCGGGGAAAAATTAATATTTGTCACAAATGTGGCATGAAAGGTCATTGGGCACGTGAATGTCGTACGCCTGATCATTTTGTGAAACTTTATCAAGCCTCTCTCAAAAGAAAAGATAATAATGTGGAGGCGAACTTGACCTTTCGAAATAATGATGATGAAGCAGCCCCTCAAATAAAAATGATGATATTGAGGCAAATCTTGCATATAAAGATGATGATTTTGAAGGCCTCCCAAATATTACTCATTTGGAAGCTGAAGACTTTTATGAGAATATTGATTGAAGAACTCGTCGTCTAACTAGGAATAAAATTATGAAAAATAATAATTATTTTCTATTATGTTTACTACTATGTTGTTCTTCTTAAATGTTTTTCTTAAGACATTAAATGTTATCAATTTCTATAAGAATAATTTCTTAAAAGTTTCTTATGTTGTTTGTTTTTCATGTTCTTATTATATCTTTTATTTTTATGAAGAATATGGAAATTCCTCAATCTTCAGTTGGATCCAAAATCAATCATGATGATATATGTCTTATAGATAGTGCCACAACACATACAATTTTAAAAGATAAGAAATATTTCTCTTATTTAATTATGAAAGAAGCTAATGTAAATACAATATCCGGTAGTACAAAATTAATAGAAGGCTCCGGAAAAGCTAACTTAGTACTTATCGGAGGAACAAATTTGATAATCAATGAAGCATTATATTTTAGTAAGTCTCAAAGAAACTTATTAAGTTTCAAAAGACATTCGTCAAAATAACTATCATATTGAGACTACAAGTGATGAAAAGAATGAATATCTTTATATTACTACAATTATGTCGGGTAAAAAGTTTGTACTTGAAAAGTTACCCGCTCTTTCATCTGGCTTATATTACACAAGTATTAGAATGGCTAAAACACATGCCATAGTAAACAAAATGTTTACTAAATCAAATGATTTTATTATTTGGCATGACCGGTTGGGCCATTCCGGTTCTAATATGATGCGCAAAATAATAGAGAGTTCATATGGACACTCTTTGAAGAACCATAAAATTCTTCAATTTAAGGAATTCTCTTGTGCTGCATGTTCTCAAGGCAAATTGATTACTAGACCATCAGTAATCAAAGTGGGAATTGAATCTCCAGCATTTCTGGAACGTATACAGGGTGATATATATGGGCCCATTCACCCATCATGTGGACCATTTAAATATTATATGGTTTTAATATATGCATCTACAAGATGGTCACATGTGTGCTTATTATCAACGCGCAATATGGCGTTTGCAAGGTTACTTGCTCAAATAATAAAGTTAAGAGCACAATTTCTAGATTATACAATTAAGAAAATTCGTCTTGATAATGCTGGTGAATTTACATCCCAAGCTTTTAATGATTATTGTATATCAACTGGGATAACAGTTGAGCATCCAGTTGCTCATGTTCATACTCAAAATGGTCTAGCTGAATCATTGATTAAACGTCTTCAATTAATTGCTAGACCAATGCTTATGAGAATAAAACTTCCCATTTCATTATGGGGTCATGCTATTTTACATGCAGCAAGTCTTGTACGGATCAGACCGACAAGTTATCATAAAATCTCCCCATTAAAATTGATTTTTGGTCACGAGCCGAACATTTCCCATCTAAGAATATTTGGATGTATGGTATATGTTCCAATTGCTCCACCACAACGTACAAAGATGGGTCCCCAAAGAAGGTTGGGGATATATGTTGGGTATGAATCTCCTTTGATTATAAAATATTTGGAACCTATGACTGGAGATTTATTTACAGCAAGATTTGCTGATTGCCATTTCGATGAATCAATATACCCAGCATTAGGGGGAGAAAATATGCAGCTGAAAAAAGAAATAGATTGAAATGCATTATCACTATCTCATTTAGATCCTCGTACAAATAAATGTGAACAAGAGGTTCAAAAGATAATCCATTTGCAAAATATTGCAAATCAACTGCCAGATGCATTCACTGACCTATCAAGAGTTACTAAATCTCATATTCCAGCTGTTAATGCTCCAATTCGAATTGACGTCCCAATACGACAATTAATTAATACAAATGAGTCTAGACCACGCTTAAAACGTAGTAGACCAATCGGTTCCAAAGATAAAAATCCTCGAAAAAAGAAAGGAGCTAATGATCATCTTGATCATAATATGAAAGAACCTGCTCAAGAAGAGCAAAGAGACATAATAATTGATGAAAGCTTAGAAGAGGTTCAGGCGCCTGAAAATAATGAAGAAATCTCAATAAACTATGTCTCATCAAGAAAAATATGGAATCGAAATAATATAATTGTCGATAATAATTTTGCTTATAATGTTGCCATAGAAATAATGCAACAAAATGAGGATCTTGAACCAAAATCTGTCGAGGAATGTAGACAGAGAAATAATTGGCCAAAATGGAAAGATGCAATTCAAGTTGAATTAGCTTCGCTTGAAAAACGCGAAGTTTTCGGATCGATAGTCCGAACACCTGAAGATATAAATCCAGTAGGGTACAAATGGGTTTTGTGCGAAAACGAAATGAGAAAAATAAAGTCGTAAGATATAAGGCACGACTAGTAGCACAAGGATTTTCGCAAAGACCTGGTATTGATTATATGGAGACATATTCTCCTGTGGTGGACGCAATCATGTTCAGGTATCTTATAAATCTGGCAGTTCATGAAAAACTTGACATGCATCTGATGGATGTCGTTATAGCCTATTTATATGGCTCACTAGACAACGATATTTTTATGAAAATTCCTGAAGGATTAAAAATGCCTGAAGTATATAAATATTCCAGGGAAAATTATTCAATAAAACTTCAAAAATCATTATACGGATTGAAACAATCAGGACGCATGTGGTATAATCGCCTTAGCGAATACCTATTAAAGGAGGGTATAAGAATGACCCAATTTGTCCTTGTGTATTTATTAAAAGGTCGGGATCCGAATTTGTCATTATAGCTGTATATGTTGATGACTTGAATATCATTGGAACTCGCGAAGAGATTTCAAAGGCAGTAGAATGTTTGAAAAAGGAATTTGAAATGAAAGACCTTGGAAAGACAAAATTTTGTCTTGGTCTACAAATTGAATATTTTAAAAGTGGAGTATTTATTCATCAATCAACATATACTAAGAATATTTTAAAGAGATTTTACATGGATAAAGCACATCCATTAAGTACCCCAATGATTGTGAGATCACTTGATATTAATAAGGATCCATTTCGACCTCATGAGAATGACGAAGAACTTGTTGGTTCTGAAATACCATATCTTAGTGCAATTAGTGCATTGATGTACCTTGCTAGTAATTCTCGACCAGATATATCTTTTTCTGTAAATTTATTAGCTAGATTTAGTTCTTCCCCAACTCGAAGACACTGGAATGGTATTAAATATATATTTAGATACCTTCAAGGGACCATCGATATGGGATTATTTTATTCAAAAGATTCTGATTCACAATTAGTTGGCTATGCAGATGCAGGATATTTGTCTGACCCACATAAAGGTCGATCTCAGACAGGTTACTTATTTACATATGGAGGTACATCTATATGATGGCGTTCAACAAAACAGACTATGTGTAACGACCCGCTAGGTCGTTTTGAGAACTAGGACTATTTTGACTCCTCCCGAAAAATTTAAAGGGGTATTTTAAACTATTCAGTAACTACAATCTTATAGTTAATGATTCTTTTTCCTAAATAATTAATATAGTGATAGTTAATGGGCCAAGTGTGTAATTTAAGTATTTCCTATACCACTTGGCCATATAATTAAATTAAGTTAGTGGGATATCCACTTTCCTATACCACTTGGCCATAAAATTAAATTAAGTTAGTGGGATATCCACTTCTAATACTTAATTAGTTCTTAGAAAAATAAAAGAAAGAGTTAGAAACTGATTTTCTTTGTGCGGTGTGGAGTATAGAGCAAGAAGCAACGAAATATATATTGCAGGTAAAGTTTTTCCTTAGCCGATCTATTTTCTGCATAAGCATGCATTAGTGGTAGAAATTGTTGGCGTGAGGAATCTGTTGATATCGTGTTGTTTGCTGTAACTTGTTATTGGAAGTTACATATAATTTTAGTAAAATTATTGGGGTGAATTGAATGGGTGTTTAGTTAGTAATGATTTTTCTAATGATTTCTAATGATTGCCATATGTAGGAATATCTAAAGTTGGAATTTATATGTAGTGAAAGACGTAGTTGCAGGATCTGGAAAAAAATGTTTGATCTATAATTTTCTTTTATTATTTATTTATTTTTGTATTAAATGGTGGTAATATTTAAGAAAAAATGGCAACTTGCAGAATAGTTAAAGGAAAAGAATGGCCACGTTCCAGTGTTTTATCAATGGGTGGGAATTAGTTCTTATTTAATTCATTTACAAACTTAAGACACTAGTTTTTAATATATTGAGATGGGTAATTAATTATTAGGTGTATATTATATGATTCAACCTTGTTGGAGGTATTAAAGTTAAATTCTTGGCTTGAAATTTAGCAATATGAATCCTTGACATATAAATTATATCAAGAGTAGGAGCTTGATTGGAGATATGAGTGAGTTTTGGAGTTTAAGTTAGACATATAATAAATTGAGTACCTATGAACTCAATTACTTACGAATATTGCACAATTGATAGATTGGGAACGTTCCGAAGCTTTGCGAAAAGGAAAGGAAAAATCTTGAAGATTGGTGACACGAGTTCGGCATTTAAGGTATGTTAAGACTTTTAGACTTGTTGAAGGACATTTTCCTAATTAAAGATTAAAAAAAAATAAAATTTAATTAAATAGACAATGGGTAAGGGCGAAAGATGGGGGTCTCGTATCAATGGTGTGACGGGCATTGGTACGAGTACCGGTGTTATAAAAGGGAAAGTTACAACTATAGAATGTGGATTGTAATTTGAGAATGCCAAAGCATATGGGCATTAGCTGATATATTATTGACTTGAAATCCTTGTGTGATTGTGTTTTCTTTATTACACCCGTATAGTTGTGATAATTGAGGTGATTATGTATTATGTTGATACTTGATTGATTGAGGTGCATCATCATCCCCTTATTTGAAATAATATTGTGTACATGCATTGACATGAGATTGAGTATAAGTTGGGCACGTGGAGATCATCCGTGCTGGGGATGGTGAGATGTTAAGATTGTAAATTGGGCACGTGGAGACCGTCCGTGCTGAAATTGTTGATTTTTTGATTGTGCGTTGACATCGTCCGCACAGACACGTGGAGATCGTCCGTGTCGGTATATGGACCTCGCGAGTCCCCTATGGGTCATGAATTCTCAATGTATTTCCGAGGAGTATTATGTATATACGGTTGAGAGAGTACTGGGTATTCTGAGACATATCATTTCATGGTATCATGTTGCATTGCATTTCATCGCATCCTTCATTCTTGATGATTATGTGTTTTATTTGATGGTTGGAAATTACTTAATGTTTGATTTCCTCTATTTGATGAAACTTGACTGGTTATAGACTTGTATAATTGAATAATCAATTTTTCTTATATAAACTCCCGTCACTACTTCTTCGTTGTCGGTCAATGAGATATGTTGGGTACATGTGGTTTCGTACTCATACTACACTTGTTGCACTCTTTGTGGTGCAGATTCATTTTCGAGTAGGAGCACATCTCGTGGAGCAAATTGAGTCCGAGTTTGGAGGGTCTTGGAGTTGTGGTGAGCTGCTTGGCTGTTCCGTGGCCCACATCTCCCTCTATCTTTTATTTATTCTGTTATTTAGTATTCAGACAGGATATCCCTTATGTTAGATTTGTCATTTTAGTTTCAGACTTGCAACGTATTTTAGAAGCTCTTGTACTTAAGACACCAATTCTTGGGGTGGTATTTTCTTCTTCCGCATTTCGTACTTGTAAGAAAATTCAATGTTGGAGATTCTTGTTAAGTGTTTGTCTTTTTACTCATTTGTTGGTTAAATTTGATAAATATGTTGGGTTGGCTTACCTATTGGTTAGGAATATAGGTGCCATCACGACTTGAAAAATTTGGGTCGTGACACTATGGTTGCTACTTCTTCAAATCATGCAGAGTTAATTGCCATACATGAAGCAAGTCGAGAATGCGTGTGATTGAGATCAATAACTCGACACATCCAGGAAACATGTGGTCTTCCCTTAAAATGAGACATCCCACAAACTTTATTTGAAGACAATGCTGTGTGTATAGCTCAACTAAGAGTAGGATACATCAAAGGAGATAGAACAAAACATATTTCACCAAAATTCTTCTTTACTCACGATCTTCAAAAGAATGGAGAAATAGATGTTCAACAAGTTCGTTCTAGTGATAATTTAGCAGATATGTTCACCAAGGCATTACCAACTTCAATCTTTGAGAAACTGAGATACAAGATCGGAATGCGTCATCTTCGAGATATTAAGTAATGTGTAATCAGGGGGAGATACGTGTTGCACTCTTTTTTCCTTAACCAAGGTTTTATCCCACTGGGTTTTCCTGGTAAGGTTTTTAATGAGGCAACAAATAATATATATTACAAATAACTATGAATTTTTTTTTTTTTACATAAACATCCAAGGGGGAGTGTTATAAATTATATATGTTTATGGGCCATATTATGACACTTAAATGTCTTCAAAAGAAGACAAGTGTCCTTACACTTGGCAAACATCATTCCATGCATCTTGACACTTGTTAAGATGGAAAGCAACTTGTTGGCCTATAAATATGTATGTTAACATTGAAAGAAATGGTACAAAATTTTCATTCTCCCTATTTTCTATCTCCACTTTACTTCTTCTATATTATCATTTTAATTTATAACAATAATATATTAGTTCTAGAGTAATTTAAATCGTTTAAATGAAATGTTATTATAATGAACGAATGTTATAACGAGATTTTACTTCATTTAAAGAAAGGAGATTGAAAATAGAGTTGAAAAATCAAGTATCACCCAATGATAGACAAGGGTGTCATTGGTCATTTATATGTCTTTGAAAGATATTATATGGGGTCGTTTGATAGAGTTTCAATATATAGAAAATAATGCTCAATAGAGTGTGTAGTAATACTTGTATTAGTTATGCTTGTATTACTTATGCATTATTCGGTTTGGTGGTAACAATGTTAAAGTACTTTTGAGAGATAAATTGGGTCTTTAACCATGCTAATGCATGTATTAAATCTTTTTTTATTACTAATATCTAGAAATTTATGGTATTAATACACTCTTTAATACACAATAGAGTGTATAGCTAATACATAGCATGAAAATATGTATCAAACAAGAGACTACTAATATACAAAACTAATGCATACATTATTTTTACTAATATACTCTATTGAACGATCCCTTAATGTTTTAGTCAATGTCATCATGCATAGAAAAGATTTAACCAATGCATGTCTTAATTCTTTTTTTGATATTCCTACATTTTTATAGGTAGTTATATTTTTTAAGTAAAAATTATATGGTCAAGCAAATTTATACTACTTAATTAGTCATCATAGATATAGTTTGCTATAAATACCACTTGCGACTAATATTAACCATTAATTACGTGGGCTGACTTTGAGTTTGTATAATTAGCCACGTTTGTATAATTCACCACATTTGTATAATTCACAACTAACAATTCTTCGTTTGATTTGTATATGTATACAATGATTTGTATTTGTATATGACAAGGATTTCCTTTGATTTTTCAGTTTTATCACCATATTCATTCAATCCTTTTATGTATAATTTTTTAAAGGTTGTATAAACGTGTAGTTTTTGGATTTTGTATAATTTAATTTATATAATGTAATTTGTATAACTGTTTAAAGTTCATAAGTTATGTTCGTATCAATTCGTTATTTCAAGTTTTATCATATTTGTAAAATTCCAAACTTTATATTACTCAATTATACAAAAACACGTAAGTTATACAAATGTACCAGCAAATTATATAAACGAGATGTGAATTATACAAATTATTGCCCTCTCTAGCTCGCCTCTCTCCTCTACTCCCAATTTCGCTCACCAGATATACAAATACATATGTATACCATATATACAATTATGTAACTGGTATACATATACAATTTACTTCTCTCCCACTCTCTACCCTCTCTCGCTCGCTCGCCTCTCTCCTCCCTCTCCCAATCTCGCTCGTCATTCTCCTCCCTATAACATGTAGCTATCAATCGTAATTAGCAAACTATAGCTATGGAGTGTAATTAAGATTTTTTGAGTGACTTTAATTATTAATGTTAGACTTCGGTTGCATATTTAATTATCAATCTACTCTTCAAAATAAGTTTCACATAACTCATTACCAAACTTTTCAAACATAACTAACTTTCATATGATCATCACCTTATGGGCTTACCTATGAATTCATGTAGTACTATATATCATCAGAAAATTTATGATTATGAAAACCTTATCAACACAAGCTTTTTGACTGCTGTGCATCTCGAAAGAACAAAGTAACAAGTCAAGCCTCACGTCATTACTCTAGTATCTTTATATTAATCTCTTTAAACAATTGGCTCTGATATTAATTGTTAAACTAACACAATTAAAAGTTATTTTGTAAATATTTTCTTTTTTGAGTTAACGCATGATCTCTCCAATAATTTAACGTTGTTATAAATATCCTACTTTATATAGGTTTTTTTCTCCAATTATCAATGTGACAACTAAGTTCCACATATCCTCTTCTTGAACTAAGTTGCACATGGTCACATAAACGTCTCATCACCTCATGGACTTATGCTTGATATGGTAATATGATGTCAAACTCACTCGAATTTTGTTTTTTTTATTTTTATTTTTTTTTTGGGGTGGGGGGGTTGTGGGGGGCGGGGGGCGGGGGGCGGGGGAGTTGAGTGATGGATGTTTGTTAAGGCCTAAAATGGACGAATAACTAGCTAGGGGACGAGTAATTATTTTTTTTCATACAATAAAATTAACCAGCGTAGTCATTGAGAGTTGCTCGAATGATAAAAAAAGTTGTTAGAGCAGTAAACATGATAGCAAGTATTAAGTTGAAGTTGTGAAAATGACATGGTAAGTGGCCTATGGAATTTGATCCTTCTATAAAAAGCCCCTACCCATTTTCTCTTCTATTCTTTAGTTATATATTTATAGAAAGAAAGAATCATAGATTCTCTTAGAACAGAAATTTGACTAGCCAAATTAAAACCAACTATTAAATGTAAACATCATTCTTAATTGATTCGAGTTAAGGGTGTACATGGTCGGGTTACTTCGAATTTTTATAAGTATCAAATTAAACTATTTGTGTTAGATTTTAAATCTATAAATCAAATCAAACCAATAAAACTCGAATTTTTCAAAGTCGAGTTTTTTGAATTTTTTCGGATTTTTCCGCTAAAGTATTCATGATTTAAACATATAATTTACTTGTATGTCAAATATTTCTTCAGTACAATCAAAATATAACTATCTAAGGTATTTCTTAAGAATATAACACAAACAATGATATGATTAATGGCACTAAAATATCCACAATAAATAAATATATATACTAATAATGAAATCGCGTAAAACAAATATTGCAAATTAACCAGTCATAATGAAAATGATCATAATTTAAATTTACTAAATTATGCTAAAATAAGTTTAATAAGTATTAGTTACATGACTTAATATTGAAGGAAATTAAAATTATATTATCTATTTTAATAATCTAAACTAATGTAAAACCAAAGACAAATATTCAATATTATTGTCATTCTTAGGGTTAAATTGTTTATCTTTTTATATCAGTATTAATTTGATTTTGATTTAAGTTTTATTACAATTACCAACATATTTGGACTATAATCTTTATGGAACCATTCAAAATTCTAAGTTTCAAACTTTAAATAATATATTAAAAGATAAAAACAATGAAAAAGTATAAGAAATATTTAAAAATTATAGCAAAGTAAATATTTTTATGTATTAGTAAATAAAATTTTAAAATTATATATATAACATTGGGTTGGATTTTTTTTAGTTAAAACCAAACCAACCCAAATATAGTCAGGATTTTTTCCAACACTAAACCAAGTCAAACCAACTACTAACCTGTTTTTTTTCTCGATTTGCAATTTTATTCAATTTTCGATTCGATTTTGTATCCTAAGTAGGTTATGACAAAATTTATATATTTTATACAAGATAAAAAACGAAATAATTAATACTTGTATAATTCTAATGAGCTGTTGAACCACTCTACATAAATAGCAGGCAAGGAACATGTTGCTAAATCAAGATTATAGAAACTAATTAGAAGACAGCATATGATGAGGCTGGCCTTCCATTCTATTGTATTAATTACTTTTAAGTTATCAATTCAAAGGCAGTGCAAAAGTTTTGCACAATGCCAAACCACAAGAACAACATGAGTATACATTACAATTCTAAATAAGTTAGAGTCGATTATATGAATTATATTATACATATTGCTAGAGCTCCCGTTGATAACAATAACAAGTATAAAAAGGTTTTGCTAATGTTAAAAAGTGAAGTCATAAAGATTTAAGCGAATCAGAATTTTAACTTTATAGATTTCAAATTTTACGAGAATAATTTCAAATGAGTTTTAAACTTAATATTCGTACGGATCGAATAAATTTCTTTATACAAATACATTATTCGAGCAAAAATTATTAAATTTGATCAAATCCGATCCAGACTTCTAGCTCTCCCCTACTTGTAGAGAAGTTTCTACATATCATGCACCAGTAAAAAAGTATGAGAGGTTTGGTACGATGGGTGCAAGGATAGGTTGAAGAAGTATGTGAAAGAGGTGATTAGCCATACATAACGTACCTACAACTTACTGAGAACACGATTACCGAGAACACGATCTTAGATAGGAAAAATGCAGCTCGATAACATTCAAACATGAAAGAAGAAAGAATTGTGAATGTGAACAGAGCATATGAATCTAAAAGGGTAACACAATTGCGTTGAATTACAATAATCAAGCCCATTTCATCGTCTCGAATTTGCTAGGAATCAAAGTCTCTCCAATGGCTGTATGCTCAAAGAAATACCCACAAAATTCGCCGTCAAATTCCCCCCACGGCGACGGCGGGTAAACCCATCCATCACCGGAGTCACTCAATTTCATCTCTTCCGATTCAAAAATCCCTTCCAAATTCGGTAATTCAATAATCTGACCTAATTGATCTTCCGTTGTCGTCTCCTCCATCGATTCACTCAATGTCGAAGAAGAAGAAACAGAGGAATTTAGTTCATTCATGGCAGCTGCTTTAGCAGCAGCAGCTTGAACATCTCTAGGTGAAATTGAAGCTGGACGAGGCAAAGATTCAACAAGTTGAGGAAAATTAAGAATTGCTGAATTCCCTTTGATACTAAGCGCAGCAACGTCATGAGCTCGTGCAGCCATTTCAGGTGTTGGATAAGTACCTAACCAAATTCGCGATTTCTTACGGGGTTGTCTAATTTCAGAAACCCATTTTCCCCAACTTCGCATTCGAACTCCTCTGTATACTGGGTAAGATTCATCTCTTCTTAGCTTTTCCATTTGTTTCTCCTTCTCTTCTGGTTCCTCTGTTTTTTACACGGATATAGAAAATGATTGTACAAGCTCCGCCATTAATTAATGGTGATTGAAATGGACAGTTACACAGATGCTTAGAGAAGTTTGTATCGAATGCCCAAAAAAAGTAGTTACATATATATGAAGAGAGGAAAAAATTAGTTACAATGCCAACGAGAATGAAAGAGAAACATAAAGGATATATGAAGTAGCTGTCAAAAGAGAGTCATGCGCGTAGCAACCGTAGGTGAAAGGTGGTTCGATGCATATTCTTCGTTAAAAAAAATATAAAGTGGTAAAATAAAATAATTGAGACGTAATTGAATTCTTAACCATATTATGCATGCATTGAATTCACTTGTCGTACTAATACTTAAAAATTTATGATGTTAATAATATATACCTTAACATACAATAGAATGTATAACTAATGCTAACATAAAAAAATATATATCAAACAAGGTATTACTAATAGCACTGGTGGAGTCACCTACAACACCCCTTTGATGTATATATATATATATATATATATATATATATATATATATATATATATATATATATATATATATATTATATCACATATTGACACTTATCGACTTTCACATAATTTTACTTCTTTATATTTTGACACCCCTTAGTTAAAATTATGACACCGCCGCCACTGACTAATAGATAAAATTAATGCATACATTATTTTTATCAATACATTCTACCAAACAACAAATTTGAAGTTAAAATAAATCAAAAGTTCTAAATTAAAATTTCTAATTTGTGAAAAATCAAAAGCCAATTTACACGAACTCTAAGTATAAGGAATAAAAAATTAAATTCACTCTCTGATAGGAAAAGTGTATCAACCTAAGAAACTATTGCCTCACATAAAATAGCCTCGCACAATAATAATCAATCATGTGATAATTTTTTTTCTACCTAACCAAACAACACTTAAAGATATAATAAAAAGGTGAAATCACATTGAAGAGAAGAAAATCACATTGCCACTTCACTAACGAAGTCACAATCTAAATACGTCACGAGGTGTAATTGGACACCTATTCACATAAAAGTTTCTTTTTATGTGTATAATAAGCAAATTAAAAATTAGCAAAAAAAAACAAAGTATATTTAATGAGCTTACGTTGCTCGAAAACAACATAAAGTGAAAATTAATTTTGGAATTGAAATTAAACCTTTAAAATGATACTTCTCAAACTTCTAAGTAATATTTATTCATAACTAAAATTGTGACATTAAGTCAGACAATAATATTTCTTATTTAAATTACTTACAAATAATGATAGATTTAGCTAATTGAAAAGGTGTTATATTTCTGAACACATACGTGAACTATGGTTTTTTTCCAGCTCAATATCATAATCATCCACGTATTTTCGTTAGAGATTGCTCAGTGTTCCTATATTAGTGATTTCTGTTATATTAGTGATGTAACGTATGAACATAGATGGAATTAAAGATTGATACATTAGTGATATTCAATTGAGGAAATTTCAAATATTTTGAGTTTATAATTTGAGAAAATAAGGAGATAGACAATGATGTCACACATTGTATTGAAATGGAGGCCTGCATCTGAGATAATATATGATAAAAATGTGTTACGAAGATCTAAATATTAATTTTATGAAATTATGATTAGACCTACTTTATTGTAATCAGCCTCTTTCAATTAAAGAGCTATTTTAACGATTTCCATGCATATAGTTCGAAAGGAAAAGGATCTTCGAGTAGCATGGGGCACGTGGAATTCCGTGTTATGAGATAAAAGTGTTGACCAGACAAACGAACACGTTTAGAAAATGAAGGTAGAGGAGATGAGAATATTCAGATGGATGTGTTGACTTAATTGGAGAGAAAAGATTAGGAATGACATTATAGATAATAAGGTGGAGCGGTTACTATGGCAAACAAGACGAGAAAAGTGAAGTTGAGCGATGATTTGAGCATGTGAAGAGAAGGTGCTCGAATGTATCGAAAATGAAGGAGATATGAGAGGTTATCTATAACAGGTTTTAGAAGAGGCAAAGGTGGCCCCAAAGATGAACTTGAAAGACGTGATTAGACATGACATAATTCAGCATAATGAAAATATGATACTGGATATGAAAGTTTGGATGTCAAGGATAAAAATGATAGTATATAACTACAGTGCAACTTTTTTAAGTTAAAAATATGAGAAATAAAGGAGTACATATGTTAACTTCTATAAGTCATATTAAACTTATTTTAAGTTATTTTTAACTTTGGCGAGCGATATTGGAAGGGGAAGGGGGGGAAGAAAGGGTAGAGATTAGAGAGAGGTAAATTGTATATGTATATCAGTTAGATAATTATATATATGTAACTATTATGTATATGTATCAATTATTGTATTTGTATATTTGCACACAATTTGATTTCGTATACAATTGAATCGAGGTAAAACATTTGAATTTATATATCCAATCTCTCTATCGCCTTTTACAAACACAAATATACATTGTATTTGTATAATTTATGTTTGTATAAAGCGCGACAGAGAGAAAAACAAAAGAGAACTAGAAGGAAAAAATTTATATTTGTATAATTATAAGGAATATTTATATTTGTATAACTATGTGGAAGAGGGTAAGAAAGGATAATGAATAAATAAATAAATAAATATATATATATATATATATATATATATATATATATATATATATATATATTTGTATATCCTGTCTCTCTTCCTTTATAGAAACACAAATATAAATTATACGTATTTGTATAAAGTAAGAGAACTTGACAGAAGAGAAGCGAGAGAGAGACTGGGCAGGGAGATGTGAGAGTCGAGGGAGAGAATGTAATTATAGCTAGAAGTAACTTTCAAATTATAATTAATGCAAACTATAGTTATGTTAGCTAATTAACTAGTATATATTTTTAACCGCGTGATTTTTCTTTTTTTTTTAAAAAAGGGCAAAGGACAAAAATCATAAACTTTTAAGGTAAAATTATCATTTGTCTCTTATAAGTTTATAATTACAAAAATCCCTCAAATGATACAATAATATAAGCGCCGATACATTAATCTGATGCGCGGATACATTAATCGTTAAGTAAGATACATTATATTTTATACATGATACACAAATTTGATGTACATTTTATACATGATACATTAATCTGATGCGCGAGATACATTAATTTAATGCGCTGATACATTAATTTGATGTGTGAAAATGAGGGATTTTGAAAATTTGTAAAACTAATAGGAAATAATGGTAATAAAAAAACTTAAATGTGGGTTTCTGTCATTTATCAAAAAAAAAAAGAAGAAAGGGCCTAAATACCTAGTATGTTGGTCCAGCCCATCTTTTTCTTTAATGGGTTGGGCTTTCCAACTGAAGTCCATTAACAGACTGACTTCCGGCGACACAAAGCTTGTCAACTGCAAAAGGAAGGTTACGCCGATCAACGTCTCCGACAATGAGTGCAGGTGAATTTACTCTTCTCTTCCCTTTCTTTAGGGTTTGCGCTCTCAATTTGTACGCATTCATTTATGAACAAATAGATACAGTTGATTTATGTAGTTGAACCGAATTATTTTGGGATTAATAACAAACAATGACAACATGTGTAATTGGAGTCTACGGAGTGTAGAATGTATGCATACATTACCTCTACCTTCTGAGAGCAAGTAGAGAAGTTGTTTGTGAAATAGTAAAATTATTTGAAAAATGAATATAGAGGATTTGTATAGCCATTGCAACTAATTTGAGATTGGGACATATAATAAGTTGAATAGGTAATGATCATAATTGATCTTCTATCATATATCACCTAATTTTACCCTACCAACACTAAAATGATCCTAGAAAATGTCAAGTTAAAACATTTTTCTCCACTAAAAACATACTCTATTGTTCTGCATTTGGATTCTTTCTGTAGCCTTCATGGATAAATCATACAGCAAATGTGCTGGATAAGGTTGAATTATATGACTAATCGATTAATCCGGAGTAAGTTGATGATACATTTTTCGTGTTTGCTAGATTTATAAGGGAAGGATTGTACATGGCTAGCACGGGACCTGTTGTTTTAACTTTGTGATTTTACGTTATAGATCTTTGACCTTAAGAAACAATTTAAACAAGGTAATTAGAATGTTTAGTCAAATGATTGATCATCTGTTTGATGATTGTCAAACTTTTTTTACCCACAAAGTTTAATTGGAGTGCATCTCCAATGCCATTAGAGTAGAGCTTGAAACTTGGCAATTAATGGCTTGAGTTCATGAGTATCAACATTCAGCATCATGTGTTGTTATTTTTATTTTTGATGACAAGGGAAACCTGTAGCCGCTACTCTTTGGGTGCGCACAGGGTAAAACCCCCGCTCCTATGCAGTAGCTCGCAAACCACACAACAGAGATAACCTGCACTATGCAAGCTCGGTGCATCATGTGTTGTTATTTGTATTTTTATGACATTGAGTGTAGATAATTGTTTCCTCACTTGGTGTTTGATTTGATGCAAGTGCGTAGGTGAGGGATCTTTGTACTTTGTGAACCCCCCCGTTCTCTCTCTTCTCTTTTGTTACCTATGTCTTGTCACTCGTGTTATACAACGTTTGTCTTCTATTGTATGAAGGGGGAGCATTTGGTGGAAATAGAGGACTGAGACCAGTGCCACCTGAAAAAGGAGTTTTTCCTTTGGACCATATGCATTTATGTGACCTGGTATAATATTTCGAAAGATCTCACTATTTATTGATTTTGTTATTGCCTTCTGTTTTCACTTCCGTTCTTTTAAGATAAAACTGTAAACGTATAATAGAAGGTTGTTAATAGAGCATATATTATCTTTTGCAAGGTTCATTCCTTCTTGTTACTTACTATACTATTTGATTTGTTTTAGGAGAAGAAAGAGTACCTCAATTGTCTTAAATACTCTGGGCATAAATCTGACAACTGTAGACACCTCTCTAAAAAGTACCTGGTCTGCCGTATGGAGAAGTAAGTCCATTGACATGATTTTGAAAACACTTGCATTGTTTAGTTTTTAGAATGCGAAGTATATTCTAGTGTACAGCTTCTGATAGTCAACAAAGTACTTTCTTGCACTACAATATTGAACCACATACTTTGTTCATGAGTTCATACAACTCCGAGATTGCGAGTTCTGCACAAGGCTTGCCTCTTAATTCTTGTCATGCTTACAGATAATTTTAGTTTAAGGTCATCTCTACATTTTCAATATGTTCAAATTTGTAAAGAGTATGCCTTTAAGCTTCTATATTTCCTTTTTTTCTTCTTCTGTGGGCACAAGAGTTGAAACTTTCCTAATTTTGTTGAGTATGACTAATTACCGGTGTTGATTTCATCTCTTCAATTGATTGGTGTTATTATGCCCCGTCTTTATCCAAAAATTGAAGAATGATGTCCCTTGTGGAGTAGGATGGCAGATTATTTAAAATCAGGACACTTGGTTCTAACAAATGTTACCTATTGGTTCAAATTCAGAACTTATTCTGGTTTTCTGCATGCTTTCCGTCAAATATCTCAAGAAAGCATGTGTACAAATGTGGATGAACAAATGCAACAAGCTACCATTTTTGCCAAGTTTTTGGTATATTATGGATGGTCTTTAATGAATAACAGCACAAATTGTTTCTAGAAAAGCCATAAATATCATTGCATTTGGAAAGAAATACAGAAACTAGAAGCAAAGGAGTATGGTTCTTTTGGTCTAAGAGCAATTAGTTGTATACAGAACCAAACCAATGAAACTATCTAGGACAAGAACAGGAAGAAAAGCATTCAAGAAAGCAATTCTCTTTTTTGCTTGATTGCACCTCTGTTTAGGACCCAAACAAAATGAGAGGAGTTCTCATAAATGGCTAACGTCAAATTCCTGCATTTATGAAATTAGGAGAAGAAACTTCCTCCGTCTTTTTCATTTTGCCTTTTTCCTGTATACTATGTTTCTTTGGCAAATTTTATCTCAACAGAGCTTCCGGCTTTTACTTGAAAGAGAAATTCACACACTTGTCTAAATATAACTTCAATTCCTACAGTATATTGGTGTTTATAGCAAGTAAATGCAAAGTGATGCCTCCTAGCGAAATAGTTTCATCAGATTTGTCTTTTCATATCTCCTTGTATTAATTTATCACCAGCTAGTGAAGAAAAACGCCCCTTTCCTGTAGGTCTACAGCAATTTATGATCCTCTGTAGGAATTTAGGCTGTAAGAAAATGTTTTATCTTACGAGTGTTTTGCAGGAACTTGATGGCAAAGCAAGACATGTCAGAACTAGGCTTTGGCAAGAACTATGATGCAGAAACTTCTTCAGAGGAAATGGAACAATAGAAAAATGAAAGAATGGAGAAGATCGATAAATTTTGTTAATTCTCTGGGATCCTTTTGAGAAGCCTGGGTAGAAAGTTACACATACAAGCTTCATTATCATCATGTGAAAGCTTTCATAGTTGCTTTATAGGAGGTCTTCTTTTTCTAAATTTATGCTTTTCTACCCCCAAATCCCCACTCGATTTCTTCATAAACCTTTTTAACCTCGTTTTTCCCTTTCTTCTGAATTTTGTGTACCTTGAGAGCAAAAATGTATATAGAAAGAGAGAAGGATAAAGAAATGCTATGACAGCTACATCCAGGCTATTGTTCGTTACGTGTTTCTTCTATATCTCTGTTGCTTCAGCAGTGCTTTTCATTCGAGTAAGAACGTTAAGTTTCATTTTTAGAAAACATGGTTGAACTTAACAGGTTGAAAATTTGTGGTCATGAGTCCAATTCCCATATACTCTTTGCTCCACTCACATAAGTTATTAATGTATATTATTTTGTGAGTTTACTTTTCCTGCACTCTAAATCCAAAAGGATTAAACACAAATTTCATAAATAAACAAAATTTGAGTACCATAGAGCCATAGCTAACAAAGATGCAAAATTTTGCAAGTTTATGAAGGCGCTCCTGTATATGAATGCTTTTAAAAATGTTGCCATAAATAGTGTTATTCAATCAGCTTCATTGATAGACATTTCATCAGGAAATAAGAGTTTAAGATATGGAACAAAACTTGGAAGCATGGGCAAATCAGCTAAGTTAACACTCATCAGATCAAAAGCAATGCATGCTTTGTGCATGTATGTTCCATCAAATACTGGGATTTTAGGGTATCTTTGGCTGAAGTGAGTGAGGATGACGCGGTATGCTCCAGCAGCGTCCCCTGCCTCAACGGCTTCTCCCATTGTGCTGTGATTTTTTGCTATAGCCTCTTCCAACATGCCATCTTCAAAAGTAGCCTGCAGCAAAATGGCCCACAATAACCAAACTGTAAAAGGACAATTAATTTGGGATAGAAAAAAAGGATCCAACAGAAAATGTTTCTCAGACATTAAGAAACATGCCTCATGTATGAGAAGCGTTGCCTCACGAGAAGCTTTAACCAATTCTGGACAAGGCCTTGTGTCACCAGAGTAAACAATCTTCCAACCTGGTATTTTCTTACCAATAACATTAGTCCTATCAGCAAACTTAAGGACGATTCCATAAGCTTGTGGACAATGAATAACGGGAACACTAATCAAAGTCATCAATCCTGCTTGTCTGAGCATGTTCTTTAGCTTGCCTGTGCTCCCATTAGCATCATTATCGTCATTTGACTCAAAAACCTCCCATGAAGATTCTGTAGTATCCCTACAATCAAGGAACTGCATATCGAGTTCCTCGAGCATTTGGTACCTATCAAGAAATATCTCAAGTTGCTGAGGACCTATAACAATTAAAGGTTCGTGGGGAGTGTCACTGAGTAAATCATGTCTCAGAGCAAGAATTCTTGCAAGTCCCGCATGATGATCTGCATGAATATGAGAAATCCAAATACATTTTAAACCCTTCACCGCTTCATCAGCACCATCAACACCAAATCTGTTATGAAAGAGTACACATTAAGTGTAGGCAAAAAAAATATGGATATGACAGGCTTATGTTAATGAACTGCCACTTTTACCTTCTTTTTAGTTGTCCCAGTGTTCCTTCACCACAATCTAACAAAATACTTCCCTTTACGAAAAGATTAATAAATATAGAACTAACATTTCGGTATTTTGAGGGCTGCGATGAACCAGTTCCGAGAAAAACTATCTCCATATCTTCTCTTGTTATACCTTCCAAACAGCTCGGTAATGGAGTTTCATGCAACTGTAGCACTTCAACTATTTTACTGTTCCCATGCCAGAGTTGGCTAATATGTTCAGAAGCACTTATAATTTCTGGAATATTCGAAGTTAGCTCATTTAAGATTTCTGTCCGAGAAATAGTAGCAGGAACATTAGAATTGTCTAATCCAAGCTCTTTGGATGGAAGAAGATGGAACTGTTCCAGACAACAAAAGTTCATTTTAAGTAAAGCAAGCATTAAAAGTAAATAATTAGCATAAGATAGACGGCAATGGACTTTATGGAAATATACATATGTGTATGTACATTCCTAAGCAAATCAAGTTAGTATATACTTTCTTAGTCCTTTCTATAGGCAATAACGATATATTTTACTTATAAGAAGTAGCAACTTTCTAATTTCAGGTTAGAACCATTTCAACCAAACTATATCAATTCCCTCACCTTGAGTAGGTTCTCTGCATAAGTGATCTGACATGAAGTTGGAAGTGACAACTGAAAAGAACAAAATTAAAATAGCTGCTCAATTAGGCAAACATACCCACGATCCAAGTAATTATCAGCCGTAAGATATATTGCTCATCCAAAGAGATTTTTAATAAAGGTATACCTCCCTCGGGAACTTTGAGACTGATGGTAAGCTCTTCAATTGCTGAAGAGACCAAACACCAGGAGAAGGAAATAATTGAGGACACAAGTAGTTAAGTCTTGCAGCAATTCTTGAACTGGATTTCAGAATTGGAATCTCAATATTCTTCCTGCAGATGGCCCACAAGAATAATAAACATATAACTATATAAACAGGAAACATAAATTAGAGGAGAAAGCTAGACATGCAGTCGGAAAAAAGGGAACATTATAAGGTAATTACGGCTCATGTCGTGCCATTATGTGCTGGGCTTCACCAAATCTGGTCATCCAGTGCTCATACGCGGTTGTATTTGTTACTGACGCAGGGCTAAGGTGTATCAAACAATTTACTTTTTTGCACATTTCAACAGGCTGTCCTGATACGTTCGAGTAAAACAGAGTAAGAGACTGCAAAGATGACAACTCTTGCAGATGAGATAGTGTTGGACAGTCAACAAGGAGCACAATAGGACCGGGAGTCGAAGGCTCCATAACATCACAAGGGTGAACCTGCGCAGCGAAAAAAATGGAAGCATAGCACCGAGAACTTAATGAGATAGACTATGAAATCCAAGATAAACTTGGAAAGAATCTTCCTAACTTACTATGATATTTTGGTGATCTGACTCCACTGAATTCCCTCTTTGCAATTGACCATATTTTGGCCCAGGTTCCACTCCGAGAGCAGCAGCCTTATCTGGATAGAACTTCCCTGTGATCTCCGGCAACTCACAAATATAAACCACCGAAAGCTCACCAGGATTTAATGCCACTTCAGCTGTGAGATTCATCCATTGTGCTTGAAGGTCTTCAGCTAAATGACTACCACTAACTAGTGGAGTATTTGGCTCAGAGGGTCCTTCCTTCATTGAGCCACACACTTTCAAGCAACGTGGTGGCAAGAGAACAGCTGATAGTTTGACAACCTTATCACTAATGGGAACAAAAAGACGATCAAACTTCCTTGAAGAAGAACTAGCAACTTCATCTGATCCATTACGGAGTACACTATATATATGACCCATGGCAGCATTTGGGATGAACGATTTCATTGCATCAATCAATAGATAAAGATCCGGAGGACCCCATACATTTACCTGGAAACAAATGTTGTAAGTGGTATCAAAATTTTCGAACTCCTTTTTTAAACAACAACAACGCCTCAATCCCAAACAAGCTGGAATTGACTATATAAATTCCAACTGACAATTTATCTCCATTTAAATTCATCTCAAGCTAATATTACATAAAACAAAAAGAACAAAAAAATAAAAGTACAACTACAAATAAAAAAAACGATGAAATTTGTGATGAATATACTAAGTAAAATAAGTTAATGTGACACTCACAGACATCCCTTCTTTTCCCATCCCAGCCAAAGTCAATAAGAGACCTGCAAGTAAAACAATTGAACTTCTTTGGTGGTCTTAATCAACTGCAATTAATACGCCAGAATATTCTCAAGGGTTAATTTGATCCAAACACTCAATAAATTAACTTTCATATTGTGCTGCTCTTTGATAACCAACCTGGGAGTCCACCAACAGTTTCTGAGCAGACACGTGATAGAAATATATGATCAATCTGGAAAAAGAAAAAGACTTGTGTCTATTTTTACCTAGAACAGTAACATAGTAACATCCACAATAGTAGGTTTACAACAGCAAGATAATATATCTGAATACCTGCGACAATGTGATTTTATGCTCTGTCAAGAGTCGTTGCAATCCCTGCAAGCAGAACATAAATAGGTGTTGAGTGAGAGTCCAAGTGTACTTATTTTTTTCTTCCAGTTTATGTACAAAAATCCTCTTTTTGACAAAGGCAATGAGAATCAAGAAAGAGCAAAAGTGGAAAACAATTTGTAGAACAATATTATGAAGAGGAAACCTACTAGAACAATAATAAAACATAGAAAATAGCTAGATCATTTTTTTTTTTGTTATAAGAAAATGCCTCCTCTTCATCAACTAAACATTTATTCAACAGAATCGACAATAGGTGGATCAAAAAATTAATCCACTATGCCTCAACACGAAGCTAGATGGGTTCATCTGTATAAAAGAATAGAGCTGGATATAGACTTTCACATAAAAAAGACATAACTAAATGCAAACAAGGTATCTTTTTTTAGGTCAAATTAGTAACCTGCTTCAAAAAAACAATAAAAATGGCCCTAATACTCAATCATCATCAACAACAACAACATACCCAGTGTAATCCCACAAGTGGGATATGGGGAGGGTAATGTGTACGCAGACCTTACCCTTGCCTTGGGAGGTACAAAGGTTGATCTGATACACCCTCGGCTCAAGAAAATAGATAACAAAGCAGTACAGGAAAAGAAATAGCAGAAGTGAAGAAGCCACGACAAAATACTAAAGATAGCATGAAAAAACATTCTGAAGAAAAGGGAACGGTATCTACAACAAAATAATACTATAATCGAAGTACAATCTAATAGATATGGTACATATTATCAAACTAACAAAATGGAATCACAATAGAACTTCGCTACGCTCTTAGTATCAACTGGAACAATATGAAACCACCTGATGCAACACTCACTTGGGGGTCGCCCATTTTGTTGAATAAGAAAAAAAATCACCATTAAGCAATACATAGTTAATACAGTGCACTGTTTGGTTTCCAATATAAAAATCCACATTACTAATATAACGTTTGGTAAAGAACTCTAAATAAGAATGTGCAATAAGAATATGTGTTTTAGCAATTTCACAATAAAGCTAATTCTTGACTTGGTTATCTCAAACTTTGAATAACGATTGACGTATTGTTCACCATATAATAGTCCATCTTCCATGCACATATTATTGTTGCATAACTAGTACGATAACCAAACAACCCCCAATTTTATTTACAGACGGTAACTTGAAAAACACTTACTTCTCCAACGTTAAATAAAAACCTCCATTTGTCCAAAAAGAGGAGGATAGAGGGTGATGTATCTTGAGTATCCATGCCATTTCCAAGGATCTGTGTGAAATTCAAAGAATCAAAACAAGTTAAGTTTATTCAAGGTGTGGAAAACCAAGCGATTAGAATAACAAATTTGATATGATTAATGAACATATATGTTAAATGTATATTTATAAGTTGAGTTGCTCAGACTCTCCAAAAATATTGCCGCACCCGTGTCGGATCCTCCGCACTACTTTTGAAGGATCCAACACGCACCCACATTTTTGAAGAGTTCAAGCAACGTAGATTATAAGTACATAAGATATGTCTCCACTCCAAACATCTTTACTGTGAAAAATGAAACAGGTAATACTCTTCCGAATTCCATGAATATCCTGACTGATTCAGTGACTACAAGAAACATTCAAAACAGTTCTTTTTTCTATAACCGTGGTATCTGAGCCCAACTTTCACACAACTCGACTAATTCCACAGGATACCTCCCACCTCCCACCCGCAACAGGTTTCAGTTAACTCTATTACCGAGGATAGGACAGAGGTAAAGAATCGCCTAGTTTTTTTTTTTTGTCTATAGTGGAATTTAAACCTGAGACCCCCACGGCTTCATTCGCCACTAGACTACACCCTAGGGTGCAAATATTCAAAACGTTATTATGCAAAACTAATATAAAGGAGAAAACTTTATGCTTCACCAAAATACCATTGCATATAATTGTAACTATATTTTTAATTACCGGGGTTTATGCTCATATTAATTCCTAAATCTCTCAACACATTTAGTGTATACAAGACATCTTTAAAATGTTAAACTACATAAACAACACCATGCGAAAACCATAGACATTGTTATTCTATATATTGAGTAACACCCAGTTCAGTTTCCTGTTTAAATTGACAGAAATCACCATATTTTGAACATACCTGAATGTATGACTTGTTATTACCAGATTTGGACTCGTCTTCTTTATCATTACCCTCATCCCTTCTTTTCCTCTTCTTCCCCATTCCACTCCAGCTTTCTCTCTTCCACCGCCGATTTCTTTGTTTCACTGCTCAAGTAAACTGTTTGTTCTTTATTAAAAAATTACTCAATATGTTTATTTTTTAAGGTACAAGGCACAAATAGCTTTTGTTTGTAATTTTATACTCTTTCTGTCTTTTTTTTTTTTTTTATAAATAGTTAGATATATGATATTTGTCATTTTATATAATTAATGCATAAATTATTATGTTTTTTCTCTTTTTTTATTTTTAAATATGGTGAGTTATTAATCTTGAAAATATATCTTTGATCAACTAATCAAAATGATTCATGTCCATTGCTTAAATAAATTCAAATTCTTTGATTGAAAACTTGAGTTTCAAAAAAAAAAAAGGAAAAAGGGTCAAAAATACCCCTTAACTTTAATTGGTTGATTTTATCCCTGTCGTTAAAAGCAAGTTATTTTTACCCCTGTCGTGAATAAACTTAACAAATATACCCCTCCTTGGATAGAAAACCCCCAATCAATTAAAATTGCTCAATTTTACTTAAATTATCCAATTTTAACCTGATCCACCCACTTAATAATATAATTTATTTTTTAAAAATCCAAATCAACTTTATTATTCCATCACCACCACCATTAAAGCCATCACCCTCTCCAAGATCTTCTTCACTACCAACGCCGAAATCACTACCTCTCCCACTTTTATGTTCATATACAATATTAGGGCGAAAGTTGAAGTTATATTGTATTTATGTGAAAATGTTGTAAGAGCTTAGATAAAGTTACTTTGTGGTATAATTTTGAACTTCTTTCAAAATGGCTTCTTGGACAGTAGGAGTACATTATCGCACAACCTTTAATTTTCTAAAATTCACGAGTTTATACACAAAGTTGTTAGATAAATTGTCTGGTGGATCACTAGAAGTAGTTGTGCCATCAATATTTATCCCACTTGCGATGACGAGTGATCTACCAGAATGACTTTGCTTCCAAATGGGTTTGGTAGAGCAGTGGGAGAGGTAGTGATTTCGACGGTGATAGTAAAGGTGATCTCGGAGAGGGTGATGACTTTGGTGGTGATGGTGAGGAAAATAAAGTTGATTTGGATTTTTAAAATGGGTTATATTATTAAGTGGGTCGGGTCGGATTAAAATTGAACAATTTTAATTGATTTGAGATTTTTCATTCAAGGAGGGGTATATTTGTTAAGTTTATTGACGGCAGAGGTAAAAGTAACTTGTTTTTAACGGCAGGGATAAAGTCAACCAATAAAATAATATTGAGGGTTATTTTTGATTCTTTTCCCAAAAAATAAATAAGGATGGAAGAGTAAAGTTAAATCATTTCTTAATACAAGTGCAAATTAAAAAGGTGATATATAAAATGAGATGGAAGAAGTATATTTTTTTGCTTATGTGGCAGACTATGTGACTCCACCTAGTTGAGGTACGTGGAAGATATTTAATGTCACATAAGTAAAAAAGAATATTTTAAGAAAATGAGTTCAAATTAAGACTTTAGTTTAATTAAGATATGTCTCTTATACCTTCGGGATGACCCGGTGGTTTGAGCTTGGGACTTCCATGTTGGAGGTCTCAAGTTCGAAAACCCTTGCCAGCGAAAGCAAGGAGTTTGCCTTTTGAGTCGAGCTCGTCGCCTGGTGCGGGTTATCTCTCCTATGTAGTTTGCGACTGTGGATTTCCCTTGTCACAAAAAAAGAAGAAGATATGTCTCTTGTAATCATAGGCGGATCTAGGATTTGAAGGTCGGGGGTGCCATAATATTCAAGTAAGATAAAAGGACTGGTTGCTTTAGTTTTGGGTTACAATTCAAGTTATTAATTTTATTTTATTTTATAAACAAATCGATCAAATGTGCCTATAGTAATATTTTCTTTTAGATATTATGTGATTAGAGATAACTAAACAATTCAAATTTTATTTTTTCTTTTTGGAATTAAATGTCGCTGAAACTTTGAGAGAAAAAAAAGTCACGTTAAAATTTGATCTTGTATAAATTATCTAATAATATTAATATAATATATTCATCTTTTATTGACTTTATGTGTTGTTGGAGATATATAGTTGAAAAATAAAAAAAATTGTAGTTTCAGCCTATTCATCTTACTTAGCAAAAACGTCGGTGAAGATCGAAAGAATTTTTAAATTCTTTTTAAAAAAAATATTTTTGAAACTTATGTTTTTTCTAAAAACCATATTTAAATATATTCTTAATAATATTTATTTGACGCTCATAATTCAGTACTTATTAATTGATACAACAAAATAAACATGTTACATTCAAATCAATAGATTAATAATTAGTGCGAGAGAAAGTAAAAAAAAAATATTAATTATGAAAAGGGGTCAATTTGAATTAATAAAGAATAACAAATAAATAAGAATGAATGGAGAAAAGAAAAGAAAAAGAAAAAAAGGAGCAACAAAAAAAAGGGGTCAATTTGAATTAATAAAGAATAGTAAATAAATAATAATGAATGAAGAAAAGAAAAGAAAAAGAAAAAAAGGAGCAACCAAAAAATATCAAATGTTGCTGCTGAGGTTCGAACCTGGGCTGACAATTTGGCAGACCCTCTCCTTTGCCAATTAGACTATTCCATTATATGATCATTGGGTGGCAAACGTAATATATACTTAAATATTATACATATATACATGTGTATACAACGTTTTTTTCGAAAACACTGGGTGTCGTGGCACCCCCACCCATACCCCTAAATCCGCCCCTGCTTGTAATTGAAAAAAAGAAAAAAAATATGTCTCTTATCACTAGTTTGTTGCTACACATGTGCGCACCTAAAGGATAGTGACTGCGCGTTTCCTGGTAAAAAAAAATATGTCTTATAATTAAATAAAGAAAAAAAAATAAAAAAAATATGTCTCTTATCACTAGTTTGTTGGTGCATTTGTTTATTTTAGGATTAAATTTCAGTAGTTTTCTATTTTACTGCTACTGCAGTGACATTTTGATTTTGAATTCTTTTGTGTTAATACATGCCTCATGTATTTCACTGAAGACTTAAGATTCACTTGCGATAACAGATAAAAAAAAGGTAGTTTTAATATAAATTTTTAATATTCTTTTAGTTCTGTATTTGGTAACAAAGTTTAGGATAATTCATTTCAGAATTAATAATTAGTAAAGAGATAAGTTATTCCCTTCTTTAATGGACAATAATTTTGGTATGACTTATCTCATGATTATATCCCCTAAAATTGTAACGGCTCATTTTGTAGTTATAGCTTTTATTGAGATGTAAATATATGAGACTTTGATAATTATTTTAAGCTAAGTCAGTTTGTGACGAAAATATAGTATTACGGGATTTAAAGGTCATTTGGGTTTGAGATGTACCATTTAGTTATTTCGAGTTTAGCTTATTTAGTTGAGGGTTTTTGTGGTTCATGGAAACTTTCAGATTTCTGATACTGTATATCTCGCTCAAATACATACGAATTTCGCTCACCTCTCTCTTATATATATATATATATATATATATATATATACATACCATTTAGTTATTTGTGTGTGTATCTTTCTCAATTATTGATAAAAACTCTAAATTAATGGTAAAATACGTAATATTTTGAAAGTATAGTTTACATAGTAACGAAGTAACTATTATATAATTTTGGGAAAATTTTCAAAACAACAATGTTTTAGCATCTAATAGGATCCCTTGTCATCACTTTCAATATTTATTTAAAATGATAATATTTCGATTTGTTATACTATTGATCGTATTTATTTAATTTGAAACAATACAAATTTTTAATAACAGAATGGAGAAAATCATGAGAGAAATTATTTCAAAAAAGGTAAAAGTATATTCCTTAGTTTTTTTATCATATATTTGAACTTTTTTAAATATAATTTTATCTGAAATGTATTCGGATGAACTTCTTTAAATATGATTTTATCTGAAATGTATTTGAATGAACTTCTTCAAGTATGATTTTGTGTATTGAGATGAACTTCAAGTATGATTTAGAAAAGTTAGATCATGCAATTCAAAACCTGATTGTATACCACTAGGACGAATACAAATTCAAATCTAAAAATAAACTAGCGGATATTGAAAATATAAAATGAGTCAAAAAAATACAAAATTTATTTTACTAATGCAATTAGTATGAATACTTATATAATGAATACGTAAATAAACTATATTTTAATTATTCAAAATTGAAAGATGAATTATACAAAACCAAATCTAAATATAAACTATCTACCAAGTGCAAAATCTCTTCGCCTCCCTCCCTCCCATTTTGCTCAACAAATCGAGCCCAGCATGACCGACCCGGCCCACACCCTTTCTCCAAAACGGCGCGGCATCTCTTCCCTCTCGCGAATTCGAAGTTTCAAACAGCAAAGTCTCCTTGATGGTATTATTAATACTCTAATTTACCAACAAAAAAGCTTCAAGGCAGACACAGAACTAATATATAGCAGCAAAATTGAAGGTATTTTTTGTTTTCAATCTATTCAAATCGATATAGGATTTTTAGTTTTTGCTAAAGTTTTCCTGCTTTGTAATTCAAGAGATTTTAGTTGAGAATGTGCTTTGACTGGTTATATGTGAAGGTTAAATTGGACTCAATTCACGTTCCAAGTCTATGAACTCTTGAATGTAACGATCTTCCTCCCTGCCGCTGCTGCTGCCGCCTAATGGACGACGTTGATCGCTTATTTGAATGCTTCAAATGCGGCATTTCTCCCCCTCGTAATTGCTCTTCCCTTTACACTTTCAATTATTTAAAACTTTCTTTTTTTAATTTCCTCCCTATTTCCATTTGAAGAATAACATTTTGATGCCAAAAGGAAAATATTATGACTGGTTTGATATTTTTCCTAGTTGTAAAAAGTTTGTTTTTTCCCCTCAAAATTTGATCTTTTTTTAGTTTACTGTTGTATGACTAGCCAAAGGGTTGTTTTGAACTGCCTAAGATCTATGTTTACCATCTTTTTGGAGTAATATCTGTATATTACACGTCAGAAATGCTTACAAGACTTGAATTTTGACTATGGTCTAGTTATAAAAAATGGGGCTCAATAGCTGATAAGAAAACTGCTCCAGTTTAGCAGCAAATTTGGCAAGTCTTAGAATATGGAACCCAGCTTGTGCGGAATTGAAGCCAAACAATGTTATACGAACATAATAATGGTAAGTTGTAAACAAAATAATAGGAGGCACAAATTTAACCAATGTGACGTACATCAACAAGCGGAGAGGAGCAAATTTATTCTAACAACCTGTACATAAAAGGGAGTACCAAATTAGAGATAGAACTTTAATTAATCCCAAAAATATATTCCAAACGAATACCTCACTGTTGTCACTTACAAAGAAGAGTTTCTAAAAATTGGGGGATGATTCAAATGAAGGAAGAAGAACAATATTTATAGGGAAAATACTTGGTCTGCAAGTAAAGAAAAAGAATAAGAGAAAATACTTTTGTTCTTTGGCTCCAAGAACAATTGGTTGGCCATCACAAGTGTTTTGCATATGGCCAAATTTGGGTCATATCTTATGGAAAGAATCGAAGCTTAACTTTTTACATATGGTGCTGTTTAGTGTGGTTTCTTTGCGATCTTAGGCCATAAAAGAAAAAAAGTAGAAAATATTTGAAAGTGCACCGCAACTATTCCTTCAGTTGTTGTTTGACCACATTTTAAGTGAACTTTAATTTTGATATTTCTCTATTATGTGGTTGTTAATTGTTTCTTATACAAATTTTAGAATCAGCAATGAGAGAAAGGAAAAAGGGAAAGCAGACTGTGAAGCAAAATGATACATTGGAAAAGCTATCAACATCTTCAGATATTTTTTCATCAAGATCAAAGGGAAAGGTCCAAAAGGCAACAGATGTTGAGCTCTGCCTACAAAATGTACATATTGCTTTGTTTCCTTCTATATGTTTCATTTTTTTCAAACTTTCATGGCTTCTTTTTCTTTCCCATTGATAATAAGCTTTACTTTCTTAATTCACGTAGTTTCTTAAATTGTATTTACAAGTACTATTTTTCAAGCACATCCCATGCCGGTAGAAACTACTAACTGAAATTCAAAGATTCTTCTTGTAGACCAGTTCATCAACAACAAAGATACAAAGTCTTAAGAAAGGATCACAGTTCTCTCCCCTTGTGTTTTATGGTTCTCCACATGGAGTTCCTCCAAAAAGACCAGCTCGTTTGTTGCGGCTGTTGAATGAAATCCGTGTAGATTTTAACGAGCAACATAAATTAAGGTGATTGAAAATGATTTTTTATCACTTTTACCCACTAGTATGGTCATGTATTTTGCTTTTTTTGAAAAAAAAGTATTCTTCCCTGTGTTTAAACAGCCAAGATATATGGGCCACATTTCCAAGGCAAGATGAAGCGATGAAGTATGCAAAAGAGAAAACTGATGCTCGTGTTTTCAGTTACCAGGATCATGTGAATGGTCAAAGAAGATTCCTCGTGTCCACATATAAAGAGTTCTGGAGAAGGTGAGTCTTCTCGGTTCTATCTGCGTTAAATTATGTAAAAATAATATACTTCCCCATGTCCTAAACTTTCTTTGTGTTTATAATTTTGATTAGGTACAAAACTATGAATCCTAAATTTCGGCACCACTATGAAGTTATCCAGGAGGTAATCTTTTCTAGTTTTCGTGTTAAAACAATAAGCAAATGCATAGATATGAAATTTATTATCAGGTGCTGGCGTGCTGCTGCTGATAAGGAATCATAGTAAAGAAGTACATAGAAGGTAATCTTTTGTAGTTTTCCTGTTAAAACAATAAAGAATTGCGTATAATCAAGTGAAGTGCATCAAGGATGAGGAAGACAAGATGTTGGTTGAAGAGACCCTTATTAGACGAAGATGACAATCATACTTCCAGAAACACTCGACGAAGAAGGGGATAGAGCCATTTTGCAGGGTGATTTAGAGCACCTGAGAGACATCGGGATTTTGGGTATTGTAGGTGTATTAAAGTTGAGGATGTTAAGCGTGCTATTAGTAGGATGAACAGGGGAAACGATTAAACCAGATGGGATTCTGGTGGAGTTTTTGAAGAGCACAAACATGAAAGGTATGGAGTGGTTAACTGAGTTGTTTAATGTTGTCATTTTTAAGATGACGACAATGCTCGAAGAATAGAAGTGGAGTACAATGGTTCTGTTATACAAGAGCAAGGGTGATATCCAAAATTGTAACAATTATAGTGGTATCAAGTTGCTAAGCCACACTATGAAAGTTTGGGAGAGGGTGGTGGAGATGTGGGTGAGGAGAGTTGTGTCCGTTTTCGAGAACTTGTTTGGATTCATGCCATGGTGATTGACTACAAAAGCTATCTATCTTGTGAGGAGACTAGTGTAGGATATAAGGAAAGGAGGTACTTATATATGTTGTTTATTGGCCTTGAAAAGTCCTACGATAAAGTCCTATAGGAAGTCTTCTCGAGATGTCGGGATGCGAAGTATACTAGTGGCTTAAATTATGGCAATAAATGATATGTATAATGAATCCAAGACTCGGGATAGAATGGTGGGAGGACATTCGGTGCACTTCCCAGATGAGATGAGGTTGCACTAGGGATCAACACATAGCTTGTTTATATTTGCCTTGTTAATGGATGAATTGATGAGGGATATTCAAGATGAGGTGCCATGGTGTATGTTATTTGGGTCTTTAATCTAGGGAAGTGGGGACATGGATGATGATGTCACACATCGTATTGGTGCGACATGGATGAAGTGGAGGCTTGCCACCGGAGTCTTGTGTGATAAAGATATCACCTAAACTTAAAAGTAAGTTTTCTAAAGTAGTGATTGGATTGACTTTGTTGTATGGGACGGAGTGCTGACAATTCAAAAACTCCAAATGTTTCAAAGATGCATGTTGCTGTAATTAGGATTAAAGGTAAGTTTATTAAGTAGTGGTTGGACTGACTTTGTTGTATGGGGCAGAGTGCTGGCAATTCAGAAACTCCCGTGTTTCAAAGATGCAAGTTGCGGAAATGAGGATGTTGAGATAGATAGTGATAAGATTAAGAATGAGGATATTGGGACAAGGTGAGAGTGACCTCCGTTGTCGACAAGACAGGGGAAACGAGATTGAGATTGTTTGGGCATGTGAAAAGGAAAAAGTGAGGAGGTGCGAGGGGTTGATGTAGTGGGTACCGGGAAAGGTAGAGGTAGGTTGAAAAAATATTGGGAAAAGGTAATTAGACATGACATGACGCAACTTCAACTCATCAAGGTCATGGCCTTAAATGAAAGAGAGTGGGAGTCGTGTATTCGGGTAGAAAGATAATAGGTAATGAAGTGTTGTTTTGCTTTTTGACGGGCTTAAGCTTGGTGGTGACTGTCACAGTACTTTTTTTTTAAGCTGATGACTGTCGTACTATTAGCTTTGTTGTTTCTTGCTTTTGATTCCTATCATCATCCTGTTGTTTATTGTGTTTTAGTAATCGCACTACTTTGTTGTTACTGTTTTCTTATTAGTTGTATTTTCTACACTGTCGATTTTCCTTTCCATACCTACTTTGATTTGTTGTACGTGAGTCGAGGGTCTTCCGGAAATAGCCTCTCTACCTCTCCACAAGGTAGGGGTAAGGTCTGTGTACATTCTATCCTCCCCTGACTCCACTTGTGAGGTTTCACTGGGTATGTAGTTTGTATAGTAATCCAGGAGGTTACGTTTTGTAATTTTATCACCACTATGGAATGATTTAGTGAAAGTCCCTTCCAGAATCTTTTGAACTTCCCTTGATTGTCACACGACGAATTCTGTGAACTTTTATGTCAAAAGATTTCTTGGGATTTTAGTATACTAGCTTTGTATGTGCGTGTGAGAGAGAGATGCCACCTTTATCTGATTAATAAAAAAGAGAGCCGCTGCAGATGTCGAACTGTTATATCTTATTTTCAGGGACTGCCATGCCATCTCTACTTTGATCTGGAGTTCAACAAGAGAGAGAATGCGGATAAAAATGAAGATGAAATGGTTGACCTTCTTATACAGGTCATTTTCGATGCAGTCAAGGAAAAGTACAGTCTTGAAGGAAACGATGATTGGGTTGTGGAGCTCGATTCCTCCAATGCAGGTTGGATGTTTAATGGACGGTTTTATCTAGTATTTCATCTGTGCACAGTATGTTGTCAATATGATATGTAGGTATGCATGTTTATATTATTGTTTGTATGTATGTATTTTATTAGTGAACAACCAGCCCATTGACTCCCACTGTTGCACAAGTACTTTTCTCACTATAGCCTAGTGTATGGTGTGAAACATGTCCGTCTACTCATTTCTTCGGTAATAAGCCAGAATATCTGGTATGAAAGCCTAGTAAAGTGTAATTTTTATTAATCAACCCATATGTTTATGCAAGTGAAATTAGGATTCCACTGGCCAATATGGCTAAAAGAACTTATTTGACTAAAGTGGAACACTGGGATGGTTGTTCTTTTGGTAATAAGCCAGAATATCTGGTATGAAAGCCTAGTGAAGTGTAACTTTTTTAAAAATTCAATTCATGTTTATGCAAGTGAAATTAGGATTCCACTGGCCAATATGGCAAAGAGACCTTATTACAGTTATTAGACTAAAGTGGAACACTGAGATGGGTTGTGATGCACTAATGTGTCACTGTAATGTTTGTCCACTTGCTTGTACCTTGCTCTGACTTGCTTTATCACCTGCATCATTATTTGTAACTAATGGATACCTCTGTGAAACAGAAAAGAAAATGAGAGGAACTCAACTTGATTATTCCCCCAAGGTTTTGGGGTTTAAATATCTACATTTACATGTCCTAAAAAGGAAAGAAAATCAATACCTAATAACAATTTGAGTATTTCTTTGAAAGAATTATGATACCTACTATAATTATACATATTCTAGGATATTCACAGAGGTTCTAATATTTCCCTGCAAGCCGGTTTGGACCGTTGGCCCAGGCCCCCAACGGTCAGATATCTGATTTCTCTTTTTAAAAATTAAAAATAGAAAATAAATGTTACCGTTAAACTAGGCCGGTATGGTTAACTGATTGTGTGGCTGATTAGACATTACCAGGTTTACCAATTACCCAAATTAACTCGTGCAGGTCTGGTTCTTAGCGTAACCCAGCCCAATCTTGCCCCCTCTACCTAGGCCGGTCCAGTCTGGGTGAAAATCGGTCCTCTTATGTTGTTGGCCTTAACCAAGCTCTGATACCATGTGAAATGGAAGAGCAAATGCAAGGAATTCAGCTTGATAATTCCCGCAAGCTATTGGGGTTTAATTAATTACTTTTACATGTCCCAAAAAGGGAAGAGAATTATTACCTAATTACAATAGAAGTAAATTAAGCTTTCTACTATAATTACACATGTTCTAGAATATTTACCAAGATTCTAACCTCTGAAATAGGCTTGTAGATGTTCATATTAAAGAATAACTCTCTTCAACACACCTAACTCTTGTGAAACTTGGGACCTCTTCCCTTATTTATTTCCCAACTTGATTTTCTTCTGTGGTATTCAATGGAAAATGTTCTCCTTTTGTGGAACAACTTTTCATTAAATCTTATGCTGATTTTCAATATCCCAGAATCTTACTGTTGATGCACAAACATATTACTAAAGCAAAATCTGCATTTAGAAAAGGAAGCAGCTTTAGCAGATATGATTATTTTGTAGATGAAGTTTCTTTTGGTGGATCAAATGGGGCACACAATTTGGTTAGGAACTGCAGTAAAGAGTAGTATATGGGAGAACTATCACATGATCTGATGCAGAATACTTCTTTGCTATATCAATAAGATTGTACGACAACTTTTCTATGTTGTAGTAATCAATATTAATGTAAAGCTTTGCTGGCAGAAAAATTTTCTCGTCATTTAATAATCCGATTTCCAAAAGCTGCTTTCAAGGACAACTCACATGCAGGTGCATTTGTTACAGAGGTATCATACACATCGGTTCCTCCCACTTAGCTCCTGTTTAATTTCAATTTATCATTTCGTGCAGGTCATAATTTTTAGGTGTTCACTTGTGTCTCACTATTTTGTGATTACTTCTTATGTCTAACAACATGTGCATCGTTCATATTTTTCGAAAGAATACTACTACAAATGATTGGTCATTTTAATTTGTGTATCTTTTTCTCAGTTATCAGTTTTGTGCCCTATTGTCAGATATGTTCAAGGATCATTAGCATAAGTGAACATGATGGAAGATTAAGAAAGCTTTTCGTCTCAAAGGATTCAAGCTCAACTGATATTCCATTTCAGCTGTTTGTGGATAAAGCTGTCTACTCTAGAAATCGCTGCTTTCGCCTAGCCTTGTCATCTAAAGCAGGGAAGAGTTCTGTGCTTCTTCCAAGTGGACGTTTTAAATGTAAGGACATGGTACGTAACTTTTTACTCAGATGGTGTTCATCACCTAGGTTGATTATGTCAATAGGTGACAATTTGTCTTCTGCATAAATGATTTTGTCAATTAACTAGGTGATTGTGGTAACTTGTACTGTTATATCATCTCAGATTTTAGCTATCAGAAAGATTTGTGGTAGTAAATAATGATGAGAAAAGATCTGTAGCATTTAAACTTAAATGCAGCTAAAGTTAAGCCACATAACTAGTAGGATCATATTAACATCTTATTTAATATTGTGCTAAATGTACGTATCATCGCCCCACCTGCTTACTGCTAGAAACATTCAACTAACTTTTCCTAAAGGTAGTCTAACAAAAGTCTTCGATCTGCACCCAAAGGTGTGGCCTAGTGGTCAATGAAGTGGTTGAGAAAAATGAGGTCTCAGGTTCAATTCTCAGCAGAGAGTCGGAGACAAAAAACACTAGGTGATTCTTCCCATTTCTCCTAGGCTCCTAGCCTTGGTGGACAGAGCCACCTGATACCTGTTGCTGGTGTGAGGTGGCAGGTATGCCATGGAATTAGTGAAGGTGCACGAAAGCTGGCCCGGACACCATGGTCATACCAAAAAATAAGAGAATACCTGAAAGTCATTGCCAACTCTTACTTATCAAAGGAAAAAACTGAAAGTCAGTACAGTGGTCCTGGTTTCTTATATACCAGAAACCTCTAGTACTCAAAATAACATAGTAAATGAAAGAAAAACACAAATCAACCCCAGAAAATAAAACTTTTTAACATTATGAAGTAGTGTAGTGTACTCAAACAGCACTAGAATGGTTATTTCTTTATATTCCTCCTTTTGTTTGGGGATATCTTCTCCTTCTCTATACTGCATCAGAGTTGGAGGAGAGCGGTATAAAGTTAGACAATGGGTTATTATGTTTTATGAGATACTGGAATGTTGTTACCCTCCTTCCTTCTTCAACAGTGCTAAGTTTTACTGTTGTTTCATTTTATATGGTAATATTTGATAGGATATAGGTTTAAGATGTCGATTTAACATGTGTACTATATTAATGGTAGTGGAAGGAGACACCAATGTTTAAAATTTGAGCATGTGCTTAAACCTGTTATTTTTACACATAATATGTACTTGTTCTAATAGCCAGCAGAAGCTGGCTTCTATAAGTGGTAGTTCATGCTTTGAGAAGAAATAAGACACCAACAATGATCAATATGTGTTGTACTCTGTATCTGATGCTCCCTATAGTTGTACAGCAAGCCTATTATTTAGGTTATCGCTACAAAATATTCTAGATAAGGAAATGGAAAGTATGTCCATGGTTGTTAAAAACCATCCATGAAAACCGTTTAGTATGCTTTACATGTGATATGTGCTTGTAGTTTAACCCCACAGACTTTTCAACTTATAACAGTCCGAGGAAGAAGTCTTTATGGCATCCTTGATTTGCAATATGGATGCTGATATTGAGAAGCTACTGATCTGCACAATGGATCTAGATTGTATGAAGGCCCTTCAATTTGATACAGAGGTAGCTCCTCTTCATGTACTATTTTTTGTAGCACTTGGATTTACAAATTTGTCTTTTGTGTTATGAACTTTATTTCAGCCCTTCCTATGTTTTTATTTTCTTTTAAGAACAGAAATAAGTTCAATAACTAATAATATGAAGTCTATTTTGACACCAGTTGCAATAGTCAGTTTTAGAGATGTAACTGCTGCTATCATTTAAGGAAAAGCTTCAACTGATTGCACTCTAAAGGGATCAAAATCATTTTGTATGCAGAGTAGCAGGAGTTTCCAACAGCATTCTGCTGTTTCATTGAATTTTGACCTGAATTCTTGTACAAGTGATGATCCTTCAAAAACTTATTTGACGGGAAAATCACCGTTCCCATATCTGGATGTGTTTGTAGAGTCTGTTGCTTCAATTGGAAACATACCAGGTGACGCCCACAACTTTCAACTTCTTTAGAGCAGACAAACATGAACAACTTTTACTTCCTCTTCTCTTCACCCTTTTCTTTTTTACCGTTCACATGCGTGCCTTGTTGAATAAATTGGACTGTGCTTGCATATGAATAGTTTGTTTCCTTTTATTTTCTATGTTTTACGTTGTTCGTGTGTAGATATTGTGATTACTTGCTGCAATTATCTCCATATTTCTTCATAGCAGGAAGTTCAATAAATGCATTAGTATTTCTAATTTAAGTGCCCATTCCTTCATGTTACAGTTTTGCAAGAACACCTTGCTAATTGTGAATGGGCCTCCCTCTCTTTCTTGTCTTCTTTTTTTTCATTAGATAGGAGAGAGAGTGTTCAGGGGGTATTTCCTAGTGGCTACTGATTTTGACTGTTATCATAGTACTAGTTGCTTCTCTCTTTTCTTTTGTACTTTGATGGGTCATTTGGTTCATGGACAAGTTATAGAAAGATTATAACGTATGAGGATTATTATATGGTGAACTATAACCACTTGATAATTGTATTTTATAGGAAATGTTTGGTTCGTTGTATTAACATTTAGATATGATGTGTAATCATCTAAAACGTCTGTTTGGTTTGAAATGAAAATGCTGATGCCAATCATACCCTTGGGCCTTGGCCTAAATAAAAGAAAAAATCCAATCTAGTTTTGGATTTTATTAAGATGTGATAAACTATTTTTCTGTAACATAATCTCCTATTTTATGAGATTTATAATTTCTTTTACTATTTTAGATAATGAACACTTCTAAAAGGAAAACTGAAATGAGGTATAATAGATGAAATAGTTCTTTTGTTCTTTTAAACCTGAAATTTATTTTGACCTCTTGTATTATTATTCCATATGAAGTTCAGCATAAAATGATGCACTAATTTCAACATGACGAATGCAAGATTATCAATACATCGATTAAGGAGGGAACAAAACGTTGTCTTTTAATGCATAATTTAACACTGACATATGGAGCATGTTTCACTCGATTTTTGGACTTAGCTGGGTCATGCCATGCCATGTAGTGTTAAAGATGCATATGAAAGCTGGAGTGCATGGAGCGTTGGTAAATCCATCAGGTTTATCTGGAGAATGATATCTACCTCATTTTTTTGGCATATTTGGACAAAAAGGAATCATAGATACTTTAATGGTATTTCAACTCCATTAAAGTTGAAACATGAGGAATTGCCCAAACAACGAAACAGTCCTTCACCTACATTGGCATACATAGTTTCGGGCGCTTGACACTTGTACAAATGCCCTCTTGGTTTACCAGACACTACTCCCAAAACATATAATAATAACATACGACTCATTGGGATCATCATTGACATACTCTTGATGGATTTGTCAACATCCCGTGAACTCCAACTTGATGGCTTATCCCTCAGAGAAAAGCATGACCCAGGAAAGACCAAAAAAGCAACAAAACATATTCCAGAGGTCTGAGGCATCTGGCAGTGCAGTAGCAAGTGGTTGACACTTTCTGTGTGCTTGTGGCAGAAATAGCATCGGTTAGCAAGCTGGAATTTCCTTTTGGAGAGATTATTCTGTGTGAGGCATGAGTTATGTAGTGCAGTCACATTACATTAACCTCTGTGGGATCAGTGCTTATTCATAGACATAGCATTATCGAATAGGTATCATTTTGACATTCGTGACATTAGATATTTCCATAAGAGAGATGTATGAACTTGACATGGAGGCCTGGTAAGTGTATAAAACAATTGTAAGACAATAACATTATATGAGAGTGAATATTGGGCCTTTAAGGTCCAACATATCCACAAGATGAGTGTTGCAAAATATAAATGTTAAGGTAAGTGTATGATTAGAAATACACAAGTAAAGTTACTGATTGAAGATGAAATGATAGAGGGTCATTTGACGTGGTTTGGTCATGTTTTATGTAGATCTGCAGATACACTGATCTGTGGTGATATCAGAATGATTGAAGGTGTTAAAAAAGAGAGACAAGGTAGCTCTAAAATAACATAGAAGTTGTCACAAGAGACCTACAATAAATGAAAGCTGACTCGAAAACCTACAATATCTTAAAATCATTACAAATTTAGTGAATTTGAACACAATGAAAGAAAAAGATTTATATAGGCATTATCAACTAGTCAGGTTTAAGTCTTTAGTCATGCTGGTAAACTTACATTAGGTCCAACTTCTAAGAGTTTTTTAAATCTTGTTACGTATTTGTATTTCTTTGGAAAATATAACCTGTTAGAGAACCTAAATTTGAATGAAATGGGTTCAGAAAGAGCAATACTGAAAATGAGGGTTCATATAGCCAAGACCAACTAGCTTTGGATTGAACGCTAGTAGTTGTTGCTGTGAACTACCTGTGTGCCTTTCTGTGCCATGACTGTCTTCATTGTTTTGATGCTTGGATGTTAAAGATAATTCTAGTTCTAGTTTTCTACTAGTCAATGCTTAAAAGCTGTAGCAGTCTACATGTGTCTTGAGCATGGAATCAAGGATTACTGCTTACTTCCTTTCTATTAATTTCTCCGCAGGAAAAATCCGAAGTTGGTATTGGTTCTCTGAGTATGCATTGATGGTCTACAGCATGTCTAGGAATAGATTCTGTGAAAGAATTGGCAGACAACATAAAAGCAATCATGGTAATGCATCACCAATATTACTTTTGCAAGGAAAAAACTTTTGGTAGTGGTCACATCTGTTTGATCTCGCGTTCTCCACTCTTTTATTTCTCATCCAAGGTCACCTTGCAGGATATGTTTCCATTTTCTCTATTGGTAACATTAGATATAGTTGTGCTCGGAGTATCTTTTACTGATTAATTTAGATTCGGTGCGATGATATGCTTTTTTTTTTAATGTTGCCCCTCACATATGGTGTCAGTTATGTACGTAGTTGATCTGCAAAGGGGTGCTTATTATCAGAAGTGCTATGATCCTGATTGCAGAGGTAAATAATGGTCTTGTTTCATTCATTAGTTGAACTTTTTGGCTAAAGAATGATGACTTGTAGCCTTTAATGATGTTAAAAGGCTATCGATCTCCCTTACGACCTGTCCCTGATAATGTTATACCTCATTCATCCATTTCCTTCAATCTGCCTGGACATATTATGGACGAGGAGCAGCCAACTGTAACCAGTGACACAAGTATGTTCAGCAGCTGCAAGAAAGAATGGTGGCTTGAAGCTGTAAGAGTTGCAGACAGCATTGAGAACGTACAGAAAGCATTGGATCTTACTGAGGTTGTTTATCTTCACTCCAGCTTCTGTTGAATATTTTTCAAATATACTTGATTTGTTGTTGTAATAGTAGCTGTCCCACAAAGGTGAATTTTCATCATATGCTTAGATATGTCATGAATCTCAGATCTTGGGGAAAATCGATATGATAGGATCTAAATGAGCAAAACCCAAACTTTAGGTGATACTGAGGCTCAGTAACTGAGCAATAAAGGGTTATGTGTTTTCTCCCGTTCAGTTTTAGTTCCCTTTTACTTCATTTTGTTTTTTGTAAATAGACAGTATTGCAGTTTAGTTGTTCGCAGATCGTTAGTTGTTTGCCTGTGTTAGAACAGAAGTAAGACCTTTGCAAGTTAACTTGCTAGTTGTAGGATTTATCATTATGGATGCAACTGTTGGATTGGCGGGTTAAAATGGGCGTCTAGTGGGATAAAGTGATGTACATTGTTAACTGAAACAAGAACTTATCTCTTCCTCTGTTACGCGAACTAGATGAATCTGACTAGCTTCTTCATTTTTGTTACTGTAAGCAGGACGAAACATGTGAAGAAGATGAGTGGTGGATGGCTGTTGAAGAGACTGCATACCAGACCGAGCTATCGTATTTTGGAAAAGCCTAGCCATTTCAACCCCTGGCAAAATGCTCAACTTTAAACCTAGCTAGGTCCAGGCGTCCAGCTAGTTGGTGTTACTGGTTTCCCAGCCACATCAACACGTTGTGTTTGTCCTGTTAATTGATGACTTCTCAGTTTTGTCTACTATGCTGCAAACCAGTGCATGGTGGAATGCTACATTCCAATTTCCAAGTTTATACATCTATTTAGATGTGTTCATGGTTTGGGTAAAATTTGATCTGATAAATCAAATTTATTTTTGTTTAATTTTGGCTTATTTGAAAAAAATTGAAGAAATGAAGGGAAAAAAAGAGGAAAGGAGGCATTTTATGAATAAAATTGGGCCTAGCTACAATTTGAACATAGATTTTTAATTTTGTTTTTGAAATAAAATTACAAATTTAGAAACTATGTTGAAAGTACAATTAGTCACGTTAATTAACAATTCAAATGTTTAGCTAGTATTTTTTTTAAAAAAGTATTTCATATCTTAATTTATATCGCTCACTTTTTAAAAAAAAATCAATTTAAAAAAGAATAACATATTTCTATATTTAATAACAAATCAAATTTTAAATATCAATTTTACCCTTAATAAATAACTTATATACATAAACAAACAAAGTATTTGACTATTCAATTTAACAATTTCGTTTTTCCTATCTCAAAATGTTATCATTTGTTGGTCGGTTTAGTTTAATCATTGATTTGGCTATTCATTGCCAAACCTTAGTGACTTGGTCATGATTCCCTTTTTCTTTTTGATATCCGAGCTAAAAAATAATTAAAGGGGAACAGTGAAATTTTTCAATATTCAATACTTATTAAAATTTAATTAAATTTAAATTCAGCCGAGGAATAAAGCGTTCCTAAAAAGACAATTCGATACAAGGAGAAATTCAAAAAGATAAAAAGCACAACGATTTGAATAAAGGGCAGCGGTTCTCACCAAACTCATAAATCATTTAAACACCAAAAACATGAATATACAGCTGCAAACCAAAAACTAAAAAAAAAAAAAAGTAACAATAAAGGAAAACAATAGAAAGAAAAGAGCAATATATTGCTTTTTTTTCTTTCTTTATTACATAAAAAAAGGCAAATCAATTTCTAGACCCAAACATAAATTCAAACAACGTACAAATCATTAATTTAAAACTTAAAAATCGCTCGATAAAGGTGCATGTTCATGGTTCATGAACACATTGCTATAGATAAGACCAGCTAACCCACCACCAACAAGTGGTGCAACCCAGTAAATCCAAATACCAGCAAAGTTTCCACTAACCACAGCAGGTCCAAATGAACGGGCTGGGTTCATTGAACCGCCAGAGAACGGGCCTGCAGCTAAAATATTAGCACCAACAATGAAACCAATAGCTATGGGTGCAATGGTACCCAATGAACCCTTCTTCGGGTCAGCTGCTGTGGCGTACACTGTGTACACCAAAGCAAATGTAATAATTATTTCCATCACCACTCCTTCAGCAGCTCCTACTCCAGCAGCAACACCGTGGATTGGAACCGCCTGATTAATCATTAAAATACAATTTTGTAATAATGTATATGACATAAATCTCGTTTCAGGAATATGCAAAAACTTACCATTCCTCCGGTCACAACTTTGAGGAGGTAACAACCAACAATGGCACCCAAAAGTTGAGCAATCCAGTAAAATAGACCGGTGAGAACGGTGATTTGGCCACCGAGAGCCAATCCGAAAGTGACAGCAGGGTTTACGTGACCACCGGAGATATTAGCAGCAATGGCAACAGCCACGAACAACGCGAATCCATGGCAAACGGCAACTGCTACGAGCCCAGACGGATCAAGAGCAGCATCAGCTGTCACCTTGTCTGCAATTAATACATTACAAAATTTAAAAAACAGAGACGGATCCAGAATTTTACAGTAATTTTTTTAATTGAATGACCAAAAGTAACACAACTACAATGTATCATTAACAAAAACATGTTTGTAAATGTGGACTTTAGGGGGTAAACTATAGGAATTTAATATCATCACCTAAAAAGCAACTATAGTTAACTATGCATATAATTAGTAAAATTAGCAATAACTTAATGATACCATCAGTGACGGAGCTAAAATTTTTAATAAGAGGGTTTAAGATCTGAAGAATTAAATACACGAACTGACTGAAGGGGGGTTAATATCTATTATATATACATATTTTTTTTTTAACCATGTACAAGAAAATATTATTTTCCGGCGAAGGGAGTTCGGATGAAACAATAACACAAGGTTAGTTCCGCCCCTGATTATGATACGCTAAAATATACTGATAATATAATACTATAAGTGTGTAAATTAAGGAGGAAGATAGAGTTTTATTTACTGTAAGCAATAGCTGAACCAACTCCGGCGAAGACAAAGAGTAAAGTAGAGATGAATTCAGCAATGTAGGCCTTAATAGACCCTAAGCTGAAAGAATCATCGAATCGTCCAAAAGCTATGCAAGGCATGTTTAAATTTATAACCAAAAAAAAAAAAAACTTATAGTAAAATAAAGACTAAGAAAATGCTTGCTCTCAAATGACAATATATTGAAGCTCTTCCATTGTCACATATTTATACTAGGAAATACACAAATATAATATAAAGTTTTATTTAATAAAACATAATTTGTTTTTGTTTTTCACTCCTCCTCACGTAGTTTAGATAAGGGAATAATTGCATATGTGGCAACACCTATCCAATCAATTCTTTTTGTAACAAATAATATTCCAAGCTGGCATTAACATGTTTTTAATAGAAGTGTCTGGAAGATAGGCAATAATAATAATATATGCATGTGAAATGTAGGTCCAATGTGATAGAAAAGTAATGATTAGAAAATGGAGTTGATAGGGGGAAATTGGGAATACTAAGTGGACAAAAAAATTGCCCAGAAAGTTCAGAAAATTATGATATTTTTATTTTAAAATAATTTCTTTTTCTTTTTTTAGTTTAAAATATTAAACTTAAAAAGTTAAACATATTTTAAAAGATAAAATAAATAGAAAAAATATCATTCCGACAAAAATTTTTGGTAAATTTTTTTTTTTTGGATCAAATTTATTAATGGAAGGTTTGGTCCACAAAGTGCGCCTGACCGACCATGAACAAAGAGAATGCTAGAATGGGGTTGGTTTGATCTGGCCTTTTGGATTTATTTAAATTCTGTGGATAAGAATTGAGCTGCCCTTAATTAGTCTTCTCTTAATTAGCTTAATAAAATGAATTAGATAATGTGAAAATTATATAATTAGACTTAGGTTCTTATCATATATTAATCTTATCTATGTTTATTTTAATATTCCTTTGCTTCCAATAATTTATGTGATACTTTTTATTTTGCTAGAGTTAAATGATTTAAATTTAACTAACAATTTGTGTATAAAACTTCAATTTTTTGTAAATGAAATCTATAACTACGTAAAAGTACTATTAGTAGTCACAATAATTGATCATTCAAAAAAGATCTATGAAAATTTACAGTCAAATTGATCGACTTCTTTGAATCTTAAAATTCGAAAAGTGTCACGTAAAATGGAACGGAGAGAGTACTGATTAAAAGTTTTATACAATATATTGAAGAAGAATAGAAGATATATGATTTTTTGCTACCAGATACACTAAGATAGGGAAAGAGACAAGCTAGATGAGGAGGCGAGCAAGATAATCATAAATCTCAAATAAATGAGAATCACACTAAATACATGTATTTGACATGATTCACATGTATCTGAAGTACCAGCTATATAGGAGAGTGATGAGCGAGATGGAAGTGAGGCGAGATAGGCGAGCAAGATTTCTTATGTATTATCTCAAATACATGCTAATCCACTTTGATAAGTGTATCGAAATAAATTACACATAATTTTGATCCTATGTATTTTGAGATACATGTATGTGGACGCACTAAAATAAGGTAAGGTTCGTAATATTGCAAGCTAGAATGTATCTAAGTAATTAACTTCAAAACTAGTCGAATTTCTGTAAGTTATCCTTAGAGAATAAGGGATCATTTGGTAGTTGGTTAGAGCTAAGCATATATTATTAAAATAGAAATAAGCTATGAATAAATCTATGTATTATTTTATGCATATATTAGTTATTCTATCTTGTATCCTACATAAAATAATATATAAATTTCCTAATAACTTACATATTAATTATGTAGTTTTTAAATTTCACCAAATTAAAAGTCATATTAATTATATACATAAATAACTTATTTTCTATCTACCTATCAAACTTAGTACTCTCTCCGACCTGATTTGATTTGGCACGAAGTTTAAAAGTATAAAGAAGACTTTTGTATCTTGTGGTCTTAAATTAAAGTTAGCTTAAATGTAAAAAAATTGTCCTTTGATCTTGTGACCTTAAAACATGCCACGTGAAAAGCTGAATTAAAATATTACTAAAAAAAAAGTCATTCTTTTTTAAATAGAAACAGGTCATTCTTTTTGAAACGGGGGAGTATAAACTATACAAAAATTAATATATGAAGAATTTATTTCTTACGAGTATGACCCCTTAGCATTTAATAATAATAATGAGAAATATATTACATCAATTTATTTTTATAAAATTATTGTTATTTTTTTGCTATAACAAAATATTATTATAAGAAATATATAAAATAATGTGAAATTAATTTTAATAAGCTTATTGTTTTAGTAAAATATTGTTACAAAAGATGATTATTATGGAAAGACCTATCTATATATAATTTTTTGGGTAAGAATATGTAGGTTTTGTTATTTGAATTTTTGGCTAAAATCATCCCTATAGTATAATCTAAACCTAAAGTACATTATTATGTTATATTCCCTCTGTTCCATCTTATATGTCATTTTTTTACTTTACACTTACAATAAGAAATAACGTAACTTTACTATTTTATCTTTATTTAATTTTTTTGGAACTCAAGTTTTCAATAAAAGAAAATGGATTAATTTATTTTGATTAATTAATTTAACCAATGAGCATGCATCATTTATTTAGATTTTCTAAATTGGTCAAAGGTATATTTTCAAGGCTAATAACTCATATGGGTAAAAAAGGAACAATATGATAATTTATGCATTGGTTTTATGAAATGACAAGTATTATGAACCAACTTTTTATAGAAAAATGGATGACATATAAAATGGGACAGAGCGAGTAAAAGTGAACAAAAAAATCCTTCCATTATCCAAAAAGTTGCAAGATTCATCCTTCTTTCTGTTATTTTGTAAAATTGAGGGTCTAAGTCATATTCAACAAAATATATTTAAATTCAAAATATTCTTTATAAAAGTAAAAGCAAATACAACTCCAACTTTAAAATTTCAAATAATGTATTTTTTTTTAAATTTTCAATATTTCTGTACATTGTATAAAATGTGAATTGCATTGTACATATAGTACATACGTACTAATTATTTTATTAAAGAAAAACTCAAAATAATTAGACGTAATATTTTTAAAATGATTTTTTACATAATCTTCCTAACCAACGAGACCTACTATATAAATATTTCAAAACTCATGTAATGTTGCAAGTCAATTTACTTGATCATGCAAAAAAATATAAACTAACAACACACAAATTTAAATTATGAGAACGAAATATTCATTTTCTATCCATATTCTTATTCTTTTTAGATAACTTTGATCTCTCATTGTTGCTAAGACATGACCAAGTTAAAAAATATTTTTTTATTGGTTCAATCAGTTTCTTGACAGAAATAGAATGAAGGATGATTCTTATTATTTTTTGGATAGTATATAAGGATTTTTTTGCTCACTTAAATAATATAAGAATGTACATTTAATTTGAGTCGAAAAATAATTTTAGCCAATTTATTTATATATATTTCATATAATGATGTGAGTTTCCATTATTGATTACTTTAACTCGTTGCAATTTAAGGGTTTGGATATTCCATTTTATTCCATAGTTCTATCGGAAGCTTTTGAGCTGTATATATGAATGATTTTCAGGTGAGGATAAAATATTGGAAGGCTCCTATTTTGGTTGATGATAATACAAAAAATATAAAGTCAAATGTATGCCCTTAAAAATATTGAAATTTAGAAGGTATATTTTGATTAATAGTTTAGCCTACGTAGTCGGAATGAAAAGGAATATATTATAAGGGATGATAATGGGGTGGTGTGAAGTAGAGTCAAGATGAGTTGAGCTTAATTCGAAAAAAAAAAATCTCTCCTCCTTGCTCTACATAACATTTTTTTTTATTTTCAACCCGTCTCACCCTGTCCTGCATAGACCCACCCCTTCTGCTTCGCACAGACCTGTCCCAAATAATTTTTTTAATATTTTTATTTTCTAGTTAAGTTTGATACAAAAAATAAAATTCATAAAAATAAATTTATTTTTTCATTAAGTTATATTAATTTAATAGATAATAACTTAAAATTTTATTTTTTGAATGTCAATTATGAAGCATGTAAAAAATTGTTTTAATTTTAACTGAAACATTTTCATTTACTATCTTGAATATGTTAGCAACTTTAAAGAAACTATCTTAATAGATAATGTTTTATCACTCTTATAATATGTAAAAAGTTAAAATTAAGTTGAACCCGCATAAAATCGCATAGATCCGCAACCCAACCCACCCCTCATTAGTTTTTCAAAATCCCACCCTTCATGTAGAAATTTTTTACTATGTGTGAGGCACAACTAGTACTAGTTGTATAAGAATATTAATTTATTAAGAGAAAACGGTTAGAAACACCCTTAAACTATGTGAAAGGAATAAAAATGTCCTCCATTTATAGTTTAGCTCAAAAATGTCTTACCGTTAATACTTTGGCTCAAAAATACCCTTGCAGTCAATACTTTGGTCTAGAAATATCCCTATAATTAAAATATTATTAAAGAACACTTTTCTTATTTTCTTTCTTCTAAAATCACTTTAACAAATAAAAATGTAGTAAATATTTTTTGTTCTTCTTAATTTCGTTTCATCAATTAAAATAGAATAATTTCATGTACCTTTTCGACATATAATATATGTCATATATATATATATATATATATATATATATATATATATATATATATAGTATATCCATCATTAACTTATATTTATATGACGATAAAATAATAATAATAATATAAGAAATGTTGTAAACAACAATTTGTGAATGTCCATTATACCCCTCTTATGCCTATAAAAGACATTGTAATCTCTATGGAAAATACACCAAAATAAGGAAGATTCAAGTTTCCTATTTTATCTCTCTTCTACATTCTTCTTTCCTTAGTTGCTATTAAGTTTAATTTTAGTACTTAGTCTTTATTTTATAACACGTTATCAGCACGAGACTCTGTATATCAAAGTTTGAAGACTAAATTTGAAGGCTAAGGTATTATTATTTTCTTTCTTTTATTATGGCTAATCTTACTAAAGTTGAGTTCGTTGCCCTTCAAAGTTCGGGCAAGAACTACCTTTCATGGGTATTGGATGCTGAAATTCATTTGGATGCTATGGGTCTTGGAGATACCATTAAAATTGAAAATAAAGCATCAAAACAAGACTGTGCTAAAGCAATGATATTCTTACGTCATCATATTGACGAAATTTTGAAAATTGAATATCTCACAGTCAAAGATCCACTCGTTCTGTGGAATAATCTAAAAGAAAGGTATGACCATTTGAAGATGGTCATTCATCCAAAGGCACGATATGATTGGATGAATTTAAGACTACAAGACTTTAAGTCTATTCATGAGTACAATTCTGCCATGTTCAGAATTACTTCTCAATTGAAACTATGTGGAGATACAGTTAATGATGTTGATATGCTGGAAAAAACGTTCTCCACATTTCATGCCTCGAATGTGCTTTTACAGCAACAATATCGAGAAAAGGGTTTCAAGAAGTATTCTGAACTGATTTCTCATCTTCTCGTGGCTGAACAAAATAATGATTTGTTAATGAAAAATCACGAGAATCGTCCCACTGGATCTACACCACTTCCTGAAGTGAATGAGGTGTACGCCCACCACGCTAGGCGTGGAAGAGGCCGTGGCCGTGGTCGTAATTACGACCAAGAGCGAAATCCTTTTCCCTGTGTTAATCATTCACCAAAGAAAAATAGTCATCAAAGGGGAAAAGGAAAAGATGAGAAACGTGAAACAATTAAAATAAATTATTTTCGATGTGGTGGAAAGGGTCATTATGCACGTGATTGTCGTACTTCTAAACACTTGGTTGAGCTTTATCAAGCATCACTAAAAAGGAAGAATAAAAATCCTGAAACTAATTTTATCACTGATCATGTTGACATCACACACTTGGATGTGGCAGATTTCTTCACACACCCTGAAGGAAAAATAGATCACTTAATTGGTGACGGTTCTGTGGATATGGAAGAATAATCATGGTTGATATTTACTAATGTGATTAATATTTGTTGTTTTATATTGATCATAATTGGAAAATAAATAGTTAAAGTGCTCATATTTGTTCATGCATATTAGTTGCACCAATGGAAAGTGAGTTGAAATGTTATGATTTGAAAAGAAATTGAAAAATATTAAAATTATACTTTCCTTTAACTTTTGTGGCTATAAAAGAAAAATGTATAAGTAAGACCACTACCTAAATTGGTTAGTGGAAAACACTTTTTTCCTTTTTGTCACTCAAATGTCATTTCAAGATAATAAGTTATATTAATACTTATTTTAAACATACTAAACTAAATCAAATTTAGTATTAAAGATTTGAGTGAGAAATATCTTATGCATTATTAATGATTCAAATATCATTTTTAACATTTACATTATTTCTTAAATATTTAACAAAAGATAATTAATCATTTAATATAAATTTATTTCATTACTTTTGAAGATATGGATAATTCTCAAAACAAATTATCAAATTATGAAGACATTTGCTTGATTGATTCTGGTACAACACACACGATATTCAAAAATGAGAAATATTTTTCTCATTTGAGTATGGGCAATATGAATGTTACTACGATATCTGGTAGTACTAATTTGATTAAGGGCTCCGGAAGAGCCATTATAATTTTGCCCAAGGAAACTAAACTAATAAATAATGCCATGTTTTCTCCTCAATCTCGGAGAAACTTATTGAGTTTCAAAGATATTCGTGAAAATGGTTATCATATCAAGACAATTGATGAAATGAATCTTGAATATCTTGGTATAACAAAAAATGTCTCCGGGCAGAAATATGTTGTAGAAAAATTCACTGCCTTATCTTCTGGATTGTATTGGACAAAAATTAGTGCAATTGAGGCACATTCTATAGTAAACCGGGGGTTTACTGATTCCAATACTTTCGTACTTTGGCATGATCGTCTGGGACATCCTGGGTCTATAATGATGAGACGAACTATAGAAAATTCAAATGGGCATCCATTAAAGAAGTTGAAAATTCTTTTAAATGGTGAATTTTCTTGTGATGCGTGTTATCAAGGCAAGTTAATTGTGAGACCATCACCAACAAAGGTCAAAATTGAGTCCCCTGCGTTTTTGGAATGTATACATGGGGATATTTGTGGGCCAATTCACCCACCGAGTGGGCCATTTAGATATTTTATGGTCCTGATGGATGCTTCCTCTAAATGGTCTCACGTATGCCTATTGTCATCTCGCAATTTGGCATTTACAAAATTGTTGGCACAAATAATACGATTACGGGCACAGTTCCCTGATAATCAGATTAAGTCTATTCGCCTTAATAACGCTGCAGAGTTTTCATCCCAAACATTCAATGATTATTGTCTATCGATTGGGATAAGAGTTGAACATCCTATAGCTCATGTTCACACTCAAAATTGTCTGGCTGAGTCATTAATTAAACGACTGCGGTTGATTGCAAGACCATTACTTATGAAAACTAAGTTGCCCACTTCTGTGTGGGGTCATGCAATTTTGCATGCTGCAGCACTTATTCGTCTCAGGCCGACAAATTATCATAATTTTTCTCCATTACAATTGGCTTTGGGTCAACAACCCAATATATCTCCTCTGAGAATTTTTGGATGCGCTATTTATGTGCCGGTTGCACCACCACAGCGCACTAAGATGGGTCCCCAAAGAAGGTTAGGAATATATATTGGGTTTGAATCGCCCTCTATTATTCGCTACCTTGAGCCATTAACTGGAGATATGTTCACAGCTCGATTCGCAGATTGTCGGTTTGATGAGACACTTTTCCCAAAATTAGGGGGAGAAAATAGTGAAATTAAAAGAGAAATTTTGTGGAAAAATCCATCATTGTTTCATCTTGATCCTCGTACTTCCATTTGTGAGCTAGAAGTACAAAAGATCATTCATTTGCAGAAAATCGCAAATCAAATGCCAGATGCATTTACAAATTTGAAAAGGATTACTAAATCACATGTTCCTGCAAAGAATGTCCCAATTCGAATTGATGTCCCCGTAGGACTACCAACTAGTGTCATAGCTAATGAGTCAAAAGCACGCCTGAAGCGTGGTAGACCATTAGGATCAAAGGATCAAAATCCTAGAAAAAGAAAATTAAAAGATCAAAATGACACTATGAAAAAAACCTCACATAGAAAGTCAAGATGTGAGTAATTCTGATATCCTTGAAGGAACCAATGATCCTGAGACTCAAGGAAATAATGAACTATCCATAAAATCAAGTGATCATGAAACAAATTTGAATCGCTCAGAAATAGCGGTGGATTATGTTTTTGCATACAATGTTACATCAAAAACTATGCAAAATTGTGAGGATCTTGAACCTCAATTTGTTGAAGAATGTCGACAGAGAAATAACTGGCAAAAATGGCAAGAAGCAATTCAATCAGAATTGGATTCACTTGTCAAGCGCGAAGTTTTGGGGTCTATAGTACAAACACCTAATGGTGTTAAAACCTGTTGGCTATAAATGGGTTTTTATTCGGAAAAGAAATGAGAAAAATGAAATAAAAAAGTAGAAAGTACGTCTTGTTGCACAAGGATTTTCTCAAAGGCCCGGCGTCGATTATGAAGAGACATACTCACCCGTTATGGATTCAATAACATTGCGTTATCTCATTAGTTTGACGATCCATGAGAAACTTGAAATGTATTTGATGGATGTGGTTACAGCCTACTTTTATGGATCACTCGATAATGAGATATACATGAAAATTTCTGAAGGATTCAAAATGCCCAAAGCATACAGTTCAAAGCCTCAAAAAATGTACTCAATTAGATTGCAAAGATCATTGTATGGTTTGAAGCAATCTAGACGCATGTGGTATAACCGTCTTAGTGAGTATTTATCTAAGGAAGGTTATATAAATGATGCGATTTGCCCATGTGTGTTTATAAAGAAAACAATATCAGGGTTTGTTATACTTGCTATTTATGTCGATGACATAAACCTTATCGGAACTCCAGTGGAACTTCACAGGGCAATCAATTATTTAAAGAATGAATTTGAGATGAAAGATCTCGAAAAGACAAAATTGTGTCTTGGTTTGCAAATAGAGCATTTGACAAACGGTATTTTTGTTCATCAATCTGCAGACACAAAAAAGGTGTTGAAAATATTTTATATGGATGAAGCACATTCATTAAGTACTCCAATGGTTGTCCGATCACTTGATGTAAATAAAGATCCATTTCGACCTCAAGAAAAGGATGAGAAAATTCTCGGTCCTGAAGTACCATATCTCAGTGCAATTGGTGCACTAATGTACCTTGCTAACACTACAAGGCATGATATAACCTTTTCGGTTAATTTGTTGGCAAGATATAGTTCTGCTCCTACTAAGAGACATTGGAATGGAATCAAACACATATTGCGGTATTTAAAAGGGACTATTGATATGGGTTTATTCTACTCTGACGATTGTAGTCCAAATCTTGTTGGCTATGCTGATGCAGGATATTTATCTGACCTACACAAAGCTAGATCTCAAACAGGTTATGTATTCACATGTGGGGGTACTGCTATATCTTGGAGATCTACGAAATAGTCCATCGTGGCCACTTCATCAAATCATGCTGAGATAATAGCTATTCATAAGGCAAGCCGAGAATGTGTGTGGTTAAGGTCCATTATACACCTTATTCGAGAAAAATGTGGTTTGAAATGCGATAAAGTACCCACAACCTTATATGAAGATAATGCAGCATGCATAGCACAACTCAGGGGAGGATTCATAAAAGGCGATAGAACGAAACATATTTCACCAAAGTTTTTCTACACACATGAGCTCCAGAAGAATGGTGATATCAACGTACATCAAATTCGTTCGAGTGATAATGTGGCTGATTTATTCACCAAGTCTTTGCCAACCGCAACTTTCGAGAAGATGGTATACAAGATTGGAATGAGAAAACTTGGGCAGCTAAAGCATGGTTTTCATCAGGGGGAGTAAAATACGCGTTGTACTCTTTTTTCCTTAATCAAGGTTTTATCCCACTGGGTTTTTCTGATAAGGTTTTTAATGAGGCAGCAAGTAATGCGTATTAGGATCAACTATTTACATTTGTTACTTTACTAAGAATTTATTTTAAATGGACATTCAAGGGGGAGTGTTGTAAATAACAATTTGTGAATGTCCATTATACCCCTCTTATGCCTATAAAAGGCATTGTAATCTCTATGGAAAATACACCAAAATAAGAAAGATTCAAGTTTCCTATTTTATCTCTCTACTACGTTCTTGTCTCCTTAGTTGCTATTAAGTTTAATTTTAGTATTTAGTCTTTATTTTATAACAAGAAACATTTTATTTTTTATTTTTTTCTGAATTGAAGTAGGATAAACATTTGCTAATTTTTTTTAAAAAGTATTATTAGAAAAAAAAATGTGCCAAAAAGAAATAATGATATATTTATTTGGAAATGAGCATTTTCGACCCATTAAATAACAATAAAGACATTTTTGGATCAAAGTATTGACGATAAGACCATTTTTGGACCAAACTACAAACAGAGGGCAATTTTGTTCCTTTCGTATAGTTTAAGGGCATTTTTGACCCAAGGTAGTTACAGTAAAGGCATTTTTTAGGCAAATTTAACGAATGATATTTTTATTCCTTTCACACAGTTTAAGGGTATTTTTGATTTTTTTTTCCTTTTATTAATATTAACCAGTAGGATCCATGCTTTATTTTCCACTTTGGCATTGGTTCTCTTTCTTACTTGTCTCTTTCCCCTTTTTTCTCATTTTTTGCTTTCTCCTAATCTAGTTTGAAACCAATTTAGTTACTCCCTCAATTTTTATAAATGAAAATAATTTATTTTGATTAAAAATATATGTTTCATATTTAATAACTACATAAGATATTAATAAATAAATTTTAAATTTCAAAAGCTCATTAATAAAACTAGTTTAGTAAAATGAATTTCTAAAATGAACTATTTATTATATATATGTAGTGGTGGTGGTGGAGGAAAAAGAGGAGGCAGTGACGGTATTGGCTGAGGAAGAAGAGGAAGAAGTAATGGTGGTTGTCACACCTCAAATCCCATTGAGATGTACAACCAACCAATGCCCTATAGGTCCAAGAGTACCAATTGATAGCATGTACTCACTATGCGTATAATTATGACAATTATGAAGTTTTGACAAGTATATATAAGATACACTGGTAAAAGACCATCACACATAAGCACAAAACTTATGTATACAACTGTTAAGGAACCAAATATAACTTCACTTCATACATTAATCTACAAAGCCTCTAAATATTCAGGTTGCTTCACTTAGCTTTTGCAATCAATGAGATTGTTGTGTTGATGGGCATAATAGTTTTCAAGATTTTGAAATATAGATCAATAATAGAAGACATGAGAATAATCACTTTAAGGCAATAACAATGACATAAGAAGCAATGTAACATCAATGTATTACTTAGGAGCTGGAATGACACAGTTGAATTTAATTGACTAAGAGGAGAATTCTCCCAACTTGCTATTGTAAATACCATCTTTATACTAGCACATAAAAGGATATATCCACAAATGTAGAATAATGAACATACATTGAAGTTATCCGCAGACACAATAAGGAGAGAAATATAATGTTAGCTATGTTGAAGATCGTTTGTGGTCACTATATTTTCTTTACTAGAAATAGAATTTAGAAAAATCACTTCGTTGATATTTATCACAAATATCAGATTTCATGTCATGGAATTGACCAATACAGCTACCACATTTCAGCCTTTCCTTTATGGCGTAAATCTACAATATAAGTCATGATGAAACTAATGTTAGCAACTAATCACATTCTGAGCCTCGTAAAATTGTAGATAAACACTTTATGGATAGTAGGCCTATACAACCTTTACACAACTGATGATCAACTACACCCTCCTTTTATATATCAATAAAACTTCATATATCCTTTGCCAAGATCGCTCAAGCTTCCGTCATCAACAATACATATAAAGTAGTCGTTAACATCGCAAACAAATCCTACAACAAAATAGGAGAATATTGAATTCAAATATTTTGATTCATTCATGAGTTCTTGACAAAAATATACAAAAATTCTTCTCCTAAACTTGTAATTAAGGAGTGACAAAAATGGGTAGCAACCTTAACTCATTTTTTTTGTAACTTATCCTTTAACTTGAATTCTTCGAGAACTTCAACTTTTTTCACACTTAAACAAAAGGAGAAGAGAAAAGTTTCTTAATAACCAAGAAAAGTGAGTAGTGCGCTGGTGGAAAAATTCTGCTCAAGTAGGTGATGCACCTAGTAGTGAGTCCATCGACATAGGCCTAAATGTGATCCATTAGCCTTAAGACCTTTAGTTAGATCTATATAGCTCAAGTAGGTGATGCACCTAGTAGTTTAACTAAATCAAACAATCAGTTCAATATTTTATTCTATTTTCTTGATCTTAATCTCTTTGGCCTCAAGTTAACACTTGACTTTGAACCTTAAGCTCAATTACCAACTTATTATTTTGAATTTAAATACTTTCATGCAGGATAACTTGACACAATACGTACTGATATATATGGGGCATTACAACACCTTCGGATCTAATTCAAATCATCATTGCTCATATAAGATCGAGCCTTAATCCCTCACCTATACGATAATGCTAAGTCACGTATCATATGAGCATAATCAACATATGAATAATACAGGGTGTTACAACGATGATGGTGGAAGAGGAGGTGATCAAGAAGGTGGTGGAGTAAGAGGAAGAGGTGTTGGTGACGACAACGGTGACGACAAAAGGGTGGGAAAGTAGAGGGATGCAATGGAAAAAATAGAATCTTTATGTAAAATAAAATTCGAGGATTTTAAAATTAGTATCATTAGCACTAATTGTCAAATTATCACCTCTAACTAATAATTAAGATTTCTATCACTTTTTCTTTAAAAAAAATAATCTTTTGAAGCTTTTTAATTATTTCAAAAGACATTTTTTTTCAACACGATTCATTTTCCATCAATAGTTTGTTACTTTTCAGAATAATTCCTATGCTTTAATTTTATTTCTTTCAAATTAACCATAGGAGAAAGCAATTATGAACATAATATCACCAAATTATTTAGTACTACTTAAATATGGTATCTGTAAAAGGTATGCAGCACTCATGTAGACAGAACAATTCCAAGGGAGAAAAAAGCCTTTTTCTTTTGCCAACTTTTGACGCAAATTTAAAGTTTCAATAATACTATACTTAATTTAAGAGAAAAAGGCTATGGCCAAATAGTATGAGCAAGTTAGGAATACAGTAACCAGGAAGGTTCGTATAATATATGATCGCGTTTTCTCAATTCAGTATTCACAACGTCTAAATTCTGAATACTCTATGGTGTGTGTAAGCATCATATTTGGGTGCAAGCACTCTTCTTCGAGATCACTTATAATCTCCGCTCTGATAATTATAGGATCCCTTATCATTTTAAAGATACTATGTTACTTTCTTTGTCAGTGGCGAAAGAGAACAATCTCACATCAATCATTCGGATTCTGGTGCAGCAAGGGAATCGCAATTGCAGCCACAACAAAGCCAGCAACAGAGTTGAACAGACGATTCGAAACTCAGCTAATGAACAATTTGCTTGCCTGGTTTTGTCGCTTAGCAAGTTCTCCCATTTAATAATGTTTACTTTCTACAATCAAGAATGTCACAAGGCATACATTTTTCAGTTTTTCATCAATGTTTGTGTTGTCTTAATATAAATGAGGTCGTTTACTCTGATACTATGTTGAATTGTCTTTAAAAGCTTCAAATTACAACAACATAATTCCCAATGAAATCCCACATATGGGGTTTGAGGAGGGTAGAGTCAGAGGCGAACTCACGATTTGAAGACTTCGAGCACTTTAAATGGATTCGAACTCAGGTCTCGCAGGTGGTTCGTCTTCCTTGTACCAGCAGTACAAGAGCACTCCTATGCTCCTCATGGGTGCAGTGTTAATTTTATCCTAATTTCTGTCAGTTTCTCAAGATAGATATACATATATATACACATGATCTTTTCAAAAGTTAACAGGTAAACGTGCAACTCCACTGATTAAGGTGGGTATGCCTCTGGGTAGAGTGTACGCTAGTCTTATGACTACCTCGTGGATGTAGAGAGGTTGTTTCTGGGGAGTAAGCAAAACATAAACTCTCCGGAAAGTAATTAGTTATGGATTTAGTACAATATGCTACAACTCAGTCCCCCTGGTATAGAGAGGAATTAAAGATGGCAAAATAGGAAAAAGTATATAGAGTGTATTACAAAGTCAACTGATAGTAAATTTAGATATTACAATACAAATTAATATGAAGATTAACTATAAAAAGAGTACTAGAATATTTATTTACTTGCTAGTTGCTATGTTGCTGGATCTCTCAATGTTGAAAACAGGGCAAATCTGTACTCATATCGTCACAATTAAAATCTTGAATCCGTCTCTGGTTAGAAACAACGCATCTTGCAAGAAAAAATAAATAAAAAGGGTGTCTACATTTAAGCGATTTCAAAATATTCGCAAGCATTCTGTGAAGAACCTTTGCCCTTATCACTAACGCTAGTGCGTCTCACACGCCACATCTTGAGTACTCCATCAAGACTTCCTGTGCAAACGGTGCAACCGTCTTCATTCTCCTCGTTTACTAGTCTAGGGAACGCGGCAACACACCTAATAGGCCCTCTATGGCCTTGCAAAATGGCTACACAAACATGTTGACAATCTTGTTGTTCCCTTAACCACACTCTACATGTTGAATCAGCTGAACCACTAACCACATAATTAGCCATACTAGCCAAACACATAACAGCATGTGTATGTCCAAGAAGTGCACCTCCATATTGCAATTGCCCTGAAAACCAACCTTTTAGCCAATAATGAATGTAACCATCACTACATCCTCCATAAAGTACCCCACCATCAGTAGTTAAGGCTAATGTCTTAACTGGTGAACATTTTGCTGGTAAGGTAACAGTGAGGGAATGTGGCCTATCACCACTACAGAAATTACGACGCCATACACGAACCGTGGCATCATCAGAAGCAGTATAGAGTACACCATCATCACCAACAACAATATCGTTTATCGGATCGTTATGAGCTTGAATTGTTTCTATGCATTTGAGGTCTGAAATTCTCCATACTTTTACTGTTTTATCAAGGGAAGCTGAATAGAGAATGTCATCTGATATGTTAATTGCTAGTGATGATATTGGTCCCATATGCTTCATCTGTCATAATTCATTGAAATGCATTAATATTTATAGCTATATAGTAGAAGATGATATAATGAACTATTTTGGTTAGACAAGAAACTCAAGGCTTCAAAAAATGCTTTAAATTAGATGCCTACAGTGCTTTAATCAGAAAGCTGTAGTTGCCTATCTAATAATAAATATGCTACCAACCAACAACATCAGTGTTGTGGTGCACTGGTGAGACTGTTTCACCCTTAACCAGAGGTTTCGGGTTCGAACCTTGGATACGGAAAAATTCATGTTGGAAGCGTCAGCCTCCGAATGGACCCTCACTACAACAAAAACAACTTTTAGCAACAATAAATATTAACATTAATAAAGAGTGCTAAAGTCTTTACCGATATTAGTTAAGTGCCATTAGAATCAACGACGCTAAAGGCTTTAGGGACATATACAAAGTGTGCTAGTTGCCGCTAAAAATACATATGCAATTAAGAATTAATTGCCGCGCCTGCAGTACGCGATCCATCGAGGCTCTAATGTGTGCTCCGAACAGCGAATGGTAAACCAATAAAATAAAATAAAAATAAATATGCTACCAGAACTGTCCAAGTCAGTGTATAGTTTTCTGCAATTAATAGAGTGCTAGAAATGTACAAAGCAATAGTGGCTTCAACTTCTTTTTTTTGAAGTCAAACCAAATACATATATTCTGAATAGATAGCTACCTAATGACATAAAGTTTTGCACCAGCTGAGGAGTTTTTCTTGGAATAAGCTTTAAAATTGGAAAAGATAGTTCAACTGATTTCCAAAAGGCTCAATACATAGTCACGATATTTTATTTAGATACTTGAATTAAGTCTTGTTCTAATCGAACATCTCAACATTTAATAAAGTGATTCAATTAGACACGTTCGTTTCAAATTTCTGGAGCGCATTTTCATTCAAATTCTATAAGTTAATTAAGTAAACCACATAATTATGTTATCTTTTTTAGTTATACAGATCAACCTCAAGTAGAAGATGTCTAGGGTTTTACACTTCATTGAGACAAATGCGTGTATAATTAATAGAAATAACATATTTTATATGGTAAATTATCTAATAGACCAATAAGAACACACACGGAAAAAAATTCAAAATTTAAGCAATACGAATTAATAACTGTCAGTTCGCGTGAAATACATTTGAACTAATTTGTATTTATGTAATATGAAACGTGTGTCTATTTATACAACTTTATACAGATTTAAATGTCAATTTATACACACTCAAATTTTAAAAAATATAAATACCAACTAAGATCAAATTGAAGCATACTTTACTAGATAGAATCATATTACATACAAACCAAAAAAGTTGTTATATGCATAAGAAAATTGCTACAGCATGTTACTCCAGCAGAGTATTACAGTATGCCATCTTACAGTACTGTAACATTAATGTACGCATTTACTTTTAACTACTATCTTCGATTTATATTATCTTTCTTTTAAGATTTTCGCAAAAAAAATTAATATATATATCAAAAATTATAATGTTAAATAATTGAGGATGAAAATTACCATTTTATCTCTACCAGAGATATAGCTTCGAACATAACTCCCAACCTTCGGAATAGTTGCAACTCTTACATGTTTGATTACACCTTCCCAAGTTCTACGCCAAACTCGAATCTTACAATCACCATACGCTGCGTAAATCATGTCATTCGACACTTGTAACGACACCACCATGGACGATGCCCTTGTCTTAAGATGATCACACTCAGTGAACTCAGGCAACTTCCACACGCGTATTAGATTAGCTTGAGACCCCGTGTAGACAAGACCGTTGGATACAGCAATTGACAAGATCTGTCCGTCCTTTTTCAGGACAGAGGAAATGCACCTATAACTCGTTTGATGAAAATCCGGATGATCATCATCATCTACTGATTTTGTTGATGGATTGTTTAGTGTGAACGAAAGACGAGGTGTTGAAGGTTGAGAGTATGTATTAGAAGGGAGTGCTGAAGTGCTTAAACGAGGCAGACTATAAGGAAGTTGTTCGGAGAAATTCAAAGGCTCTTTAGTTGATATGCTTCGCAAGAAACTGTTGTTTTGATTATTATTATTATTATTATTATTATTAGGACGTATGGCGAAAGATGGAGCAGAAGAAGATAGTGAATTAGGAGGCTCAAGGTCTATTGGTGAAGCCATTGGTGTGTCTAGCTAGGTAAGAGAGGAGAAAATATGCTATAATGAAGAGTTGAAGAATATGATGTAATGTAGTGTTTTTAATGAGTTTTAATGCTCTCACCTATCAACAACCCCACAAAATATACACTGAAGAAAACAACTGTGCAAGAGTTTTAAGTTATGGATATAAAAATATTTTTTGAAATTTCTTACACATATCATAAATAGATCCCTATATTAATCAACGGTTTCTTACATAACTATACATGGGACCAAAAAAATTAAATCAACAAAAAAGTAGGGGCATAATACATAAATATGCCTTTTAACTTTGCCTTATTTTATATTTATGTTCTTCAATTTTGAGTGTGCACAAGTAGGCACTTAAACTTGTATAAAATTGAATAGATAGACACACACACCCTATGTGGCATTCTACATGGCAATTTGTATCCTACGTGGTGTCCTATGTGTATTGTGTCACGTAGGACTAATGTGTCAACTTGTTCAACTTTATACAAGTCTAAGTGTCTATTTATGCACACCAAAAGTTGAAGAGTATAAATGTGAAATGAGATCAAGTCAAAAAACATATATATGTATTATGCCAAAAAGTAGCATGTATATGTAATGTATCGATGGAGTATAAATAGTGTATAGATATGTATATATGTATATATTATAGGGAAAAGGGTAATAAAATGCCCTTAAACTATGTGAAAGGAACAAAAATGTCTCCCTTTATAGTTTGGTTAAAAAATGCTCTTGCCGTCAATACTTTGGCTCAAAAATGCTCTTAAACTATAAAAAAGAAACAAATATGGCATTCGTTTGTTGTTTGGTCCAAAAATATACTTGTCGTCAATATTTTGGTCCAAAAATGTTGTTATTGTTATTTAATGGGTCAAAATGCTCATTTTTTTAAATATAAATATATATATATATATATATATATATATATATATATATATATATATATATATATATATATATATATATATATTTATTTATTTATTTATTTTAACACATTCTTTTTCTAATACTATATTTTTAAAAAATTAGCAAATGTTAATCTTACTTCAATTCAGAAAAAAATAAAAAAATAAAAAATTTCTTATTTCATTATCATTATTTTTTATCCCCATGAGACTACACTCCAACAAAGTAAAGACGTATCATATATACTTCGAGATGTGCAACGCCCCTCCAAGTCACTTTCGATGTCAAGAACACTTAGGGTACCCTCCACCTCCCCCAAGCGTTGGCCAAATATCTTGAGGATATCCATCCCCAATCAACCTTCATAAATCACTCTCTACTGAGCGAGACATAATCGGGTTGGACCTCCACATCATCCTCGCTCACCTTAGTGGTAGACAATTCTTGGGATGTAAGCCCTTCGTTTGACTCAACCTTGGGTGGCATCTCCTAACTCTAGTTGATTTATCTTTTTGTTCTGGCCTTTCTTGCTAGAGGCATACTGGGGACGTTTTCTTGGCATGAGCAATGCTGATTTCTCTATAAGAGGAAATTTGGGACCCTGCGATGGGGCTTTAGGTGGGGTACAGAGAACCTGCGGGTTCGACCCTTGTCTCCTGCTCATAGTTCTTTGTAAGTTCTAACGGAAACTTCTAATACCTCGTTCATTTTTGTATTTTCAAATAGAATCCACCCCTAATGAACTCCTATCCCTCCTCTTCGTTTTCTATTGTTGTTTGTCATTTTCGTAGTTACAACCTTACTCTAATATCACGTTGTCACGTCCTTAGTTTATAACTAAGCACATTTGTGATACTTGACTACTCGTTCATGTTCTTGCATCACTTACTTCTGATCTTGCTATGTTAAGTCATCATGAGTCGAAGACACTAGGATTCTCTAAGAGAATGGTAGAATGAATATAAGTGAATGTATTGCAAGGAAGAATTGTTTTGTAGAGAACTTGATTGATTTTTATGGGATAAGGAACAAGTACCTCCTTAAATTATGACTGAAATCCTAGAGACACACCTTAACTAATCTAAGGTCCTATTACCCCTATAAACTCTTTTTTTTGTAATATTGTACACTTTTCGGGTTACGTGGCACACTTTGTGACTCCACTTAGTAGAGACGCATGAGATATGTTTGAAGGACGTGTATGCCCTAACGGTGTACCAAAATTACAAAAAAAAAACTAGGTTCGCGGGGGAAGGGTAATAGGTCTTCAGTTTAGTTAAGGTATGTCTTTGAGATTTTGGTCATAGTTATACTTTTTTGTGCATATATTTGATTTCTTTTATGAGTGGAAATACCAAGGTTTTTGGTAGAATGGTTATCATGCATGTGTAGGTATACTACATCAAAAATGATTTTTAGTGGTAATAGTTTAATTGTCGCTAAAAACATATTTTTAACGGTATTTACTACTCTTTGTAAATGTCCTTAAAGTCTATAGCGACACCAAATTAAATGCATCAAGCCATAATAAATAATCTCTCACCGGAATCATATCTCATCGCCACATTATTACTACCTGGAACCATTTGCCATCGACTTTATATCAATCTGCTAGTCGAAACAATTTTTCATCGGCTTAAATCAATTACTAGCCGAACCCATTACCCATCGACTTTATATCACCAGCCAAATTCATTTTTCATCGGCTTTATATCACTTGCCTACAGTGACATTGGCATCATAAAAACTTGCCATAAATGACCTCGGCATCAAACTATCAAATGTCTCATCACAGTGTTTAATAATTAATGCACACAAGCAATAACACACCATACGGAAGAGAACAATACATGCAATTCAACTACATATTGCTATCAAGCATATAATCCATCAATCAATAAGGGTCACGACAACACAATTTCCATCATCATCACATAGCCTTTTAAATTACAACCCTTTTGTTCGTTATGATTTATCAAGTGGACAATTAACCCTTTACCTCATTCCAACTTCTCCCAACACACAAGCAACGAAGGGAATACACAAATTCTTACGTGGTTTAGGAGATCATTTGTTTTAAATCAATCAATAATGACTCCAAGAGTTGAGTATTCACTTTCAAAATCACACAATTAATAACAATCAAGTATTCACAATCACTAATCAGAAACAACAATTTTCACATCAATTATATAGAGAAATGAGTCAATCAATTCAAAATCCAATTTCAAAATGAAGGTTTGATTTCAAAATGGACGTTTGAATCTAGAAAATACTTGAAATGATGTTTAATACTTTAGGAAATCATTAGTGAAAATCATTTCGAAAAAGGGATCAAAATCATCATTTTAGATAATAATTTAAAAAAAAAAAAACTCACATTCTTGCATAACCTTGTCATTTTCCAAATCAAATCTCAATTTGTGCTGCTAGAATCCATAATTAATCAAAGGAAAATGAAGTTTATATTGGGAAAATGCATAAGTATCTTGAAAATGAAGTATAATGGACAAGTATTATTACTACTTTTATGACCAAAATTTCAGAGACGCACCTTAACTAAACTAAGGTCCTATTAACCCTTAAACTTATTTTTTTTGGATAATAATATATACCTTTTGTCTTATGTGGTACACTCTGTGAAAGCACGCAATTGAGGCGCGTGGAGATATTTGGATGTCACGTAAGCCAAAAAGGTGCACAACATTACAAAAAAAAATAAGTTCAGGGGGTAATAGAACCTTAGTTTAGTTAAGGTGTGTCTGTGAGATTTCGATCATAGTCTAGAGGGCACTTGTGCATTTTCCCTATTATTTTCATAGAAGCTAAATTTGAAAAAAGTGAATGAAGTTAATTAAAAATAAAATAAAAATGAGAGACAAGCGAGAGTTGATCGAATGGTAAACACCCCTCACTTCCAGCCTTAAAGTTATGAGTTTGATTTCCCAATAAAGCATAATGTGAGAGCTCATGGAAGGGGTAAAAAAAACAGGGATGGGATGAATGGAAAAGAAAGTATTTATATATTTGAAAATTGGAAAGTATTGTAATTACAATTAAATAATTGGATTAAAAACAAAATTATTGTTTACTTTTTTCCAATATTTTATGTTTTTGTTGGGTGGTTCTCGTGGAAATTTTAATATATTTTTTGGCAGCATTAGTCGCCACAAAAAACTAGACTTTTGGTGACGACTTGTGTTGTTGCCACAGAAAAGTATCATCCACTTAGTATAGCCAACGACCCATGGGTCGCCATGAAAGGTTATTAGTGGCGATATTTTGACTTTTTGTGGTGATTTGTGTCCCCACAAAAAGGTTTTTGTTCTTGTACTAAATGTTCCTGGTTAGTTGTTTGAAGTTTTGTGAATCTACAACAAAAATCTAAAAGCAAACCGCTCTACTCCATTGTCATTCTTTTTTACTAGCATTAGTTAATTGTCATTAGATCAAAAGTTATCGTAGACTTTAGTGTCCTTTACAAAGAGTTCTAAAATGTAATTGTCACTAATTATATAAGTACCTCTAAAAACATATATTTAGTAGCAATCAAGTTATTGTAATTAATTAATAGCCACCAAAGATCATTTTAATGCAGTGTATTATATGGATAAGCCCGTCATACAAATATAAAATAATTAGAATTGCATGATATATCATAAGTAATTTTGGAATTTCATCATGACATTTTATATAAAATGACTAGAATAAACACCCAAGTATATCACACACGTGCACATGAAGCTCGAAGAAAATATAAATGTTGAGTTCAACTGATGTATTCCTCTGTAGATTGGCACCATTCTTCTAATGTAGGGGTCACCACTCCAATATGTTTCATGTCAAATATGTTGGCTGATGTATAAAGACAATTTTGAACATGTTAGTAGCTTACAATGCTATGTGAATTATCCATTTCTTTTGTTTTTGCGAAAATAGACAAGTAATCCTCTAAATTATGATCGAAATTTCAGAGACACACTTTAACTAAACTAAAGTTTTATTACCCCTAAATCCATTTTTTTTCTAATTTTATGCGCCTTTTTACGTGACATCCAAATATTTCCGACGCGCGTCAATTGCGTGGAGTCATGGAGTGTGTCATGTAAGACAAATGGTGTACAAAGTTAAAAAAAAAAAAGTTCAAGGGGTATAGAACCTTAGTTTAGTTAAGATGTGTCTCTGAAATTTTGATCATACTCTATAGGATACTTGTGCCTTATCCCTTTATTTTTCGTAAAAGTCATATATATATTTTTGATATTATATCATATAAATTGAGATGGAGGGAGAATACCAGTGTGTACATCAGGTGTTGCTGCAGCTGTGGCATCAGTGATAACTGAGACATGCTTATAGTCCAATGATACTGCATCAAACACAGTTTGTCGTATGCAATTTGGAGTTTGGACACCTAGAAATAGAGATATATATGTAAGACATCCCATACGTATAAGATAATTAGGATTTAACTCATCATATATACGGGGTGTTCTGGTAGCTGATTAGAGTTACACGTTTCATAGTAAATTAGGAATTAGTTATGAGGTTACACAGAGGTTGTTATTTATGTATAAATTGATTAGGATAATGTTAAATGGCCAGAAAGTTTAAAAAGTTTATAATATTTTTATCATTTTAAAATAAATAGATTTTTTTTTTCATTTTTTAATTAAAAGGTATCAAAATTAAAAAGGTAAAAATATTCAAAAAGTAAAATAATATATAGGTAAAGTACCTGGTCAAAATGATTTTTCCTATTGGTTATGGGCAATGCTAAATAATACTGCATAAATTTACTCATAACTTGTACATGTATTAATTATATCAGGTTTTAAAATGTAAAACAAACACCATATTAAGATTGGAGTAAATGAATAAGTTACCTTCTTACCAAGTACCAACAACTAACAATTCCGCTGTTACTTGTCCATATTGAACAAATTTTGTTATACCTATTATATCATCAATTAATCACTTTGAAAAAGTTATAACTTTTTCAAAATTTTAAGTTTTTTACTAACCCACTTCATAATTAATTGGGTAAAATGATAAATTTACTATATTAATTATTGTTTTTCTTAATAAGTGTTTCAATTTAAAAGTGGACAAGTAATTAGGAACAGAGAAAGTACTTATACGGAATTTAATACCTTCATAACTCACCTCGAAAACATGTGGAATTTAATAATTAGGGCAGGGAAGTACTTATGCTGAATTTTAATACCTTCATAACTCACCTCGAAAACATGTGGAATTTAATACCTTTATAACTCACCTCGAGAATAGCTACTATCAAATAACCCCTTGTCGTGTCCACAAATTTTACTCACTTTCAATAGAGTTCATATTTTATGCATTGACGATTTAAAAGACCATAATATAATAGGTTACTTATAACTTATAAGGTAATGGTAAATAATTTTATTCAATTGCATAAATGGTATATGCCTTTTGTTTTAATTTTTTTAACGTAGTTTAATTTGACATGAAGTTTAAAAAAAAAATACTTATAAACTCGAGTTGTTAATTACTTTAATCATTTCAAAATATATGATATTTTTAGCTTAGGCACACTCCTTAAGAAAACTACTTATTCCTTGAAAAAAATGTTAACTTTTTAAATGTATCTTAATTATGTAAAACACTATTTAATTTAAGGAAGGATAAAATTTAAATAACAAACTTAATCTCTTAGTGATTCTAAAATTTTACTTATTTGAAACAAAAGAAAATACAAAACCACTGGTTATTTGAAATGAAGGGAGTAAATTAAATATGTCATAATATTTGTGTTGTTAAAAGATTTTGGAAGCTTATAATCTTAAAGTTTATAGTTAACAGGAGTGAAAAATTATAAAAATGTATCATTTTTTTAAACGAAGTAATAAGACAATGATATCACACCAAGGGTATGTTTGGTATGGAGGAAAAGATTTTGGATTTATTTTCTCATGTTTGGATGGTGCGTAGAAAAGATTTTTTAGTGTTTGATTAATGAATGAAAAATATTTTTAAAAAAATATCTTTTGTTTTTACTAGAGAGTAGGAAATAATTTTTGAATTGAAATTGAAAATTGAAAATATTTTTTAAAAATAAACTTAGATTTTTTGGGGGAGGGAGTGGAGGGAGGATAGGGGTGACATTGAGTAAAAAATAAAATTTTGAAATTAAAAATATTTTGTAAAAACAAACTTAAATTTCATTGAGGGTTTGGAGGGTTTGGGGGGGGGGAGGGGGAGTCGCGAGTAGGGGTGGCATTAAAAAATAAAATAAAATAAAATTAAAAAATTAAAAACAAATTTATTATTTATTTTTTTGAGAAAGTGGGGGTCAAAAAATAAAAAATCGAAAATATTTTTTAAAAACAAATTTGAATTTTTTTTTCGGAGGGGGGCTGATCCGGGGTGGGGAGGATGGAGGGGGATGAAAAATAAGAATTTGAATTTGAATTTTTTTTAAATTGAAGATATTCTTTGAAAACTAACCTGATTTTTTTTCACCCGTGGGTGCGGGTGGGATAAAAAAGTAAAATAAAATTGAAGCTGAAAATATTTTTTAAAAAACAAGCTTTAAATTTTTTCTTTTCAACAAAAAAAATTGTAATATGAAGTTAGGCAAAAGTTTTGGAAAATGTTTTCCTTAATTTTTGAAGGGGAGTTATTTTTCTTAAATTTAAAACAAATAAATTGATTTGAAAAATATTTTATCCAACCAAATATGAAAAAAACTAAAAAACATTTTCCTTTCTTACCAAACACGCCCCAAAAGTAAAATGTTACATATTAAATGATTGTTGATTAGGAAAGTAGATAATAATTAATCCAAATATTTAATTACCAGTGATGACCAAATCTGTTATGCCATTAGTGTGAAGATATGAATGAAGGTGTGTGTTGAAAAATGCACTAAAACGTGTTTTGACCAATTTGTAATCATTTTCTTCAATAATTAGTCCATCAACAAGTTCAGCACCAACACATCCCTTTAATGCCACCTTTGTTTTGTCATAAAATTTTCGACGAAATAATTCAACATCTCTTCCTAATGGATCATTCTCTCGTACAACCTACACAAAATAATGTCACAATATTGTATTTGTTAAAAGAGGAAATCAATAGTCAGTAGCGGAGTTAAGAATTTTACAGAGGTTGTTCAAGAAAAATAGAAAAAAAGAAAAATTATTGCTAGTGAGATTTAAACATGTGCATCATAAACACTAGCTCTTTCAAGACATTTATATTATTGGGCTTTAACACCTTTTCTTTTCAAAATATGTTATTTATTCACTTCGTATATCATTTTACTTATATATTCGTACTATTTTCCAGCGAAGTGGACACCCTGACTATAATATAGCTGCGCCCTGAAAATGATCATACTTTTATTGATGAGCATGTTAGAAGAGTCCAGGCAAAAACATTTGACAAAAGTTCCAAAATGATATATCAAAAAAAAAAATTTAACCAAATGGGTAAATCGCTATTGGCATAGCGATTTTTTGTCACTCAGTTACTCACGTTAAATTTCAAAATCGCTGACCCACGAGCAATTTCTCCAAAATGCTTTTTTGATTTTTTTTCAAAGAAAATCAATGTCCATGCAGCGATTTTGGCCTATTTTTTCTTTTTAAAAAGTAAAATCGTTGGATGTGCAACGATTTTGGCCAAGAAAAATATTTTAAAAACAAATTCAGATTGAAAATTTTAATTTAAAAAAATTAAATTAAATCGCTGCGTCGGACAGCGATTTGGCTAAAAAAAATTTCATTTTAAAAAGTTGGCAGAAATTTACATGTTGAATAATTAGCAGAAAATAAAAACTTTTTACTAAAATAGTTGGTGAGGATTTCCTCTTCTTCTGTAGTCCATCTCCCTCTCTTAAGACCTACTTCACAACAAGGTGTTCTTCCCATTATTATTTTAAGTGTATAGTATTATTATATTATATACTTTCTAAAATATTTGATAAGTGAAGAAAGTGTAAATGAACCCCCAAACATAATGTCAATAAATAGATAAGAACTTGGAAGAAACAAGTAGTTTGGTGCACTTAATTACGTAGTACTACTAATTAACTCCATGGCAGCGATTTCTAAAAAGAGAAAAAAAGTTTTCACAAATTTTAAAATAACGCTGCAACAGCAGCGATTTAAAGAATAAACATTATGAGTGTGTTTGGTATGAACTGGAAAATATTTTCCAATTTTCTCATGTTTGGTTGGTACAAAAGTCTTGGAAAATATTTTTCAAATCAACTTATTTTTCTCAAAATTAAGGAAAATGACTTTCCTTAAAAAATTAAGCAAAACATTTTCAAAAACTCTCCTCCAATTTCAAATTATATTTTTTTGGGAAAAAACATCAATTTAAAAAAAATATTTTCAATTTCAAAATTTTATTTTTTCATCCGATTCCTGACCCCCCCACACACACACCCCACCGGCCAGCCCCCCCAACCTCACCCCCTCCCCAAAAAATTAATTTTGCTTTTTAAAAATATTTTCAACTTCAAATTAGTTTTTTTAAACTCCTACGTCCCCCCACCCACCCACCCCCACCCCCCAAAAAAATTAATTTTGTTTTTTAAAAATACTATCAACTTAAATTTTTTATTTTTTCACTCCTCCTCCCTCCCCCTTCCCCCATCCACTACCCAACCACCACCACCACCACCCCCAAAAAAAAAAATTATTTTAAAAAAATATTTTCAATTTCATAAATTATTTTTTATTCTAGTAAAAATAAAAGATGTCTCTCAAAAACATTTTTCATTCATAAATCAAACACAAAATCATTTTCGAAAAATATTTTCTACTCACCAACCAAACATGAGAAAATAAGTCTAAAATCTACTTGTTTTCCAGAAAAACATTTTCTAGGAAAACATTTTTCATGGAAAACATTTTCCTCCATACCAAACACACCCTAACATGCAACGATTCCCAAAAAAAAATTGTTTTTTGGCAAAAACGCTGCACGGGCATTGATTTTCTGGAAAAAAGTAAAAAAAATTAACAAAATCACTAATAGAGTAGCGATTTTGATCTGTTAATGGCGTTAAAATAAAATTGCTACGTTGCCCTTTTGGTTAATTGTTTTTTTAATGTGCCCTTATGAAACTTTTGTCAATCTTTTTTGCCCTTTAGGCTCCAGACTCGATGTTAGAGTTGCCTTATTGAATATTTTCTTTAAGTTAAAATAGTTTTAAAGCATTTTGTAGTATTCCGGTAAAATGAATAAGTATTTTAAGAACTCTTTTAAGCCAAAAAAAAAAAAGTCATAAGTTAGAATATCAAACTTATAGGTTATGCTTTTAAATCGTGTTTAAGTCATAGTTATAAGCACATCTAAACAGTCTCTAAATTAATCATGCATCACCAAAAGAAAAAAAAGGAGGAACTTAAACTATATTGTGTGGTCACATACAAATTGAATTAGCCTTTTCAGATATCATCATATGCGTAAATATTAAAATCTCTTGTAAAGTAAATATAAAGGGCTACAAATCAATCTCTCATCGATTAAACAATAGATATAATAAATTGACTAAAAATCCATTAAAGAAAATTAAAAGTTAGTATAAGAGACTTAAACTAGTTTGAGATTGAAGTGTAATTGATTAATGGAAAGTTACACAAACAAGATGATTTTGTAAAAAAAAATATATATGAAAAGGTGGAATAAGATACCCAAACTATATGAATGCCACATTTTCTTGCAACTTGAATAGCCTTGATAACGTTGGGAACGATAGCTTCACCTCCTTTTACTTTCACTGGCCCACTTATAAAATCTTTCTGGAAACATATAAACAGAGACAGAGTCAGGATTAGGAGAACTTTTTATTGATAGTGGGGTTTAAATCCATAATTACATACACTTGCATTTTCACACGTCTGTCCTTACCACAGAGCTATCTAGTTTAAAAGCTAATATATATATATATATATTTATTAAATTATCTAATAAAAATACAGATCTAGATTCATCCGATCCGAATTCACAAATCTCCAACCTATCTCCGCTACTGTATATAATATTTACAAGTTATCTTAGCTAAGGTGTTTTTATTTAATTTACAACAAGAGATGAACATCAAATTATTAATTACCTGCATGTCTATCACAAGTAGAGCAACGTTCTTCCATTTGCTTGCACCATCTTCCAACGCCATTTAATTAATTTTTTTTTGTTATAAACTATGAATTCGAATTCACATATTATTACTACTATTATATACTACAAGATGACACTGCCAAGGGCCCAACAATATTCCATTCTCTCTTACTTTTGATTTTTTGTTTTTTTAATTCAATATTTATATATATTGTTTGAATTATTACACTGTATTGGGCCTAAAGAGCTCAATATCAAATATATTTTTTGGTACTATGAGTTCGAGCTTAAATTCAAGACTTTTAACTCAGAAAGAAGCATACTTTTGTTGCACACACATATTAACGTGTTCCTTGTCATACTTTTAGTTTTACTTTGTTTAATTTTTTTTCATTAATCTATCTTTTACATAATGATATATATTTTTTATATTAGTTTATAATTTTTATAACATTAATTAGAAATTTTTCTCCCAATAGACACCATACATTTCTAAACAAGTGATTTATTTCTAGATACATAAGTTCACACGTATTCAATTTAAATTATAGTGAAGTTTTTTCTCAGTATTTACCTTGAATTTACTTTTTGTACATATAAATGCTCATAATTATTTTTGACCGATTAATTGATCTTTTAAGGGAAAATTATATATAATCGCAAACTATTAATTCAAATTAAATATTATGATTATAGTTTACTTTATTTCCAATTCGCAGCTATTGTTTCATATAATTTGCTATAGCAACTTCTCCGAGTAAAATGACCGCTTCTTCGCTACTGTTACAAAACTAAAAGGGATTCAGAAATAAGCATATATAATTAAATGGCCTCTGCTTCAGGCATATTGCCGTATATAAAAATAAAGAAAAAAAATCATGAATTTTCTTATACATAAACAAATTCAACTAATACAAATTTTTATTATTATATACATATTACACATATATACATATACAATTGAAAAACACAACAAAAAGAACATATACTTATACAATTAAGTTGTGTTTCTATTTTGTATAAAGTAAGAGAAAATTATATATACACATGCAAAAATATATATTTTTTTCCTATACACGTTTAATTATACAATATACAAACATTTTACTTCAATACAATTGTATACAAATACAAATTTTATACAGATATTGCAGCGAGATAGGCTAGCGAATTATACAATTGAAGAGAAATAGGCCAGCAGATTATACAATTGCAGCGAAATAGGCCAGCAAATTATACAATTGTATATGTATAGCGAATTATACATTTATATGTTTGCTATGGAGCGCAAATATGCAAACTTTGTTATAACATACAAATCTAATTTTTTTATTTGCTATATGTAAAAGTTGCCCATCTTTTAATATGCTAATTTTAACAACTATCATCCGTTTATTATATTGACATGTGGTACGAAGATATAATATGAAAGTACATTCTATAATGCCCCATTTGATATTATTTAATGGATTATATCATGTTGTTTGATTTTATCTGATTTCTAAATTATTGTATACGACAACAAAATGTTATCTTTCGTCCCATATGATGAGTGGGTTGTTGGATTTTCTAGTGCGGTAAGTCATCTAATCAAATAAGAAAATATTTTTGGTATGAAAGATTTGATATCAACGGTGGCGGATTCATGATTTTCAAGTAGAAATAGAGAAATGAGGGAAAAATAAGGGATTAGGTTTTTTATTATTAGTCTACGTGGAAATGGACGAAATTGTGGCGCTTTACGTGGCGTGGCATTCATGTGGCATTCACATGGCACTTAACACACTTCTATTAATTAAAAGGGTGTGTTTGACCCAATAGTATGACGGGAAGGGTAGTTTTGAGCCGAAATATAGTTTAAGGGTATATGTGAGCTATTTCGGATAGTTTATGGTATTTTTGAGTCTTTTCCATTTAATAAAACATGCTAAAAGTGTGGTTTTAAACCCCAAAAAAAATCAAGGGTCCGATACTAAAACTATATACTACTACTTCCTTGAAATTTTGTTTTGTTGGTTTATTTACACATTTATACTTTTATTTTTCAAACTCCTTGAACGAAAATCCTGGGTCCACCACTGTTGATAGGAAATAGGTACTCCCTCCGTCTAAATTTATGTGGCACATTTCACATTTTGAAATTTAAACAACTATATCTTTAATTATAAATTTTTCATATATCTTTTAAATATGTTGAATTATCAATTATTGTCACTTATATTACTTTTTACGTAGTTTACAAATATATAAATTTCATTTTAATTTTTTTTGAAGATTTCATGCGTAAATTATAACGTATCAAATACCAAAAGAAAAGAAATTAAAACGTATATCATATATATAATGTCAAGGGTATTAAAATTTTCAATATGGTATAATAATTCGATATATTTCATACAATGCTCACCCCTAATCGATATATAGGTTAGCATGTTATCTGTTTGTTTATAGACATTTATCACTTAATTATGATTAATTAAAGGCTAATTTAAATTTAAATTTTTTTAAATTTTATTTATATATATATATATATATATATATATATATATATATATATATATATATATATATATATATATGGCTAATTAATATAAATACTTAATACAAATAATTGTTTATCATCTCTTAACATATTTGAGATACCTTTATATCTTTTTCTTTCTTTTTGAGACCAAAAGGCTTAAAGGGCCAAAAATTATGAACCAAAAGGCATATATGTGTGAATCTATTGGACCAGTTCCAAAGAATCAGGTCCAACAAAGAGAACCTAGCTTACCTTCTTCATTATTCAACTGTTATTTTTTATATTTGGTGGCTAATTAATCATATCCTAAAAAAAATTCAAATTATAAAAAATCTTGGATTTCTTATTGCTCTTGTTTACATTTATTAGTTGTTCGATGTATTGCGAATGATACATTTCTTAATAAGAGTGATGTATCTGAAAGGGAAAAGAATAAGATGTATATGAGAGCGATGGATGTATCCAAGAGGGGTTAAAGATGATCAGAGAGGGAATATGAATATATCCAAGAAGAGATAAGAATGTATTCAAGAGGAAACTTTTATAATTCTTAAATGAAAGAAAATTTTAGAGATTGTGATATCTTAAATTATTTATTTATACAATTTTTCCACTATTTTTTTGTCTATCATATTAGATAAATATTTCATTGGGTTACAATTTCTTATTTTACTATGTTCAACTCTATGTATTCTTCTATTCGTAGAGTACATTGATGTACAGAAATGGCTATAACAAAGTTTCTCTTATTCATATTAACAGCTAATTTCCCCGCTCAAAATAACTCAGAGTATCATTAAATAACAGCCATTTTAATTTCCATCAAAGTGCATTTGTGAGTTGTGAATCATTTTCGGTAAGTGTCAATCATTAGCAAGTAATTTATACATCAAAAGACTCGAAATATCAAAAGACATTTATATTTAGATTTCAAACTGCGTAGAAGAGATTTTGAGTTGGTCAAAATTAAAAGATTTCATTATCGATTTAGTTTTTTCCAAAGCTTAATGTTAAAATTTGGATTAACACAAATATAAATCGTTTTGAGTAAATAATATATCAAAAGACTTCGAACATTCTTTATGGACATATGGGATATGATTTGGTTACGCACGCACATTAATTTCCTCTCTCCTCATTAATTAAGCATCGAGAAATTTCAGAAATATACAATTACCTAATTTATATCGCAAAAATACAGATTAAAACTTACATTACCAATATCTAGCTCAAAATGCAAATTGGTATACAGCATTATACATCTTATATACAACAATATTTCATATTTTATTTTATACAAAAATGTCTAAAATTTTGATATACACTATTATACACCCTAATACAATAGTATTATACAAAATTGTAAAAGGTACTCATATACAATAATATATAATACTATACATCATAATATGAAAAATAAACTTTTTCTTCTTCCTTGAATCCAAGCATAAGATTCATCCTAAAACACCTCAAAAGCTACACCAAATCACCAATTTATACTTAGGCTCATTAATATGTAACTAACTACCTTTTGCAAAAATACACACTTGAAACTGTCTCATTTGAGAAAAACAATTTTAAAATTTCGAAGCAACAATAGTTGTCTATGGCTTCAACGAAATGTCAATAGTACTTCACAGTAAATATAATAACGGAGATAAAATAATGACTTATATGTCAATTTCTTCAAAAAGTAGAAATCTATGAGACTATTTATTTCACTCCAAACAAGCCAAACAATCAAATCAGTTAATTATCGCCACCATCATTGCTACAATAATCTTCATCGCAAAAATTGTCTATCAACAAATTCATATCGTAATAAAATCACTTATAAAAATTTCAAAATTGAGTAGAGACTGAAATGCGAAAGGACGTAGATAGAGAGAAATTGTTTCGAGTGTGTATAATAAAAAAGAAAAAAAAAAGAGATATCAATAGATTAATGACTAAATTAGACAAAAAATTAAAAAACTTTGACCTATTTAAATACTCAATTATAATTCCAAGTAATTTTCTCATTAGATATTTTCACATCCATACACAAATCAAAATCACACATCACTCATGTTTTTTTCCAAAAATGCTAGGGAGTAATTGTTAGGGCACACCAACCCTAACCTAGCTAAGTGTTTTTTGACACATAGGTGACCATCAAAGTTAAAATTATTTTCTTTCCTCTGACAACACGGCAAATATAACGCATTGAAGGCTCTATATGGCAGCCCCTACTCAAATGTAATCCCTTTTGAGTACGTTACCGCATTGATGACGGATATGGTGTAGTTGATGAAATTATTATTTTTTATTAGAGATTTTAAATATGAGTTTTGGATATTAGATTATTTTTTATAGGAATAGCTTCCTTCCGAATGAGTCCTGTGTTGTTCAAATCTAAAATAAACAATTTTAATATCGATATCAGACATCAAATAAAATAATTAAGATATATATATATATATATATGGAGAAGTCCTAAACTTTTGTCTCTATTGGTATATATTCCCCTCATGTGTCAATGTAATTGTGAGCAAGAAACAATACACTGTTAAAAAACTATAGGAAAATAACTATAGTTTGCGATTTTATATATAAATTTTAAAAAAAAGGGCAAAGGACAGAATCACATATTTTTAAGGTAAAATTATCATTTGTCCTTTATAAGTTTATAATTACAGAAATTCCTCAAACTGATACAATAACATAATCGTTGATACATTAATCTGGTGCGCGAGATACATTAATCGTTAAGTAAGATACATACATATTATATATGATACACTAATTTGATATATATTTTATACATGATACACTAATATATGTGTGAGATACGTTAATCTGATGCGCGAGATACATTTATTTAATGGTACTACGAGAACTTAAAGGTGAGATTTCTGTCATTTTTCCTTTAAAAAATGAATAATTATTTAAATAAAAATGAGAACTCAAAAAATGGAAAGTGTAAATCATATTCTCCGTGTTTTTATTTACTCGTTCATTTTTAACTGGACATATCTATTAAGAAGGTAACAGTTGACATAGTGAATTTAGCGGTGTTACCTTTATTTAATTGATAAAATTTCAAAATTAATTTACTTATCAAGGAAGTTATTATATTTTTTAAAAAAATATTAACTCTCTAAATAAATTGAGAATATAATAACTAAAAATATTTTTTTTTATTTGTCAAATATGAAAAATAAAAGACAAATAAAAAATTAAAATTAGAAAAATAAAAAAAGACGGAGAAAATATAATTTAAATTCTCAAAAATGAAAAGTGTCAGGTATGATTGAGACAAAAAGAAAGAGAGTACTAAAAAATATGCTAGCATAAAATAAATTATTGAGACAAAGTAGGAAAGAGTACTAAATTACAACCCTTTTATCATTTGGGTGTTTTCAAATTAATGTGCGGCTTAATTAATATTCTCTCGTTTCAATGTAATACATTTCAGATGATATTGAGATTTAAATAAAAAGAATTTATCATAAAAATTTTATATATCTTTTATATATTTTGGAATGTCAATTCTTATGACATATATTATTTTTTATATAATTTATAAATATATAAATTTTGCTTCAACAAAAATTAAAGATCTCATACGTAAATTTTGATAAAACTTAAATTATTTAACTCTCGAAAAATGAATTTGGACAAATGAAACGAATTATAATTTATCCCTTAAAAGTTTATAATTATAGAAATTCCTCAAACGAATACAATAATATAAATGTTGATACATTAATCTGATGCGCGAGATACATTAATCTTAAAGTAAGATACATTACATTTTATACATGATGCACTAATTTGATATACATTGTATACATGATACACTAATCTGATGCGCGAGATACACTAATCTGATTTGCGAAAATGAGAGATTTTGGAGATTTGTAAAACTTATAGGGAATAATGGTAATAAATAAACTAAAAGGTGATGTAATTACATTAATAGCGAACAAACACTATTAGAAAATATGAAATTAGCAATAAAATTTATTAGTAACTTTGAATTAATTCGTCCATAAAAGCTTTATATATCCTAGCTAATTGATTTTTTATATATAATATATCACTAATCTATAGCTAAATAGACTTGGCACGAAATTTTTATTATTTAAATATTAAATTTTATCCGTCGTTAATTTCCTATTTCTATTAGTAAAACCAGAAACCAGAAACTATACTCTTAAAAGAAAAATTAAAAATATCCTAGCTCCTATGGTGCATATGTGATGTGTCTACATTATATGCATACAAAATAATTGTATCACTTTTGCAATGCACAAACCCTGCAATAAACCCTACTAAAAAAAAATCGCCATTTTTCTATAAAAAATGTTTAGAGATAATTTTTAAAGATATTTTAATTAATTCAATAATTAAAAAAATGTTAATATTATATTTTTTTCATCATGACTATCAGATTATAAATAAATTTATCTTATGCAATCTAAATTTTTGAATTTTTTTTTAGATGAGATTTTCAATTTTACTATTCCATGTATACAGAGGAAAGGACCATATATTTCTTTCTAATTTTTTTACTCAAGATGAACTGGTAGGGGTCTATCTAAGCCCCGCCACCCCAACCCCACCACTGAGGCGGTTTTATTTTTAAAAATTAAAAATAATTATAAAAGTTCACTATTTTATAGGAATCACTTTTGTATCATGCATTTTTTTCCCACTGAATTGGTTCAATGAATGAAAAAATTATGATTGTGTTTGGTATCAAATATTTTCCAATTTTCTTATTGGTTGGGATAAAAGTCTTGGAAAATATTTTTCAAATCAATTCATTTTTCTCAAAATTAAGGAAAATGACTTCCCTTCAAAAATTAAGGAAAACATTTTTCAAAACTCTTCTCCAACTTCAAATTACATTTTTTTTGGCAAAAACATCAATTTTTAAAATATTTTTAATTTTAAATTTTTTTTATTCATCCGATACCTACCCCCAATCCCACCCCACCCACCCAGCACCGGCCAGGCCCCCACCCCCACCACACCCCCAATTCCTCCCAAAAAAAATTGAGTTCATTTTTTAAAATATTTTTATTTTAAAACTCCTATTTCCCTCCCCCCTTACCAGCCCCCTCCCCCAACCCCAAAAAAATTAATTTTATTTTTAAAAAATATTTTCAACTTCAAATATTTATTTTTTCACCTATCCCATGCACCCCCACCCTCCCCACACCCCCACACCCCCAAAAAAAATTATTTCTAAAAAATATTTTCAATTTCATAAATTATTTTCTACTCTTATAAAAATAAAAGATGTTTCTCAAAAAATATTTTTTATTCATAAATCAAACACTAAAAATTATTTCTGAAAAATATTTTCTACTCACTAACCAAACATGAAAAAATATGTCTAAAATCTACTTGTTTTCCAGAAAAACATTTTCTAGGAAAATATTTTCCATGGAAAACATTTTCTTCATACCAAACACACCCTATATTTTATTATATAACTTTCTCACTAATTTACGGTAATAAAAAAACTTTTATTTGAAAGCAATTAATTATGTTCCACTCCCCGTTGTTGTTCCTAACCCCCCAACCAAAAAAAAAAAAAAAACTCTAGCCCCCTCTATAATAACAATGATAATAATTAGAAAGTTTTTTATTATTATTATGACTATCTTGTTATAGATAGGTTTATCTTATGTAATCTAAACTTATAAAAAAAATTGTACAAAGATAAGAGTTCCATTCTCATTATTCAACATATACAAAGGAAAGGATCACATAATTCTCCGGAAACTTTTTTACTTTAAGATATGAACCCACCATTGAGGCGGCTTATTTTTAAAAACCTAATAATAATAATAATGTTATAAAATAAAAACTAAGTATTAAAATTAAATTTAATAGCAATTAAGGAGAGAAGAATATAGTAGAGAGATAAAATAGGAAACTTGAATCTTCCTTATTTTTTGGTGTATTTTCCATAGAGATTACAATGCCTTTTATAGGCATAAGAGGGGTATAATGGACATTCACAAATTGTTATTATTTACAACACTCCCCCCTTGAATGTTTATTTAAAATAAATTCTTAGTAAAGTAACAAATGTAAATAGTTGATCCTAATACGCATTACTTGCTGCCTCATTAAAAACCTTATCAGGAAAACCCAGTGGGATAAAACCTTGATTAAGGGAAAAAGAGTACAGCGCGTATTTTACTCCCCCTGATGAAAATCATAATTTAGTTGTCCAAGTTTTCTCATTCCAATCTTGTATACCATCTTCTCGAAAGTTGCGGTTGGCAAAGACTTGGTGAATAAATCAGCCACATTATCACTCGAACGAATCTGATGTACGTTGATATCACCATTCTTCTGGAGCTCATGTGTGTAGAAAAACTTTGGTGAAATGTGTTTCGTTCTATCGCCTTTTTATGAATCCTCCCCTGAGTTGTGCTATGCATGCTGCATTATCTTCATATAAGGTTGTGGGTACTTTGTCGCATTTCAAATCACATTTTTCTCGAATAAGGTGTATAATGGACCTTAACCACACACATTCTCGGCTTGCCTTATGAATAGCTATTATCTCAGCATGATTTGATGAATAAAAATACCGTTTGTCAAATGTTCTATTTGCAAATCAAGACATAATTTTGTCTTTCCGAGATCTTTCATCTCAAATTCATTCTTTAAATAATCGATTGCCTTGTGAAGTTCCATTGGAGTTCCAATAAGGTTTATGTCATCGACATAAATAGCAAGTATAACAAACCCTGATATTGTTTTCTTTATAAACACACATGGGCAAATCGCATCATTTATATAACCTTCCTTAGATAAATACTCACTAAGACGGTTATACCACATGCGTCCAGATTGCTTCAATCCATACAATGATCTTTGCAATCTAATTGAGTACATTTCCCGAGGCTTTGAACTGTATGCTTTGGGCATTTTGAATCCTTCGGGAATTTTCATGTATATCTCATTATCGAGTGATCCATAAAGGTAGGCTGTAACCACATCCATCAAATACATTTCATGTTTCTCATGGATCGTCAAACTAATGAGATAACGCAATGTTATTGCATCCATAACGGGTGAGTATGTCTCTTCATAATCGACGTCGGGCCTTTGAGAAAATCCTTGTGCAACAAGACGTGCTTTGTACCTTTGTATTTCATTTTTCTCATTTCTTTTCCGAATAAAAACCCATTTATAGCCAACAGGTTTAACACCATTAGGTGTTTGTACTATAGACCCCAAAACTTCGCGCTTGACAAGTGAATCCAATTCTGATTGAATTGCTTCTTGCCATTTTTGCCAGTCATTTCTCTGTCGACATTCTTCAACAGATTGAGGTTCAAGATCCTCACAATTTTGCATAATTTTTTATGCAACATTGTATGCAAAAACATAATCCACCGCTATTTCTGAGCGATTTAGATTTGTTTCATGGTCACTTGATTTTATGGATAGTTCATTATTTCCTTGAGTCTCAAGCTCATTGATTCCTCCAAGGATATCAGAATTACTCACATCTTGACTTTCTATGTGAGGTTTTTTCATAGTGTCATTTTGATCTTTTAATTTTCTTTTTCTAGGATTTTGATCCTTTGATCCTAATGGTCTACCACGCTTCAGGCGTGCTTTTGACTCATTAGCTATGACACTAGTTGATGGTCATACGGGGACATCAATTCGAATTGGGACATTCTTTGCAGGAAAATGTGATTTAGTAATCCTTTTCAAATCTGTAAATGCATCTGGCATTTGATTTGCGATTTTCTGCAAATGAATGATCTTTTGTACTTCTAGCTCACAAATGGAAGTACGAGGATCAAGATGAGACAATGATGGATTTTTCCACAAAATTTCTCCTTTAATTTTAGTATTTTCTCCCCCTAATTTTGGGAAAAGTGTCTCATCAAATCGATAATCAGCGAATCGAGCTGTGAACATATCTCCAGTTAATTGCTCAAGGTAGCGAATAATAGAGGGCGATTCAAACCCAATATATATTCCTAACCTTCTTTGGGGACCCATCTTAGTGCGCTGTGGTGGTGCAACCGGCACATAAACAGCGCATCCGAAAATTCTCAGATTAGATATATTGGGTTGTTGACCCAAAGCCAATTGTAATGGAGAAAAATTATGATAATTTGTCGGCTTGGGACGAATAAGTGCTGCAGCATGCAAAATTGCATGACCCCACACAGAAGTGGGCAACTTAGTTTTCATAAGTAATGGTCTTGCAATCAACTGCAGTCGTTTAATTAATGACTCAACCAGACCATTTTGAGTGTGAACATGAGCTACAAGATGTTCAACTCTTATCCCAATCGATAGACAATAATCATTGAATATTTGGGATGAAAACTCTGCAGCGTTATCAAGGCAAATATACTTAATCTGATTATCAGGGAACTGTGCCCGTAATTGTATTATTTGTGCCAACAATTTCATAAATGCCAAATTGCGAGATGACAATAAGCATACGTGAGACCATTTAGAGGAAGCATCTATCAAGATCATAAAATATCTAAATGGCCCACTCGGTGAGTGAATTGGCCCACAAATGTCCCCATGTATACGTTCCAAAAACGCAGGGGACTCAATTTTGACCTTTGTTGGTGATGGTCTCACAATTAACTTGCCTTGATAACACGCATCACAAGAAAATTCACCATTTAAAAGAATTTTCAACTTCTTTAATGGATGCCCATTTGAATTTTCTATAATTCGTCTCATCATTATAGATCCTGGATGTCCCAGACGATCATGCCAAAGTACGAAAGTATTGGAATCAGTAAACCCCCGGTTTACTATAGAATGTGCCTCAATTGCACTAATTTTTGTCCAATACAATCCAGAAGATAAGGTCGTGAATTTTTCTACAACATATGTCTGCTCGGAGACATTTTTGGTTATACCAAGATATTCAAGATTCATTTCATCAATTGTCTTGATATGATAACCATTTTCACGGATATCTTTGAAACTCAATAAGTTTCTCCGAGATTGAGGAGAAAACATGACATTATTTATTATTAGTTTAGTTCCCTTGGGCAAAATTATAATGGCTCTTCCGGAGCCCTTAATCAAATTAGTACTACCAGATATTGTAGTAACATTCATATTGCCCATACTCAAATGAGAAAAATATTTCTCATTTTTAAATATCGTGTGTGTTGTACCAGAATCAATCAAGCAAATGTCTTCATAATTTAATAATTTAGAATTATCCATATCTTCAAAAGTAATGAAATAAATTTATATTAAATGATTAATTATCTTTTGTTAAATATTTAAGAAATAATGTAAATGTTAAAATGATATTTGAATCATTAATAATGCATAAGATTTTTATCACTCAAATCTTTAACACTAAATTTAATTTAGTTTAGTATGTTTAAAATAAGTATTAATATAATTTATTATCTTGAAATGACATTTGAGTGACAAAAAAGGAAAAGGTGTTTTCCACTAACCAATTTAGGTAGTGGTTTTACTTATACATTTTTCTTTTATGACCACAAAAGTTAAAGAAAAGTATAATGTTAATATTTTTTAATTCCTTTACAAATCATAACATTCCAACTCACTTTCCATTGATGTTTCTAAAAGAATGGACTCAATTATGATCAATACAAAACAACAAATATTAATAACATTAGTAAATATCAACCATTATTATTCTTCCATATCCACAGAACCGTCACCAATTAAGTGATCTATTCCTTCAGGGTGTGTAAAGAAATCCGCCACATCCAAGTGTGTGATGTCAATATGATCAGTGATAAAATTAGTTTTGGGATTTTTATCCTTCCTTTTTAGTGATGCTTGATAAAGCTCAACCAAGTGTTTAGGAGTACGACAATCACGTGCATAATAACCCTTTCCACCACATCGGAAACAATTTATTTTAATTGTTTCACGTTTCTCATCTTTTCCTTTTCCCCTTTGATGACTATTTTTCTTTGGTGAATGATTAACACCGGGAAAAGGATTTCGCTCTTGGTCGTAATTACGACCACGTCCACGGCCTCTTCCACGCCTAGCGTGGGGGGCGTACACCTCATTCACTTTAGGAAGTGGTGTAGATCCAGTGGGACGATTCTCGTGATTTTTCATTAACAAATCATTATTTTGTTCAGCCACGAGAAGATGAGAAATCAGTTCAGAATACTTCTTGAAACCCTTTTCTCGATATTGTTGCTGTAAAAGCACATTCGAGGCATGAAATGTGGAGAATGTTTTTTCCAGCATATCAACATCATTAACTGTATCTCCACATAGTTTCAATTGAGAAGTAATTCTGAACATGGCAGAATTGTACTCATGAATAGACTTAAAGTCTTGTAGTCTTAAATTCATCCAATCATATCGTGCCTTTGGATGAATGACCATCTTCAAATGGTCATACCTTTCTTTTAGGTTATTCCACAGAACGAGTGGATCTTTGACTGTGAGATATTCAATTTTCAAAATTTTGTTAATATGATGACGTAAGAATATCATTGTTTTAGCACAGTCTTGTTTTGATGCTTTATTTTCAATTTTAATGGTGTCTCCAAGACCCATAGCATCCAAATTGATTTCAGCATCCAATACCCATGAAAGGTAGTTCTTGCCCGAACTTTGAAGGGCAACGAACTCAAGTTTAGTAAGATTAGCCATAATAAAAAGAAGAAAAATAATAATACCTTAGCCTTCAAATTTAGTCTTCAAAATTTGATATGACAGAGTCTCATGCTGATAACGTGTTATAAAATAAAGACTAAGTATTAAAATTAAACTTAATTGCAATTAAGGAGAGAAGAATATAGTAGAGAGATAAAATAGGAAACTTGAATCTTCCTTATTTTTGATGTATTTTCCATAGAGATTACAATGCCTTTTATAGGCATAAGAGGGGTATAATGGACATTCACAAATTGTTATTATTTACAACAAATAAAAAAAAACACTATTTTAGGGAGAATCATTTTCATATCATATATTTTTGGGCAACTTTCACATATAGCAAACATAAAATTCATAGTTGTATGTTATAGCAAAGTTTGCATAATTGCACTCCATAGCAAACATATAAATGTTATGATTCGCTATATATATACACTTGAAGCGAATTGTATAAAACAAAGTGTATAAAACGAGAAAGAGAAAGAGACTTGGACAGAGAATTGTATAAAACGAAGTGTATAAAAAGAATTGTATAATTATAAGTGTATAGAACGATTATATACAATTTGAATTTGTATAGAGAAAGACAAAAGAGACTTGAGCAGGGAATATACAATTAAATTGAATTGTATAAAACAAGAAAGAGAGAAATTATATGCAATTTGAATTTGTATAAAACGAGAAAGAGAGAAAGGCAAAAGAAACTGGGCAGGGGAGTATTTTTATCGTATAATTATAAGTGTATAGGATGAAAATATATGTATTTACATGTGTATATACAATTTTCTCTCGCTTTATACAAACAGAAACACAATTTATACATTTCATTTCTGTTTGTATAAGCAAGAGATGCGAGGGTGGCAAGCGAGATTAAGGAGAGTGGCGAGCGAGATCTGAGAGAGGGGAACAAAAATATATGTATTTATACAATTTTCTCTCGCTTTATACAAATAGAAACAGATTTATACACTTGTGTTTGTATAAAATTGAGAGGAAGCGAGCGAGAGATGGAGCAAGAGAGGAGAGTGGCGAGCGAGAGTTTGAGGGAGAGAGGTAACTGACAAACAGTTTGCTACGGGACATAATTAAATCAAAGGATATTTATAACAATTAATTTAATTTATTAATTTGTCATTATATACAATTTTTCCTATATTTTTTCCACTGAATTAGTTCATTCATATTCTATTATATAAATTTTTCACTAATTTACCCTAGTAAAAGCTTTTATTTGAAAGCAATTACTTATGTTGCACTCCACCCAAAAGAAAATCCTCCTAGCCCTCTCTATAATAATAATAATAATTAGATTTTTTTAATCACGATTATCTTGTTATAGATAGATTTATCTTATGTAACTTAAACTTATGAAATTTTTTAATACAAGGATGAGATTTTCTTTTTCACTATTCGAAATATACAAAGAAAGAACCACATATTTCTCCGTAAAATTCTTAAGATATGAACCGGTAGGGGTCTGTTGAAACTCTGTCACCCCAACCTCAACCCCATTATTGGGGTGGTTTATTTTTAAAAATTAATAATATCTAAAAAAAAAAATCACTATTTTAGTAAGAACCATTTTCCTATCATATATTTTTTAAGTGAATCAGTTCAATGAATAAAAATAATCATATTTTATTATATAAATATCTCACTAATTTAAGATAGTAAAAACCTTTATATCAAAACAATTAATTATGTTCCACCCCACCCCTCAAACAAAAAGAAAAGCCATGTCTATATAATAATAATAATAATAGTCATTATGGCTTTGGGGGCTCCCATTTGACATCTCATTTTTGACCATTGAACGAGGTGCCAAAAATATCCAACTAAAATTGTAACAAATAATTGCTTAATTGTAATTATTTTGTTTTTGTCCGATTCTTCTTGGCATTTATCTTACTTATTATCTGTCCAACATTATCTATGTAATAATAACGCTGATATACCTTGTTTAGATGTTTAGCATACTACTGTATCACAATTTTGAACACCTTAAAAATTAAGTGGTGATATTACTAATACATAATTAAGCTCTCAAAAGTATTAATTATATTTCCTTTTCTAAGTTATTCATTGATGACCTTGTAATGTGACTAAGTAGAGGATTATATTCCCAGCTTTAGACGTGTTAGGGTCAAGTGCTTATCATCAATGGCGTAGTAAACTTTTTTATCAAGGGTGTCTAAATTTTAGAAAATCAATAAAAAGAGTCAGACCAATGAATTCCCAAAAATTTTAAGTGCACCTACACGATAATTAGCTAAATCATTAATAAAAATTACAATAGTGCTACAATTTTATTATTAAAACTAATATAAGAAGTCAACAAGAAAACTATACTATAAAATCCAGATATATCATTACAATTTTTTTCCATAAAATTTCATCTTTTCCATTTATTTTTTAAAAATTACACTCATTGATAATAATATGTAATACTTTTCTCTCTTTATAAGACACTTTTTAAAATCATCATCAATTTGAAAGTAAAAGATAGAAACTTAGAATCAAATGAAAGAGAATCCTAAGAATTTATAATATATAAAGAACTTTTTGTTAAAGAAACTTTCGTAAAATTTGAATTTTAAACTTTTAGATATGTTTAGTAATATTTTTAATAAAAAAATATTTTATAATTGATTATTTATTTTTACATAATCTCTTACAATTATTTATTAAGAAATTCTTTACTTTAGAAAAGAAGAGTAAAAATTGTTCCCTAATTTGACAAATATAGACTCCACTTTTCTTTAGTTAAAAATAGGTATTTGCACGGATGAAAAACACAAAATAGGATTCGAATCTGGACCACACCTCTCAGATATATCAAAATGGTGTCCAATATACATAACATATATATCCCATTCAAACAATATTTGAGCTATCAGCTACATACGCGGTATAATTTTTCGACGAAGGACGTCCAATTGGTCATTCTGGACAATGTAGTTTTGCCGCTACTTACCATCATGTCAAAAGTTATAGGTGATAGCAAGGACACAACTTTATTTCTTAATCAAGTCCATCAAGCAAGAGTCATGTTTGATCATGACTCCAACTCGGACCAATCAACCCTTCATGGGCTTTGCCATAGGCAGGATGTTGACATTATCCAACAATCTGGCCCCCTCTCAACACTTGACTAATGCAGAATGTTACTCTTGGGAATCAAACCTATAACCTTGGCTCCAATACCACTTGATAGGATCAACGCTTACCATTATGTCAAAAGTTATAGATGATAGCCACCATTCTCAATTATCACCCGATCACCATTCTCAAACATCATCATCATTAGCCATTATTCTCAATTATCACCACTAACTATCATTATAATCATTAATTATATCAATAATTAATTACCATCATCTATTACCACTATATATCGCCAATTATCATCATCCTTAGTTATTATTATCATCCACTACAATTATTAGTTTCCACCATCAGCTATCATATTATTCATATGATCAATAAACATTGTTAATTACTATTGTTAGTCACCATCACCTCTACCTACCACCACTACATCATTGCCACAACCCCCAATTGACACATACAATTATCACGGTAGCTATCACCACAACCAAACTGCCATATAATTTTCTTTAAAATATATTGTTTAAAGACAATATTTATATATACAACTGTTAAGAAAAAAAATTATTCTATTTATTTAGTATTAAACATATAAACCTCAATTCACATATTAATATTAAAAACACATTCAAATGTATAAAGGTCTCAATCTTAATATTAATTAGCACTTATTTTCCCACCACAACATTTAGTGATTTGATAAATGAGTTATAAATTACTCTTCTGTTTAAAAAAAAATTATCTCCTTTCCTTTTAAATTTGTTTAAAAAAAAATGACTTTTTCTTTTTTTTGATAACATTTTAATTTCAACTTTTCACGTAGTATGTTTAAGGCCACAAGATTAAAGGACAATTTTGTACATTTCCACATAACTTTAATTTAGGACCACAAGATTCAAAAGTCTTTTTTATTTTCTTAAATTTCATGTCAAGTTAAACCAGATCATTCTTTTTGAAACGAAAGGATTAGCAATTAAGAACAAATACATGAAACTATAGTTCCTTCAGAACATTATCTTATTTTTAAAATTATAACTTAATTAGACATGACTATAAAATATTTTAAGCAGTATTATTATTCAGAACATACTATGAAATCATACCTATAAAGTATAGTAGAAAGCAAACATTTTTAAAAAAGAGGAACATGTGGTGTCCTACCATGTGTTATCCAGCCAATTGTTCCTTATTCTTGTCAAAATCTCTATAACATGTGATGGTATGTCACAAAAACTAAGATAATCCCTTTTAATTCAAAGTTTCATAAAATTAGAAATTAAATATAAATTCTTATATTATTTCCTTTAGTTTATTCTAGCTTTGATATTTTCTTTTTGATCAAGTGTTAATTCTACATTTATTTTCAAGTAATTAATCTTCAAGAATATTTTTTCGATTCATTCTTTCAGCCGCTCCTTAATCAAATTCATAATTGTTATTTAAAAGAACATTATATTATATGTGGATTATCTTTGCATAAACAATCAACTTATCCTAATTTTCTTTCTTTTCGTGATGATAAACTTTTCATCAGTACAACTTTACACAAATAAATTTCTTATATTAGAGCGCGTCTATAAATAAATTTTAAAAAAATTCATATATAAATTTTAAAAAAAAATTAACAAAAGAGACTCAACGGTCCTTTTATTTGGACCGGATTAATAACCAAACACTTTTACTTCATGAGATTTCACCTGAATCTCTGAACATGTTCAAAGAAATTAAAATAGTGTAAATTAATACTCGATTAATTATTAATTTCTAGTGAAACTTTATAAAGTATAAGGGTCCAATTTTCAGTTTGGTTTGTATAAAAAAGATCTTTTAGCTTATACTACTAAATTTTAACTTTTTGTAAATATGTGCATGATAATAATCATGTCTAAAAAAATTCAAAAATTGTTCTAGTAAGATACTTGTATAAGTTGAGTGAATATTAGGCAACACTGATGTTACAACTTACTAACTCCCACTGTCCTGTCCTATTTTATATCTCATTGTATTTTCTTGATCGTTATCATATTTTTGTTTCACATATTTTTAAAAAAAAATTAAAGAAAAAAATCACTAATTTATCTTTAATCTTTTGTAGTATAATCAGTTTGAAAATAATAAAAGATATTAAAACAAATAACATTAATATGAGACGAAGAAATTATATACAAAATAAGCAATATGTTTATGGATAGTTTGATTTATATAAATTATATCAATATCATAATACAAAGATTATTATAATCAGAAAAATATTAGACATGTTCTATATTAAAAGTTTCAAAAATTATTTTTAAAGGACCCTTTTTTCTAGTCATTTTGACCACATAAAGTAATTAAATTGAGAGTGTATGTACAATTTGAGCTATTTATTAAACGAAAAATATTTTAATATACCTTTAAACTATGTAAATTTAATATTTGTCCCTCACTAATAATTTGACTCAATTATACCTTTAGTGCAAAAGAGATTACTTTGTTAATTACCTTTTCATATTCTACTAAATAATTTATTTTATTTTTAAATTAAATTTTGAATTTATATTAAATATAGGGAAAAGAGCACTGGACACCTAAAATAAAAAAAAATTATTTACAAGCAGCTATCCTCATTACTTACCTATCATTTTATTTTTAATTACTAATTCATGTTTACTGATTTATATCATTAGTAAAAAAAAAAAAGTGCTTCACTGAAAATACTATTCAGTTATTTCTTGATATCATTATGATGACACCAAGAAGGAAGATGTAGTGTTTCATTGAAAAAAATATTCATTACTGCTTGATATTATTAAGAGTACATGGATACTCCTATGGTATCAAGAAGGATTAATGAATAGAATAAGAGTAACAGTTAGATAAATAACTTGGACTGTGAATCCAATCAGGTAAATATTTGGGTTCGATTCAATTTGAATAAATACTTTGCCTAATAAATCAAATTTATATAGTTTTTCCTTAAATATATCATATTTTTTAATTTTAATTTATTTATCTTACTTTTTCTTAGTCCGTTCTTTCACTTCTTATGTTCTATGTTCTTCTTGATGTATGCTAATTCATATATTATTTGAAACTAACTATTTTCTATTCACCGAAACAAAGCCTTACCATAAAAAAAAAAAAATCCTTCGTTTTTTTCTTAGTATATTTTTAAAAAAAAGACTTTGTTTTTGCAACACTTTAGTTCAGTTTTTCACTTTTTTTTTATAATATTCAGTTTTTCACTTAATATAGTTAAAATCATAAAATTATTGAATATTTTCGTATATTTAACATAACTTCAATCTAAAAGACTAAAACTACAAAATTATTATTTTAATTTTATTAAAACTCTATATTAAATCAAATTAGAGTATCTCATTCTATATTTTTTTACTAGTCAATTAATTTTAACTTTTGTCGTAACATTTTTCTACAACTATTTGCTTAAAAGAAAGATGCACACGAGCTCTAGTTGCAGAGAGAGAGAGAGAGTAGAATTATTAGTTTCTTTTCAGAAAAAGCAACTGCAATAAACCCCACCCCTCCATGTTACTTGTCTCCATCCACTTTTCTATATTTTCACTACTTTTATAGTATTCTTTCCTTCCCTCAAATCTCAAGTTTCTTCATCATGGAACTTTCTACCATTAATTCATCTAAAACTGAGGATCATCACAATAAAATACTTTCTTCTCATGATAATCCATCACTACCAACAATGCAACTTCAAAGATCCAAGGGTGGTCTTGTAACCATGCCATTCATTATAGGTACGTATCGACACACTTTTCATTTTAATCTGTCATTTACAATAACATAATCAGTGAAATTTCATACGAGAGTCTAGTGATGCATAATATTTAAGTTGTAGTAAACTTCTTTTTTTTTCATTCTTAAACTGCAAGTTAAGTCATAGGTCTCTAGGTATTAATCCATTGTTAACTAAGATTAGTTATTAATTTTATTATTTAGGTATAAAATTTATCTATCGTTGTTTAATTATATTATTGGTTTTTTATGAACAGCAAATGAGGCATTGGAGAGGGTGGCAACTTTTGGTGTTTTACCAAATATGACATTTTATTTGATGAAAGAGTATAGTATGGGAGTAACAAATGCGCAAAATTTACTCTTTTATTGGTCATCAGCTACCAATTTTTTGCCACTTATTGGAGCATTCATAGCGGATTCATATCTTGGACGCTTCCTTACTATTGGATTTGGTTCCATCTTCAGTTTCTTGGTAATTAAATAATTTTATCGCGTCTATTTTACGTGAAGGTGTTACTATCTGGATGTTGTGAAGATAATATTTTTGAAACATTTGTCGTATTAATTTTTATATATTACTTTTTAACTATGTGAATTTTATTCGAAGATTTTATACTTCTAGTCATTTCACATAACTAATTGAGACAAAGAGAGTATTATATTGGAGTAATACATTAGTTATTTGAATTTTAAACAGAAGAGAAATAGATTACTATTTTTATGCATATTTTACCTATACCTTTCTTATAATAATAAGTGGACGTTTGACCATGTTTTATTATAAAAAAATTTAAAATAGTTTTTTTTTTAAAGGAAAAAAAAAATATTTGACAATAGGAATTGTGTTACACGTGAATATAAATTGGAGTTTCCTTTTGACCTTTTTACGAGTAATTTGGAGTGAAAAGGTGAAAACATATTTTTATTATTTTTGAAAATTTAATTCAATTTTAAGTCACATTTTGGAATTTTATAAGTAAATACTCTAAAAATAAAAGGAATGAGTTTAAGTGATATATATAGTCCGTACAAATAATTTTTGTTATCATGTCATTCTTACATATTGGTATAACATATTTTATTTTAAAGATTTGAAATCTAATAAGAATAACTTGTTATACCATATTTTATTTTTTAGATTTGAAATTTCATCTAATAAGAATAACTTGTTATACCGATGATATACATAATTTATTTTAAAAACTAAAATAAAATCAGTCGATCTTTTCAAGGCCCAAAAATTATTATATGATTTTTATTGTAATTATTTTGATATCGGTACACTTGTTTCCAGCGTTGATACGATGTAGACTTGTTGTCAATGCTTAATTATAGTATACTTAAAATGGCGTTACCACTAATGGAGTAGTTTATTTATACTTATACTATACTTAATGACCTTATTAAAGTTAAGTGTGTTATAGCTGTATAAAAATGTTGAGGTAGGATTAAATTAGTATAGTTGGTGAAGTTTAAGTATTAAATTATTCATGTTCTCCTCCTGGGCTGAGACTTGCTGACAACCTGGGCTCTGATACCAATGTTGGGTGGTCTTGGGCCTTCTCAACCCAAAAGCTAGCTCAAAGGTTGAGGTTTTCCCTCACACTTATAAATTGACCACCAGCCCCTTCCACTTCCGATGTGGGATAACCCAACAATTAACTCAATATTAATAAATTGAGGGGGTATAATAGATATTTTTTTGTCCTTTCTTGATATGTAAAAAATGACAAAGTAAAAAGTAGAAATCAAACCAACTCATGGTCTAGTGGTGAGACTGCTTCACCCTTAACCAGTATCAGGTTCGACTACTAGGTATGGAGAAAATTCTGTTTGGAGCGCTACCCCTGAATGAGCTTTGTAGAGCGTAATCCAAATTTAGTGAAAGATCCAAAGTGGACTTCAAACACCGGGTGGAAAACTAAAAAAACGTAGAATTCAATTAACTAGGCAATATTTGACAAATTAATCCAACGGATCCCTAAGTATATGTTTACATATATTTGTAAAGCTTAAATAGTGTTGGTTAATAGTTGATACTCATTTTCAACTGAATTCGTTACTTAATTTCTCTGTCCTAACTTATGTGATACAGTTTGAATTTCGAGAGTCAAAAATTCAGGTTTTGTGATTGCTACTAAACACCTTATTGAGTTATTGTCACATTTTCATTTTCAGGGGACAATTGTGTTGTGGTTAACTGCAATGATTCCTAAAGCAAGGCCTCCCCCTTGTGATCTTGTAGTGTCAGCTCAGACATGTAAATCCGCAACGACAGCTCAATACACAATCTTGATCTCCTCATTCATGCTTATGTCGATTGGCGCTGGTGGTATTAGGCCATGTTCGTTAGCATTTGGTGCAAATCAGTTTGATAAGCGCGATAATAATAATAATAATAATACTAATAATGGTAATATGAAACGCGTGTTGGAGACTTATTTTAACTGGTACTATGCTGCTGTTATGATCTCTGTTCTTATTGCTATGACTGGCATTGTATATCTTCAAGACCATATGGGATGGAAAATCGGATTTGGTGTTCCTGTGATTATTATGTTCTTCTCTGCTTTCCTCTTTTTTATTGCTACTCCGCTTTATATCAAGGAAAACATGATCAACAATTTGTTGGGAAGATTTGTTCAGGTAATTGTCGTTGCTTATAAGAACAGGAAAATTTCATATCCTGAACAGAATTCTGGTTATCATTACAATAAAGGTTCAGAATTTATCGTGCCAACGAGCAAATTAAGGTATGAAAAACTCTGTTCTTGACTTCTTATGTTAACGAATGTGTTCAAATTATTGTCTTAGCTGAAGTGTGTTTGTTTCGAATTTTAAGGTTTTTGAACAAAGCTTGCATTATAAAATCCTCTGAAGATGTTAAGCAAGATGGTGTAGCAGTCGATTCGTGGAGTCTTTGTACAGTTGAGCAAGTTGAGGAGCTAAAATCACTCATTAGAGTGATGCCATTATGGTCAACAGGGATCATGATATCGATTAACTTGAGCCAAAGTTCGTTCCCTTTACTTCAAGCTAAATCTATGGATAGACATATAACTAAACGCGTTGAAATTCCAGCAGCCTCATTTGGGGTATTTACTGTCATTGCTTTAACAGTTTGGCTTGTTGTGTATGATCGCGTGATCCTTCCATTAGGATCAAGAATCAGAGGTAAACCTTTTCGTATTGGAACTAAAGAAAGAATGGGAATTGGGATATTCTTTTCTTGTATGGCAATGTTACTCTCTGGGATCATTGAACATATTCGTAGAAGAAAATCAATCGATCAAGGCCTACTGAACAACCCCGAGGGAGTAGTGGCAATGTCAGCAATGTGGCTAGTGCCACAACATTGTTTGAATGGGATAGCAGAGGCATTCAACGCGATAGGCCAAATAGAATTCTATTACTCTGAGCTCCCGAAAAGTATGTCAAGTATTGCTACCGCGATGTTTGGACTAGGAACAGCTGTGGCAAATCTGTTGGCAAGTGTGATACTAAGCAATGTGGATAGTATAACCAAAAGAGGAGGGAAAGAAAGTTGGGTTTCAAGTAATATTAATAGGGGACATTATGAGAAGTATTATTGGCTTCTTGCTATAATGACTTGTTTAAATTTGGTTTATTTTATGGTTTGTAGTTGGGCTTATGGACCTTGTGTTGAGAGTAGGAGTAAGAAAATGGATGAGAAAGATGGTGAGATGGAACTAGAGAATATATCTTGAAATCATGTTGAGCTAGTGGTTTAGTGTATACATAGTATTTATAAGTAAATTATGTTGTAATTTGCTTTTAGGTTGTTCATTTTTCAATCGAAGATTTTTTATTTGGTATTTTATCTGTCTCTATGTATCTGACTTGCTTTTCATATTTAGTATTTTATATATAAGGGATATGTTATATAATATTAAAGGAAATGGCCTATGATAATAATCCAAACAATTTAACTTTGGTATTTTATATATAAGGGATATAATATTAAAGGAAATGGCCTATGATAATAATCCGAACAATTTAACTTTAAAACACGTAACGTGCACACAAATATCGTAAAAAAACAAAAAGGACATCTTAATGTGCTTTCATTGAGAGTCGAACTCAAGACCTCCCGCTTACTAAACGGGTGCTCTAACCAACTGAGCTATGAAAGCTTACTTGACCTATTTGTGTCCCTCCATTAATTCAACGTTTGTTTTACACTATCCTAATTAATCACCACGTAGAATGTTTTAAGGTTTGCTTATTTATTTCATTTTAAAGAAAGGATAGGCCGATTTACTAAGCATTTCACATTCACTTAATATTTGAGGAAGGTTCACATCCCTAAGGAGTATGAGTAACGTAGGCAGTGTACTTTAATACAAGTATCAATGACTGATTTCACAGCTCAAATCTGTAATTCATAAATCACATAGATAACTTTACCATAGCGTCAAGACTCTTTCTTCAAGATGTAGTTATTTCTATAGCTTTCGAATTTGTGTATGGAGATGAGAAGTGTTAAGAGATGGGAGATTTAAGTGGTTAAAAATATTTAAAAGTAGAGGTGGAAATTTTACTTTTTATTGAAATTATTAAGCAAGAGGATAAATAATGTCTCTTAAAATCATTATTGTAGATATTTGTTGACGTGAACAAAGATACTATTATACGAATTTTTGGGGAGGAAAATAGATTTGCAGATTTTCTTACAAACGAAAACACACTAAGATTTGTAAATTTGAGAAGAAAGGCTCAATGATATGGTGTTTATAAGAAATTTATTTAGTTTTTTTCCATGTATCAAAAAAGACAACAATCACGATAATAATATCTTACGTGTAATTACATAAGTGTGTTTTAGAAAGGGTAGTGTATATGCAGCTTTTATATTGTTTCTGATAAATTCTTACTTGAATAAAACATATAAAAAAACAAGTATGTCAGACAAATACAATAGCGAAAAAGACATGTTAAAACAATGAAGAAGAGAATGATATCAAACGACAAAATCATAGGATAGTTGACGCAAATAAAACATTGGGTGATATCAAAACAGAAGAACAAGATAGTAGGAGAATAATAGTAACAATGTTGAAAATTGAATCATACAATGCTCGACCAACTAACTTTTTGTCCTAATCCTCAACTTTCATATCTTCCATCTAGAGTCATGTCCTCGATAAAATACTGGTGAGTCATATCTTGTCTAATCATCTCTCTCCAAGATTTTTCAATCTACCTCTACCTTTCCTCACACCCGCTATAGCCAACCTTTCACTCCTCTTCGGTAGGCATGATTTGTCCTTCTTTTCGCATGTTGAAGTTTGAACCATCTTAATTTCGCCTCCCTCAACTAATTATTCACCATAGAGGTCACTCCATCCTCTCCCCATTAGTCGACACATTAGTCCTGTGTGGCATAATACACATAGAACACCACGTAGGATGTCACGTAGAACATGTGTATCGATTTATTTAACTTTATATAAATTTAAGTATATGCTTGAGCAAACCTAAAGTTGGAGGACATATATGTAAGTTGAAGCCAAATTAGAAAACATATTTATGTATTATGCCAATAGAAAAAGTTGCAATGCAAATACCTTGGCACTCTTGAAGAAGTAAATTTCAGAACTTTTACATACAATTATAGAAATGGGATAGCAGAAGAAAAAAATGAATAAAGAAAATCAATATTCAGGTCCAACAAGACAACATCATTCCATTTCACAAGTAGAATTACTTATCATGTTTTCTAAATTCAATTCTCATTGAAATTCCTAGAATTTAATATACTAATTGCACTTTCACTTCAATCACTGTCTGGACTAATATTCTTTTAAGACCTTTTTTGTGTAAACGAACATAGAGTGACACCTTAAAGCATTATTTTTACTTTCTGATGCTCCATCTTCTGACTCATTTGGGATCTTCAGTCAGCTTCCTTTTTAGCTCTTTCTTGTTTACCTACAGAGAAAAAGGACATCAAATCTGCTGTTTATAACCATTATTATTTCAATTCAAATATTTAAAAAGAACACAAGTGAAAGAAATAGGGAGGCAAATATCTATTCACTACTAAAAAGAACTAAAAAAAACATGGAGTCAAAAAGTAGGTATATCTCGCCTTTCCCATCGCATTTCGAGGCAGAGATTCCCACAGAAACAGACGAGTTGGTATCTGGATTACAGTCATAAAGTGGCAAGAATTAGCTTAAGCACCTTAGTACTTCAATACCAAAACATATCGCAAGAAAAGCAAATCATAGTAACAATATCGAACAAACATGCATGAACTCCTTTTCCTAGTCCAAGTAATTCAACGTTTATATGTTTCTTCATCATTCAAACAGTCATGTGCTGTACTAGAACAAGGAATTTGTTTTCCGAGCTCAATATATGGAGGACAAACATGATTCATAAGCACAACAGTAAGAATTAACTCTCCAAGTATGGGTGATACCTTGTATGGGGCAAGCTTCTCCTTCGCCCAATCAGAAAGTTCGTGCAAGGTTAGTGCAGGCTTTAGCTCCTCATCTCGTCTTCTTTTGACTTCAGCCTCAGGCACAACTATTGCACATACCACTTCGCCATAGTCCTTGTCAGGCAAGCCTAAAACACAGCACTCTGATATAGCTTGATGCTGTGAACAGGAAATTTGATTAACACGGGATTAATGTTAACTGTTGAAATCATATATTTGAGAGCTATATCAGAGGGGAACATTCAAAATTTGATAGAAACCAAGGGTGTTTATATAGATAGATAGACAAGCAGCAACCTCCAACAGAACTGCTTCAATTTCCAATGCTGATAATTTGTATCCACCAAACTTCATAATATCAGCATTTGTACCTGAAAAAGAAAAAATATCAATTCTAAAATAAATCAATTTCTCTCTAACAGATACAGGTTGATAGCAAGAATTTTCATCACCCCATTGTTTTATGAATGGAAAGCAACGGGCCAAAGAACAAAGGTCGAATAAACTTAATAAGTGACACTTCCAAAAGTTAGAAATTCGTCTTCAAAAAATATTTATTGATAAAAACTAGAATCAACTATAATCTAGTAGATATATTTATTTCACAGACCTATATCTACCGTTTGGGTTCTTGAACACACAAGGTGAAGTTATACACTCTTATCATTTGAGGAATTGAACTACTAACTGAGAAATTTTAGATAGGTGCATGGCATTCATACTTGCACTTCCCCAACCATTGGTAGATATCACTATATCAGAAAAACTGAAGTAGAGAGATAGTCATTTTCAGTGATTCAACCTCATCATTTGAGAAAGCAGTCACGTAGACAACATTGTCATTTCGTTTAATGTACGGACAAATTCAAAAGGGGAAAGGAGACAAGATTATGCTGAATTGCTTTCAGAGAAGTTGCCATTCAAATCTCATGCAGGTCATACAAGTCTACTAGGGACATAACATGCATAAAATTGGTATAGCACAAGTAGCAACTAACAATTCAAAGAAAACTATATAAAATTGGTATAGTACAACTAGAAAATAACTAAGAAGACAATATGCTTACGTCCCAGAATGATGTAATATCCGTCTTCATCAACAGTAACAGTATCTCCAGTCTTGAAATATCCATCATCCGTAAATGACTGCTTGGTTACCTAGCAAATCCTCGCAGGTACAAGAGAAGCTCAATACCAAGAAATGGCATAGGAAGTCATCTATTTCAATTTGGAGAGCCACTTAGCCTCAATTAAAAATGGTAATAGATTCAAACTAAGTGCTTGACAAGGTTCAAGAGCGCAAGGGGGAGCGAGAGAAATACAAGATAAATTTCTCTCATGAAAGCAAATAAACAAATGGCTATTAACATAAATGCATGAAACAATTCAAAGCAGGAGATGTTCAAGGAGTAGAATTACCAACTATGTAGTGATTACCTCAGGTAATTTCCAGTATTCTTTGAACAATGATGGGCTCTTAATGCAGAGCTCCCCAACTCCAGTTTGGTCTTTACTACTTTCATCGTCCAAAAGAATCTTGGCCTATCAGAAACAAAATAAAGAAGTGACAGAATATTCAAGAAAAATAGATAGAGGTTATCATAAAGACGGGATACATCTAACAAAATTTTGGACTGCATTTATGGACTTTGCAGCAGCATTTAGATGTGGAGAACATAACATAAGGAACTCACTAACCTGCACACCTGGAAATGGTTTGCCAACAGTACCTCCTTTGCGCTTGCCATTTATGGGATTAGAGATTGCCATCACAAACTAGACGAAATTAACCATTTACATAAGTATAGATATTAAGTTAACAGTCGAAATCCTACATACAAAAATAAGTGGCTATGAGCACATTTACCTCAGTCATGCCATAACGCTCCAATAACCGATGTCCTGTAATGGTTTCCCACTGCTGCATGACGGGCAGAGGAAGTGCAGAGGAGCCACTCATCTGGAAGCAAAAATCATTGTTTTTCTCATTTGGGATGATTAAGAAACACATTAGGTTTTGACAATAGTACACTCTATACTCTATAAAACCAACCAAAACGAGGAGGTCAGGCTCTTTACAGTTAAGATCCTAATTACGTTTTGTGTTGTCTATAAAACAAACACCAGCAAAAGAGAAACCAAGTCTATTACCATAAGACGCAAGTGCCTTGCTGCTGAAGCAGAAGTTGTTTTTAGTTCTGGATCCATTGCTTCATAACCTTGTATCAATCGTGCATACATAGTTGGAACCTATTTAGAAAAAAACATCAATCAGGAAAGAGTGGAGGCTAGGAGTCGGTGAATCTGCTACCAAAGCTATTTGTTGACACCATGGCGTTGGAAAATCCTAGCTAGGTACACATAAAAGCTAAAGTTATTCCTATCCATACCCCAGATACAATAATAGTAATGACATCTTAGATATCTGACATTAAGTAAAAGCTTCTGCTGTAAGTATCTCCAATCCAGGGATACAGAAATCAGAGATCATGACGGATTATTAGTCTCGGCCATAGAGAAAGCATTATGCAAAGGAATAGAGAAACCATGTATCTTATTCTTAGCTTTGATGCAAACAGGATGCAATGGTGTTTCATGATAAATTTAAGAAGTTTATGACATTATTAGAGGCTTCCACTGTGCGTCCGATTCAGGGATGCAGGAACAGGAAACATGTATTCTTACTCAAAGCTTCACGCACATATTATGCAACTGAAACGAGAAAACATTTTTCCATGGTAAGTTTAAGAATGCAAAGCTCAACATTGCAACAATGTTTCACTAATCTACTTAAAACTGACTTACTCCAGTAAACACCGTAATGGCATTATCTATTATAGTCCCATCTGTAGGATATGATTCACGCCATCTCTGCCAAATTCCCCTCACACTGAATTTTGGCACAAAGTCGACCTTCAAAAAAGAGGAAAGCGGATATAGGAACATGAATTTCCAATCTGACTGCATGCATGCTGTGAGTTAAAAAAGTTTGACGATGTGAAATTATACCGTTGAACCTGCATAAAGAGGAGCAAGCAAAGCATTGAAAAGTCCATGCACATGTATAGTACAGTTAAGGATCAGCCAGTTTTGTAGTCCAAATGAGGTTGTTTATCCCACACAAAAACACATTGCAAAAGCAGGAAAAATGTAAGCAACGTGATTGTGGAACAAAAGTAAAGGACTGAGGATATGATGGAGTGGTAGACAATGCAGAAATTGATCCTTGGGCGTGTATTCCCATGCATTAGCTAACATTTGAACCTGAAATAGCAAAGATGGAAGGAGGGTTAGCACAGACATCAACAAAACTTCCAGAAAACTGAAAAGAGTATAACATATGAAACTTCAATAAAGACAATCCTCACCCCTCCCAATATTACCGACAACTGAAACAAGACCTAAACAAGTTCACTTTAGTAAATGATATTGATTCTTCTTCATTACAACAGCAGTTAGTCCAATGCGCTGACTTGGGTTACTTATCATCTCTCAGCAATACAAATACTATCGCACGTTATCCTACCTTCAGAATCAATATGCTTTCGCAGCCTAATTGAGGAAGAAAAAAAGGGGAAGCAAACTTGCTCAATTGGACACACCAAGGTCTGTGATATGAATTATATCTACTGAGCTTTGATTTATAGCGTAACATCACGAAGTAAAAGTGGAATGTTGCTAGCAAGTCAATAAATTTGAGAAGAAGACATAAAGGCGAAGAATCAATCATAATAAGATCCAATAAAAGCAGGGAAATGCTGATATCAAGTCTAGAACAAACATCAACCTGTGCTAACACTCCATTGTGTGTGTGCACAACTCCTTTTGGTTTCCCTGTTGTGCCGCTGGTGTACAAGATAAAAGCAGGGTTTTCGCCTTAAAGGTAACATGTACAGAACAAAGGAAAATGCTATTGATGAGCTCCAAACATCTCAAATGGAAAAATATATAACCATATGGAGAAACAGACAAATTACCCATTATCTCACCGTAGGAATTGATTTCTAGCAGATCTTGTTGACCGTCAGAAACCATGTCTTTTGACTGGTCATGCTTTGTTGATGAATGCATGTCGGGAATTGAAGGAATGAGAGACAACTGAGCACCGGTTTTTGCTGCAATTGTATTCATAAGTTCTTGGTGGTCTTCAGTACTCAAAATTATGGAGATGTCCTAGAAAACAATGTTTCACAATGAATTAAATAAGCATAAAAGAAGACAAAAACCGGAAAGAGGACATCACAGTGTTTCTACATCATGCAGACAGGGAATATTCAGCCTAATTGAACATGAGCTAATCATCTACAGAAAAAGAGCAAGGCATGACAAATAATGCAATCTATGTCATTAATATTGAGTATTTCAAAAGGCAAAAGACATTCATTTTTTTGTGTCTTCCTTATCTATCAATATAACACTTTACTGACATGAAACAGTGAGGAAGAATAACAAAGATTCAGAGACAGACCGAGTCATTCATCACATGTAGCAGTTCACTCTCAGGATAGCTCAGAGCAAGAGGAACTGCACAACCTCCACTAAGCCAGGTCCCTAGTATTCCAGCAACGAACTCAGCAGAAGGTTTGGCCACAATCCCTACTCTTGCTCCTTTGTGATGTTCATTTTCTTTGATGCTTTTGTCCTGAAAAAGTGGAAGCAACTGAGCAGAAAGCAATAACGGAAGTAAATTCTGTAGACTGGCTTTGAAATTGGAAGAGCAATATATCCAGATGAAAAAGATAATGTGGGGTGAAGGACTCACATTGAATGAATTTCGTAAACAATATAATTGTCAACTAAACATTACAACTGGGAAAAGAAAACTTTCATTTAATTTACACCGTTCAATAGAAACACAAATTCATGCAGCTTTAGTTATTCATAGATAATTCGTCATTTTCAACTCACGGTTTTAAGGTCTAGCTTGCTTAACAAATTTGAAACTTTCCTCGCAGATGATATCAACTGCAGGTAACTGTAGCTCTTTTCATCAGCTCTTATCGCAATATTCTTATGCGATTCAGGTCCCTTGTTGGCAATTTCCTTGACCAGCTCCATATAGCTTATACTACTTGTAGCTGAAAATAGCCAATGAAATTCATAAGACTCATAATTTATTTCTACAGATCCTAAACCTAATATGATCAAAGAAAACAAAGTCGGAAATCCCCAAAGATCAAAAATGCCCCCTTTTTTAATTTTAAGATCATTTTATCTTCTCATATTTCTAATTCATCTAGCACTAGCTGTCAAAAAATCCATAATCGAGTGAAGCTGACTCAAACAATCATTTCTTCAAACAATTGATATGCTTTCAGTTCTTAACATTTTCCCAAACAAACACCACCCCAAATCTCAAAATCAAGCGAACCCCATTTCTATATTGGATGAACACATACAAATTTACAATAACGTATATCAAGATAATCAAAATTCCCCAACTTACCGGAGGATAAGAGGCGAAGTTGAGAGGAGATAAAGCTATGATATCTTTGACACGAAAAATGATACTGAATATATAAAGAATGAAGAGGTGTGGTTTTAGAACTGAGAAAGTAGTTGAAAATTTTCAATGTGCTCATACTATTAGGTGAGGAGTATTTCTTTATAAAGAAAAAACAAGAAATGTCAATTTATGGCGACCCAGCAAATTTGGTTGCCACAACTGTATGTTACGTGACATAGTAAATGTGGCTTCGTTGAAATTTTTGGTTTCTTCATTAATAACCAAATAGTTCAAATACGTCTATGGTTGGGGGTTGGTCTCGCCGGCGGGATCGGCGGCGTCGGTTTCCGATTGGATTAGCCGCAGGTTGACGGTGTTTTAATTTTGAAGAAGATTAGCATATACATTATTCAGTAATTAGGATATGCAAAATAACTATTTACCATCTGTTTTCTTTCGGTATTTATTTACTTAGTAAAATTATTTTTATAAAATAATATTTAAAATTATCAATTACTAAAATTAAAATATTATATTATCTTACATATAAAATTATATGATAATAAACATTAATATTGTAATGAAAAATGATAATTATAACATTTAATTATTTATCCTTTAATCAATTATTTTTAATTTAATTTTATAATTTATCATTTTGCTTTCAGAAAGTGTTATTGTTCAATATTTTTGAAGAATCAAATAAACATCAACCTCTGATATTAATTTTTTAAAGAAATAATCATAGGAGAAGAGACACATAAATTTTAAAAGTCCGGTAAAGTGAACATATATTTTAATTTGTAAAAATTATGCATAAACATAAATTACATTTCATCCCTACTCTTTTAAATTTCTTATTTTTAGTAAGTTTCGGATACATAATTAAGTTGTATGATACATTATAGTTTATGCATGTTTATCAGTTTGTTGCGTGATTTGGGGGATTAAAAATTGAACACTTTTAATATGGTACAGTTACTATTCCCATAAAATACGCCTTAACTTAGTTGTTTCAAAAATTCAATTTCGTTCTATATATAACAGTAAAAGAATTAGAATTTTTCATCAGTGATCGTTCTAAAAAATTTCCAGAAATGTGTTTCATAATTTCTTTTGAAGGTGATTTTGTGAAGATTCGTAATGAATATCTCAATCTTATTAAGGCATTCAGGAATATGGGAGAGTGAGGTTAGATACGAGCGATACAAAAGTGATGGGATATTGGTTGGGGAAAATATTTCATATATGAATCTAATCTCAACCATTGCAACTGAATTGAATATTCATGAATTGAAAAAAAAAATTATTATCCGATATATTGTAGAAGGTAATTCTTCTCCGATGATAATTAGGTATGATATGGGAGTGAAATTGTTCGTAGAAATAAAGAAGCAGGAGGTTGAATTCAATATGTATCCGCTTTGCGTTGATACGAATGATAAAAGTGTAGAGGAGTTACAAGATTTCGATTCAAGCAGTGGTGCAATTATGTGTATTGAAGGTGGAAAAAGGGACGCTAATGCTCTAGCGTTGTTGAATCGAACATTGGTGATTCTTGTTACATACCCGAAATGGAGAAATTTTTTTTTATATCAAATACAAATATTGCAAAGGTGGAGTCGAAACAATTGTACAACGATAAAGCAAATCTTGTGATTGTAATGACAAAATACAAAATAAATAATAGCTTCAATTTTAGAGTTAAACGGTCTGATACGAAAAGGTATGTAACTATTTTATATTTAAAAATTTATTTTTACAAAATATGATGTTCATGATACAGTGTTGTTTACACACTTTAAGAATATCCTGTTGGATCAAGTTCGAGAATTGATGAATTAATTTACGTGTTGAGTATATGTATTTGTATGGATTAATTACAAATTATTTTGTATCATTAAAGATGAATTTATAATTGTGACATTTGAATTTGTTTTGTATCATTATGTTGACGTGTGTGTGAAACATGTAAAACTAAGTGGACATTGATATGAATGATAAATTAGATTGTTTGACAGTATATAAGGTGTTAATTTAAATGATACATACCTTTACATACATTGACTTTAAGTCTTAAAAAATGTATCAAGCATTAACTTTCCCATTGAAATTACACAGTTTTCCTAACAACTAACTAATTTATATGGTATAATTGCAGCTATGTTTTAGTTTGTTATTCGAAGGATTGTTGTTAGGAATTAAAGGCGTCTGTTAGGAAAAACACTGATATATTCAAAGTAAGATACTTCAACAGCGAGCATACATGGCCATTAAGAGATAGGGTATTAAGTAAAGTACAAGCTACTATTGGGTTTATTGGTGCTTTGACAGCTCAAAAACTGGTAAATCATAAAAGAAAACATTCTCCAAATGATATAATTGATGATGTTAGGGAACTGTATGGTGTAGAGATTTCTTACCAGCAAGCATGACGTGCTAAAGAACGTGCACTAGAGTTGATAAAGGGTAATCCTGCAGATGCATATAAACATATGCCAAGATACATACATATGTTGGAAAAGGTATATCTAAATTCTTATACATGGATGAACAAATAAAAAAAATGAATTTATGTATCTATTCATTGCATTAAGGCTTTTGATGAGAGGGTTTGAGTTTTGTAGGCATGTTGTTGTTGATGACTCACATCTTAGTGGAGCTTACAAAGGGACGTTTGTATCCGCAAGTATCCTGGATGGGGCAGGTATGTCATGTTGTTGATTAATTATATTTTTTTTAAATAGTAATAATAACCTTTTGCCAACGTTATGTATCAAGTATCTTAATATTGTGTGTTGACTGTGTTAAGGTTGCATATTACCATTAGCTTATGGGATCGTTGATACGGAAAATAATTGTTCATGGACATGATTCTTCATACAGTTCAAAAATGCATTTGGTGAGAGAGAAAAAATGTGTATTGTTTCTGATAGAAACAAAGCATAATGAAGAGTGTTAGTATAGTTTATCCAAATGTTCCACATTTTGCATGCATATGATACTTGTGGAAAAATATTTGTACATACTACAAGAGAAGTAGAAACATACTAAGTGATCTGTTTTTGTTCGATGACCAAGGCTTATCGAAAAAAGAATTTTAAAAAATTGATGGCTAAAGTGAAAAAAGTAGATGACAGGGTTAAAAAGTATCTTGAAGAGGCTGGATATGAAAGGTGGTCTAGATCTCATGCAATCGTGAACAGGGGTAGAATGATGACTTCTAACATTGCGGAATATATCAATGGTTGTCTTGTTGATGCACGATAACTACCTGTTTTGAATTTTTTGGAAGAAGCCAGAATTCTATTTGATTCTTGAAACTGCAAAAATAGAGAAATAACATCTTATACAAAGGAAACATTAGGGAGAAAATTTGAAGAGATATTGATTATAAACGCGTCAAAATGTTCAAAAATGAAGGTACTTTTTCATGTATCAATTATTATGTATCTTGCTTAAATATTTTAAAATTTTTTCGTATCATATAATCTAACACTAACTTTTTGAAAACTATTGCACGTTGTTGCATCGTCTGAATTCATTTTTTCAGTTTATGAAGGTGGTATACCATACATTGTTTGTCTTGAGAGAAAGAATTGTTCGTGTGGTAGATTTCAGCATGATGAGATACCTTGTGCGCACGCAATGACTGTTTTGAAGAAGAAGAATATCACAGATGTACACCCATACTGCTCTGATTACTATAAACCTGATGCATTAGCCAACACCTATGCAGTTCCAATGGAATCAAAGCCGGACAAAAGTGATTGGATAGTTCCAGATAGTGTTTTGGAAGAAGTTGTCTTGCCACCAAGATACAAAAAAATGTCTGATAGACCAAGAAAAAAAAAGAAAGAAAAATGTCGATGAAAAGCTAATCGAAAACACGAATTATTGTGGACGATGTGGACACGAAGGTCACAATAGAAGAACATATACTTTCTTTCCAAAAGATTCATGATGATTATGTTTCAGGAGTTTCATGGATATTTCTTGTTTAATAATTCTCATAGTGTAGCATTTGTTTCCACTGTTACACAGAAATTTTGATACAATAAATTTTTTGGATCATTTATCAATGTGTTCTCTTATTTTTGTTTGTTAAACTTTGTTAAAATTTGACAGTATATTTATGTATCATATACTTTAATTTTTAAGCCTTTTGTAAATGTAATTCAATTAATATTAATTGAGGATATCTTACCCAAATTAAAATGTACTAAGTGTGTTAAATTTAGTAATATAATATCATATGTTTAGGTACTTAATAAATTTCCGTAATATTTGTAATATATATAAACTTCATCTTGATAAATAATATTACTTAATATATCATATGTTGTGATTAGTACAAAAGATATTTAATTATTTAAAAATTAACTGGCGTGTATCAAGTGTACAAAAATAGTATCACTATTTGTGATACAAACAAGTTTGATATTTCATGTATCATGTACATAATATTTTTTTTTGTATCATATCGTAAAATGATTTTTTTGAGTGACAATATTTCATTAATGTAGTTATTATCATAGTTATCTGATACAATAATAACATTAATATCACACTTACATTATATATACTTTCTGGATTCATAACGGTACTAAACAGAAAATTAAAAGCAAAAATAAATAATTTTAAACCTCAAAACCCTTTCAAATTATAAAAATATGTTATTGCTAGGTTAATAAATACTTCAAAACACTTTTTGAACTCCAAAAATAAAAAAAAGCAGCAACATATCTCTATGAACATGAACATAGAAAACTAACTAGACTACAATAACAATTTCATCTTCAGTTGCAGGGTTTAAGACATTCTTCATTCTTGGAGGGTCATCACTGTCGCTAACATATCCAGCATTCGACTTGTCAAGAACATACTTTCATAACAGCGTCGCATATCTTTTGCGAAGATAGTCACTTTTAAAACTCTTATATGACATGTTGATTTCATCACTCAAAAATTCCGCAAATACAGCTACGAACATTCCGCAATCACTACAAAAAAAAGAAGATTAATTATAATAATGAATTAGATACAAAAAATAGAAGGAAAAAAAGAAACAATACTCACAGGCTATCACTTATTTGTTGCATGATGTCTTGAGCAAACTCCACATCAAACGAATGTTGTGGACCCAAAAGTTCTTCAGTTTTCTTGTCTTTATATGCATCTAATGCTGCCCAATCAGTTCTCTCCTTCTTTTCGAAGAACCCACTATCATGAAGGTAGTTTGGAAGGATTTGAGGCAACTTCTTGATGTCTTTATAATGAACTCTTTTCCTTGATCCCGAAGTTGAGTCATACACCCTCATTACCCTTTCTTTTAGAACCACCACAATCAACACCCAATGAAAATCTTCATCACAATTTACTGAAATATAAACCTCATCTACTAAATGCCATGGTAAAGCAACAAGAATAGAAAAATCATTGATGATGTTAATGATAGACCTTTCATGAAATGATATCGCAGCACCACGAAGCATGTGTTCCTGTGTGCTAATAGTGTCATCTGCTTGACTGTTATAATACCTTGTGTGTGCATTGATTATATGAGACTTAAACAAGCAATTGACTGTAGTATATCTGTACTGATCCATGCTTCTTTGATTAGACTTCTTACGTAGATAGATAACATCTATATGCTACAAAATAGGAAGAAAACATAATACATGAAATCAGTACAATATGATAAAAGGTATTTGATACATGGAAACATATGCTGAAACTAATTTGAGACCCTTACTGATACATATTCAATGAATATCATATACATAATCAACTAGATACTTAATAAAAATAACAAGCTTCAACATGATACAAAAAATGTGAACTAGTACTTGATACATAAGTGTAACTACAGAATATAAAGCAGTGAAATTGATACTTAATATAAAAAATAAGCGGTAATGTGATACATAAAATGTACAATTTAATAAAATAATGTATATGATACCTCATCAGTCCAACATTTATTCGGCTGTGACATAGTATAAAACCAGTTCTTGTCCAGAGAAAATGCGACAACAAAATCAATATAATCAAAACCAAACAGAGTAGATTTGGATCTATATTTGTCCTCGTATGGTTTCCTATACATGGAAAGAATTTTTATAAACAAAATAAGAATAATATTATACAACACAAAATTTGCAAGATATATTATAAAAACTTACTTATTCGCGTGTGATTTTAAGAGTCCCTTTTCAATCCATTGCGAGAACTCATCCATCATACCTAACGACATTTGTTCAAGGATACCACAACCTTGAAATGGATGGAATGGGCGAACATCGTCATCTATTTTCGCCTTGTCTTTATCGATGGATCCAAAATTTGTCAAATATGGAGACCGTATAGTTCTTGAAGGCATCCTATGTCGTGGTGCTGGAGTCTTTGTATCAGGATGATGTGCAGATTTCTTTACGGGTAATTGAATGAGTAGTTGACTATCAGATAACCAAAAAACACTCTCAGTTAGTTCCAGATGACTCATCGAACTCAGTGGTTGGGCATTATTTCCCACTTTTGGAGATGCGCATATAAGCGCATCTACCACAGTTTTAATACCAGATGAATTTGAAGCAGATGTGGTACAATCCTACATAATATTAGGTAATAATAAGAAAAAGATTAAAATAAAAATAGGCAACTTATCATGTTTGTGAATAACTAGTTAAGAACCCTACAGATGTATCAACAAGAAACGGATTTGGAGCGTGCTTTTCTATGTTATGCTGAAGTGTATCAACATCATGTTCATCCCCACTTAAAACCTTTGTGTTTGAATGAGAAGCTACATCAATAGTATCATTCTAATAAATATGATGTTAGACTACATTCTGATACATACAAAATAATTAATGTATAGTGATTCATAACATTTGAACTTACATGTTTCTTATTAAGAGCAACTTCTTCAATCAAAACATGACTACGGTGTGTTGTGTTATAACCTCTGTGGCATCCTCCATATGTTGTTCCTTTAATGATGTATCATCACTCTAAACATGTTTGAGTTAATCATTATTAGTCTACTATGTAGAGTCACAGCTAACATCATAATGTTTATTTATAACTTTAATGATTATATAAGTATTTAGAATGTAAATGATACACTAGTAAAAAACTTAATTTATATTATCAATGTGTTAAAATCAACATTGATATTGATGAACATGATGTATTTATGTATCAGATACATACCTTTGGAAGATTGATTTCAGTAACATGTCCTTCAACATCAACAGCAGATCTATCAATATCTTGATCAAGAATTGAAAAATTCATGTGTATAGGTAAAACAAATTGTTGATCAACTTTATCTTTCTGTACAGAAAAAAAAGATTACATAATTCTATTAAATGAAAAAGCAATCAAAAAAAGAATAAATAATCATTATTAATCTACCATGTACAGTCACAGATACAAAATAACATCAGATTAATTATTTATAACTTTAAAGATTATATAAGTATCTATCATATAAATGATACACTAGTAAGAGACTTAACTTATATTATCAATGTGTCAAAATCAACATTGTGTGGCATCAATATATATATGATGTTTACGTATCAATTACTAGTGTGTGAGATTCACTAATACAAATTGTCAGTTTTGATATTGATGAACATGATGTGTTTATGTGTCAGATACAAATCTTTTCAATATTGATCTCAGTAACCTGTTCTTCAACATCAACAGCAGATCCACCAATATCGTGATCAACATTATCTTTCTGTACAGAAAAGAAAATCAATAATTGCATTTAATGAAAAGGCAAACCAAACAAAGGAAAAATAATACCTTTTCAGTTTTGTTGTTTTTCGCGCCAACAACTGTCATCAACTCAGAATGATCTTGTTTTATTAACTCCGCAAGACAACCAACTTGTTGGTCAACCTATACACAAATTACACATATTTTAAGGAATTCATAATAAATAATCAGAATTATAAAACATATATGATTTTTACAAAAAGATATATGATTGTAATACTCACATAACCCTTCAAGTATTGCTTCAGTTCATCTAATTGTGAATTTTGGAAAATTACTTTCTGAATATATGAATTATTAGGAACACCAAATACATTGCCAGCTTTCGACGTTAGTAAATCTGGAGTTTGATCATGTTGATTTGGTTGCTTGTCTGGTTGTGTTGCTTTGGAAACCTTTGTTTTATGTGGATGTACAACCTTTATTCTCTTCGGTGGAGGGGTAGATCATGTTCTAGAGACTCGTATTGATCTCCTCAACAATTAATCCGGTGGATCGGATGAAATCTTCAAATCCAGGTGCCTCTTGTGGTTGCCCAACCTCAATATTAACATTTGACGTACCAGGTTCAGTTGGAGTTACGTGACTGGTTTGAGGTAACTCAAGTATTGTACATTCCTCTCCAGATGGCTGAATATTTGTACAATTATGCTGTAAAAATAAAATATTGAATCATGATTAGAATCAACAAAAAATGTATCGAGAACTACAAAAAACAAATACTTAAAATTTGTATATTAATTACCTCGGTAAAAATGCTTTCCATAAATATCTCAAATTTGGGCTTTTCAGTCATAACTTTCCAATAGATTCTTGGAATAACATTTTGTTCTTTAACCACTATCTCATTATCCAACACAGACGCACATTCATATACCCATACATTGAGTGCTTATGACATACCATTTAAGCGATACGTTTTTTTTTTCCAGATTTGAACTCTTGTCTAAGTGAATCCATTAACCTTCTGAAAGCCCGTTGTCCCCACGGAAACTATCGATAACTGCCGTCTTCAACCATTAAAAAATCTTCAATTGGAATTGCTGCAGTACCAAATTGAGATAATACAAAAGAGTGGATGAAAAACATGACAGCCATCTGAACTTGATCATCGATATTATCCCAACCACCCAACATGAATCGATTCACAAGACGTTGTTTGTTTACATTATAATTAGGCCTAGGAAAATACCTCTGAACTAGCCTACTTCTTTTTGAATTTGAATATGTAAAATCCTTAATATTTCCTTTACATTTCAATCCAGTAATAATCGCAAATTCTTTTATAGTAAAGGTTAAGATATTTCCTTTAGCATGACGAATGTGAAGTTCTCCGGCTGGATTGTCTTGCTCCACCTCTAAAAGAAGTAAACACTTGGTGATTTGACCTTGATAATTGCATTTAGGAATATTCAGATATAAACCAAATATAGTATCCTTAAATAATTGGATACCCTCATCCCCCGTTGCTAACGCTAAGTCTCTTAAGATATTTGAATTGTAAGTACAACCAAACTTAAGAGAGTGTTTTGGAATCTGTTTAACTACATAATTCATATTCTGTAATTTAAAAAAATGATGTTGATATTTAATAGAAACAACAAGCTTTCACATGATACATAAAATGCAAAAATGTACTTGATACATAATTCTAGTTACATATCATAAGTCAGTCAAAATGACACTTAATAGAAAAATTAGAGCTTAACATGATACATAAAATGCAAAGTTGTACTTAACACATAATTCTACCTACACATTATAAATCAGACAAACTGATACTTAATATTAAAAACAAGCTTTAACATGATACATAAAATATGAATTGTACTTGATACTTAACTGATACTGATGTTGTTCTGAAACATACTTATAATCCTATAATTTGAACTTTAAACTTACATACACTTTTGATTGTTTTATACGAAAAATATTTTTTATAAGTTTTCCGACTTTTTGAGTCGCCACTTAATTTTTGAGAAAAATTAAGAAAACCTTTATTTTCAAAAGACTTAACAGAAAAATCAATTTAAAACTTTAAAAAGGATTCGGGGATTCATATTAACATCTTAGGAAGGTTTTGAAAGCACCTAAGACGTCCGCTTACTTGCGGTTATCTGACAACTAATCTATTGGCTAAAAATGATCTAACTTATAAAAATTACTTGGAGTTCGTTTGAAAAGAGATATTAATTACTTAAGTGAGTTTTGTTATTTGCAAAGTTTATTCCTCCTTTTAGAATTCCTTTAGATTCGGATTCAATTTTAAATCGATGAAACATTACGGCGTTTGCGGGGATTTGGATTCCTTAACTTTAAAAATAGCGGCAAATAAGAGCAGATAAATAAAAAAAACAAATAAGGGAGGGAGAGAGAGATGTTGGGTTCAAAGCCGGGTTCTGTTCGTCTGGACCGGTATTTGGACCCATTTCTTCGGGTTTTCGACCCATTTTTTGTTTTGGGCTTTTGGCCCACTTCACATGTACCTGTCCTAAATTCTAAGAATACAATAAATAAAATAATTAAATGGGCTTTAGGTCCAACGACACCAAAACACAAAATTTAAAAATAAAATTTAGCCCTAATGACCCAATTTCTTCAACTCTTCGACTTCTTGGTTGGCTTCAAATTTTCTGCTTCGGGGCTGTTAATCAAACTTTATGGCTGGCTGACTTAGATAAAAGATTGAGCCCTCATGGCTCGACGGGAAATGCAAAGCGGGACATGGAGTCCAAAAGGACTCGAGAGGAGTTCACAAAAACAAAAAAAAAAAGAAAAAAAAAATTACATTAGCAAAATTTGAATCGTAGCAACTAAAAATAAACATATTTAATGGATTATGATATTTACTTGATCAAACAAATAACCCAAACCTAAAAGAGAATCACACCCGAATCAATGTATTGAAATTTTGGGTATGCAAGCAATAGATTTGTCATGAGGGGAAAATAAATAACATAGCACATATTTTAATATTTCCTCCATTTACTTCTCCATAAACTCACATACGCTTTCCTCATGAATAAAATAACCAACAACAAACTTCATGTAGTGGGACAAGCAGTTCATGACATTGATGAAATTATGAATGAGGAAGTTATGTCATTATGCTCAAGATGTAACCCAAAATCAAGCAAAGTAATAGTAAATCCATATGTTAATAGAGTGAATCTTGAACATTCTACCATGTAAGCCAAAGCAGTGAACAAATAAACATCACATGATACTATTTGCAGAAAATTAGACATGCATAGGAAAAACATTTGACACTTTTCACAAGTCCTAATAGAAAGGAAAGCAGGTTCGAACAACAACGCATATAATTAATCGATTTAAAGCTAAGCCTATATATGCACATGACTAATCCGTTGACCACCCTATTTAGAACTGAAATGCTATGCTTTCTGATTAGAGAGGAACATATATTTGACATCCCAATAGATTAAACGTTGAAACTCAGCATTTACCAAACTATTTTAGTCATAGATGTGGACAAGGTAGGACCATATCAAAGTCATGAAAGAAACCGATTGTAAACAAGATAAAATTTGCTTAAGCAGAAGGAAAAATAACTTGCTGCAAGACCCACTCTATGGAGACTTAACTTAGACTGACAATATATGATATAATAAAATATGCATTTTTTCATAATTCATCGAGCAACGGACCAGTTAAGAAACTGGAAGTCAAACACAAATTTGAAACAATGAATCAACAAAATAGGATCCATAAGAGTTAAGAGTTTTCGCTCATCCATGCCCGATCCTTTAAGAGATGCTAAAGAACAATCTTAAAGGTAGACGATTTCTCATTAAAATAGATCCTCGGGTGGGCGAAATGAAGCACACCAAAGCATACACAGAAACTGCATATCATGTATCCAGATGACATAGAAGTAAGTGAATGTAGGTGAGAAGAGGGAAGTTGAGAGAACGGAAAATATTGGCGAATAAGAGTAATATTCTACTAAGCTTTGAATCACGGTATAAGGGAAAACAATGGAGAAGTATCAAAGACCATTGACTATAAACGACTGGATAATCCTTTTACACCTAGCTATTGTCGAAATAAGAAAGGAACCATGAAAAATTTACAATCGAGGAGGAATGAAATATACATGCTGGTGACTTTAACACTAAATTACCCCAAAAACAAAACATATACACAAATAACACTAATAGAAAAGAAAGACAACAGTAGCTAATACTCATTAACCCAATCTTATCATCTGAAGAAATAAATCAAGGCTAACACATAAGGGAACATAAACGCAACAGAGAACTAATCACAAATATAATAACGTAAAGAACTGAAGTTACATAAGCCGCGATACGATTTACCTTTTTTCGGACAGCGAACAAGGACAAACAAGCCAACAGTTATGATCCTCCCACCACACGAGCGAAACCTCGAACAAGATATCCGAGCGGAAATTTCCAACTCAAACGAACGACTACCTTTCTCATAAACTTGAATTTGAAGAAAATTATGTTTTACTTCTTGGGATATCGTACTAAATTATATTCGTTTGCTAAATTTGCTCTATATTTTATCAGCGAGACAAAGTTTTCAACCTAAAAAATCCTAACTATATTTCTCCCGATATCTGCCCTATATTTTCTTTTAACGTCAAAGCTGCCTTCGGAAAAAATCCCCCGAAGGGATTAGGGTTTTTGATTTGAGGGGGAAAAGGGTAGAATGGGAATTCCGAATTCGGTCCCAAATTCAAATTTCTCCTTTAAGGACGAAGAAAGCTGCCTAACGTACGAAAATTCAGACCTCATATTCCACGAAAATCCAGATGGGCAGTGATTTGGACGAATCGGATCACTTCACTCATCCTTACACTTGACGTGGCGCCCATCCACGCGAGTCAAGGACGATTAGAAACGGACATTCCCTGCTAGAAGCGTACGAGCGCAGGAGACGCGACTAAAGTTGCGTGAGGCAGAAAGGCGAAAGGGACATACCACGCGCGATTGGGTCGAGTCTCTGCTGGACTTCGCAATTCATTGGAGTCGGTCTTGCTCTCGTCTGGTCACGCGCGACTAGATTTCTGGGTTTCTTCGCAATTTGGGTTTGTTCACAGGGAAGAGCGAGCGTGCTGCTACGCCTTTCGTCGAATCACTTCGCGTGAAAAGGGAAAAAGGGGATAAGATGGGTCGGGTATTTGGACAAAGGGCTTGAGCTTGAGCTGCTAGGATTACCAATTGGGCCTGGGATTGCTGTGGGGCTGAATTAAATGAAGGGTAGGAAATCTTGGGCCCTAAATTAAAGAGTTGGGTCGGCTGATTTGGGGCTGGGAAATGGGGTTGGGAGTTTAATTGGAATGGGCTGAAAAATTGAGGTATTAGGTCAAATTCTTGTATCAAGAAATGGTCCAAAATTGTTTTTTTTTTAAAAAGCACTAGTTTAGTCAAATTGAGCTTAACTCATGGATCTTGACTAAAGTTTAACGAAGACGAATTAATATAATTAATTAACGAGTTTCTTACTTTTCACGAAATAAAATGATTAGATTAAATAAAAAATATAAACAATTAAATAATTAAACTAATTAACAAAGTATTTAATTAAAACAAAATATTTTTTTAGACGATTTTCAAATACTTATAAGATAAGCTAATTATATAAAGGACATATATACTATTTTAAAATTATAAAAGCTACTAAAATTACTTTGAAATGACGTGAAAAATATTTTGAATCTTATAAAACTAATTATTTTAAAACGCTCAAATTTAAGAGACTCATGAATTAATTTGTCGGGGACGGTCAACATTGACAATAACAACAAAATGAACAAATATGCTATATCTGATAAAAATGAAAACCAACATTATATGCTACATCTGATAAGTGATACAGAAAACCAACATTTTATAAATTAATGATATATATCAACATTTATAAGTTATTTTTCTTCATTTTAACTTATTGATATAGTCATAAGAAATAAACAAAATGTACAAAAATTTAAGATTTGTGTATCAAATGAAGAATCTGATCTATATACAAACATTTTTAACTAAAAATAATTTTTCTAATAATACACAAAACTCATTGCATGTGACAAAAAAAAATTACAAAAAAATAAATAAAATAAAAACACATACCGCTGGCAGTGGAGTTTTGGATATGGCGATTGCAAGCTTTCTACCCCTCTTCTTGGGTTTCTTTGCATGTGCCTCTTTTTTGGTTTTAGGCTTCTTGAGACTTTTCTTACCCATTGTTAGAAGATTATGCAAGCTCTTAGATCCATTTTCAACCAATTTAGGATCTTCATAAACAGAGATTTGATTAGTGTTTGATGTGACTATCTAGGTAATCCCAATACTAAATGACGGATTATCCATGAAGTTTTAGAACAAAAAGAAGAACGAAAAGAAGAATTGAAGAAGAAGATAGTACTTATTCGAAGTACATTGAACGGATATGGCGGACAGAGCCCCAGTTTTGAATTTCAAAATTGAGAAGATGAACGGTTGAGAGACTGACGGAGAAACTTTGAGAATGGATATAATGGGTTCGGTTATTGAGAAAAAATATAGGAGTAAATTTAGAGGTTAAACTTAATTGTTTAGGATTCTAAAATAATTATGTATCCGGTAGTTTGGGGAAAAAATAGGGATTTCTGTATTTTAAAAAAAATAGAAGGGAATATTGTGAATATGTAAACTAAAGTTGTATAATCATGTAATTATTCTTTCTAATTTTGACGTGTAGAAAGTTCAGCCCAACTTTTTATTTTACAGATATCATGTTAAAGCTCTCATTTAAATGTATCATAAGAAATTATTAAAATTGAAAATTAAAGGAAAAACGTATCATATTTGACAACAATTCAACTATAATACATAAATATGTCATTTAACTTGACCTGATTTCACAGTTATATCCTCCAACTTTGGATGTGCACAAGTAGATACTTAAACTTGTATAAAGTTAAACAAGTAGACACATGAGTTATATTGTGACATAATACACATTGGACACCACGTAGGACACAAATTGCAATGTAGGATGCCACGTGAGACGTGTGTATTTGTTTAATTTAATACAAGTTTAAGTGTTTACTTATGTACACTCAAAGTTGGAGGTCATTAATGTAAAATAAGACCAAGTTAAAGGGCATATTTATGTATAATGTTTGTTATATATACTTGAAAGGAAAAAATATTACGCAAAACTATTCAATTTGTTTGTGTGATTTTTAAAAAACAGCATAACCAGAGTAATAGAGTTCCATTTAAAACTGCACTTTTATTCCAGTGAGTTCTGAGAAACACATTTATTTCTTAAAAAAAAGTATTTACAACTCGCAGTAAACTTGAGAATCTATTCATACTTCATATTAAATATGAACAATTGTTTTATTGTGTAGTTATCAATGTATTTGGGATTTAAAAGAGGCTGCAGTCTAGTCATATTCCTTTATAGATCATCCTGCAAAACATCCTTAAAGTCATGTCAAAATTTTATTAATTTTTATCTTATTTTCCTGGTTCACTTCGCACTTCATGGTACAATAAATATTGTAAGGTCTTTATATCCTTACAATGGCATACCATATTTGAATTTTATCTTCAAGAGATTATAGTATTGATCTTTAAGGAGTATTGTACCTTCAACAATTTCAGTAGAGAAAAATTGTGTGAATACTCAATTAGCGTGTGTTATATGATTTGTACTAACAAATACTTATAATAATAATTTTGCATAAATGTAAATCAAAGACTCCAAACAACAATTAATAACATAAGTATAAATTATTGACTATGAAAAAACATACCACAATCGGTAATAATAGAATGAGATACAAAGGAAGAAATTGAGGTCATTGAATGCATCGTGTCCCCTTAATTAAGAAAAGTATTCTCCTCTAATACCTGAGGTTTAAAGGAATACATAATCTCAGGATGAAACAATTTTATTCACCAATGTATTGAGACAATATTAATGATGTCGGTACGCCACTCAACAGGACTAAAGTACACAAATATTTAATTATGCAGAAGAAGAAGTTCATAATTTTTGTTGTTTTAAAATGAGAAGAGATCTCTCTATTTATAGACAACAAAGGGTAGCGTGAACAAAATTTTATTGCACCTTATGAGAAATGTCACAAACACTTTGGAAAAGTTACAACCCTTCGGAAAGGTCACGACCTTTCATAAAAGTCACAACTCTTTATAAAAATCACAACTTTTCATAAAAAATGCAACTCTTCATAAAAGTCGGAACTCTTCATATCGCAACTCTTCATGAAAGTCGCAACTCTTCATAAAAATCGCAACTCTTCATGAAAGTCGTAACTTTCCATGAAAGACTAGTTTTAAAAACAAATAAATTAAAAGAAAATCCTTATTTGTGGTGATGTCACATAGACGGACCTAGAAAATATTTTTTTATATATATAATTTTTCTAGTTAAATAAAGGGTAGCCAACAGGGGCGGACCCACATTGGGTCCAGTGGATTCACCCAAACCCCCTCGGCAAAAAAATACACGATAAATATAAGATAAATTTGTGTATTTTTGTAGATATATATATTTTGAACTCTCTCAATAACAAATAGAGATAGATGGCTCAGAGGCAAGTCCCCAGAATATTAAAATGCATGCCCCTAGTTTGAATCCCTATGACAACATTTATTTATTTTTCTTACTTATTTACACGTTTATACTTTTATTTTTTAAACCCCTGAACAAAAATCCTGGATCCGCCACTGATAGCCAAAGGTTAAAATAATGGAAATTTCTTAATTAGACAGTTTCATGTCATGAAACTGTCTAATTAAGAAATTTCCATTATTTTAACCTTTGGCTAGCCTTGGATGGTTATTCGAGTATCCAAAAAAACGAATGACTTAAATGTTTGTCCATTATTCTTTTAGTCCAAGCTCACAAATAATCTCTTCTTTGTATTTCAAAATAATTACATAATATCATTTTTAAAGCAAATAATTACATAACATCGTTATGTTTCATACCTTTTTTTCTTGTACATTTATCCTCTTTCTCTGCTCTCTTTATCTTTTATCTTCAGATGCGAACTTAGAATTTAAAGAGTTTAGATGCATTAATAATAATATTTAAGCATTCTCAAAAAATTTAATGACGATTAATAGATAAGAGCGAATTTTTTAATGATAATTAATGGATAACGTCTATGACGATTAATGGATAATAGCGAATTTTTTAATGAACGATTATTGAATAATGTCGTATTTGATTAGCATTAGCGAATTTTTCAATGACAATTAATGGATAATAGCAATTCTTTTAATGACGATTAATGAATGATAGCGAATTTTTAATGATAATTAATGGATAGTGTCTATGACGATTAATGGATAATAGCGAATTTCTTAATGACGATTATTGAATAATGTTGTATTTTATTAGAATATTTGCAAATTTTTTAATGACAATTAATGGATAATAGCAAATTTTTAAATGACAATTAATGACTAATAGAGAATTTTTAATGACACAATTTTGATGTTAAATACTCTTAAGTTTGTGATAAAAAGATTAAAAAGAGTAAAACATAAGATGTTACCAAGATTGAACCCGAGTTGCAAGGGTGGATATCCTCGCTTCTGCCAGCAGACCAAAGCAATTTTACATTTTCTTAGGGTGCACTCTTTTGTATAATTCCCTTTTCAGTCAGTTTCTTAAGATAGATATGTATATATACATGATTTTTTTCGAAGTTATCTATGCTTGTGGGTCCGTCTCTATTTATCTCCCCTCGACTCTCCTTATTTATCTCACTCTACATATCTCCCCCTCACTATCTCCATCTCTCTCTTTTTTTTTTCTCTCTCTTTTACTTTTTTTCCTAACGTTTGTTATTTCTCAAATAAAAAATAAAAAATTATGACCTAACATTTTTTTTTAAATTATGAGTAAAATAATTCTGTCACTCAACATTAAATTCTTTCTTATTCCCTTAATGGAGTCCATATTGTTGTATAGACATTGTAGTTCTTAATACTCTATTTGAATAATAAAAACGTTTAACTATATTATAATTTTTGTCAAAAAATAAAATATTTAGTAAAAGTTTTAAATATGTAGGCAGTGCAGCAAAGAAAAGTTTTCAATACATTTAGTGAAAATATAATGGATTACAAAAATATTTAAGAAACAAATATATAAAAGTAAATAACTATGGTTAGGACTTTATTTTAATCAATTAGATCTCAACCATTAAATTTAAACTATAACATGTGTCTCCAATCCAAGCTAAGAAAAAAATGGAGAGGAGCCAAATCCGATATACATGTATTTATATATGGATACACTAATAAATGTAACGTTATATATCATGATATAGTATACATTTATTAATGTATGGATATATTAAATATTTGATATTAGATACACATAAAATTATATGGAATACACATGATGAAATCAATATAAGATACACCAAATGAAATTGATTTCAAAAACAGATATACATAACACTTATACTAGATACACAAATACATAAAATTTATAAAACTCATACGCATTCTGAAGTATTGATGCATTCAATTCACTCTTTATTTTCTTCATTGCTGAATCTATGTTTTGTGACTTGATCCTATTATAATGGATTCATGATTGGTATGAAGCATGATACTGCACAAGTAATTGTGACATATTTCTTTGAGATACTATCACAACATGTTGGGAACAAAGAAGATAGCAAGCAGGACCATATTTGAACAGGGCCCAAAAAGCTAAATGAGGTCCACCAAATTCAGCTACTACAACATGTTTCTTCAAGTGAAATCAAAAAAGCTTTATGGAGCATTGATCTTTTTATTCTAGCAATAATATTATCATTTATGTTTCATGACCTTATAACTACTCTCTCTAATTTCATAATAAACAATGGTGGAAAGAAAAAATAAATCAAATAAGAGAGAAAATTCAAAAAAAAAAGATAAATACCATTGTTGATTATAAAGAGATAGAGAAAAAATAATTAGAAATATTTTCCTACAGGATAATAAAGTTTATTTTAGCACTTTAACTATACGAGCATTCAGATATCCTCTTAACAATTTTTAAGTGATTTTTGTTCAACTCTTCAATCACCAGTCAGTTCAAGGTTAGATGTTGAGCAACACACATTTTATTTGTTATGTGGTTAATGAGTTATTGTCATGATGTCGACCGTCGTGAGTGACACCCACACTATATCATTTGGTGGAAGAACCAAAAACTAACTTGAAACTACCCAATGCTATTTAATAAAACCAAGTTCATTATATTAAAGTAAAGAAAACAACGTAGACAACCTAAATCCAAACTGTTAGTGTATTGACGTGGTACCCGAGCCACCCATAGTTAGTGTACCAACGTGATACCACAACCAACCAACAATCACAAACAATCATAAGCTAAAAAGGTGCATAAAATTAAAACAAAAATGGGTTCAGGGGGTAATAGGACCTTATTTTAGTTAAGCTGTGTCTCTGTAATTTTGATCATAGGCCAGATGGGTACTTTTACCTTTTCCCTAATTTGTATAATAAAATATGTATTTGTATAATTATAAGTGTATAGGATAAAAATATATGTATTTGTATTGTATATACGATTTTCTCTCGCTTTATATAAACACAAACACATTTTTATACCGAAATGTATAAAATGGCTAATTGTATATCGAAAATGGCTGATTGTATACAAAACAATGGCCAACAAAAGGGGATGTTTGTTGCGCATTACACTTAAAACAAACTATGGTTATAACATTTAATTTTAATTAATAACTTGCTATTTCATACAATTTCCCCTAAAAAAAGGCATAATACATAAATATATCTTTAGCTTGATCTTTATTGACATCTATGTCATTAACTTTGAGTGTGCACAAGTAGACACTTTAACTTGTATAAAATTGATTAAATAGACATTTTCGTGATACGTCCTACATGACAATTTGTGTCCTACATGGAGTCCTACCTATATTTTGTAACGTAAGACACATGTTTACTTGTTCTATTTTATACAAGTTTAAATGGTCATTTGTATACACCAGTTGAAACCAAATTAAATGATATATTTATGTATTATACCTAAAAAAAACTTGTTAAACAAAAGTCAACAAAAGGAAGAGATGGAATGAAAAAGTGAAATTCTAATCGTCATACTTTTTGAAACAAACAAATTGAAACGGAAGTAAGTATTCACAAATATTAAATTAAAAACAAAACACCAATCTTTGTCTGGTTACTTGACCAGCTTTGGCCTAGGCCTCACAAAAGAAGTGACAAATCACACAAAATTCACAATCTTCAAAGGGATAGGCTTATCCAGCCTCAACTTATGTGTCACCACACAAAGGAAAATTTAATATCTTTAGAAAGATACCCATTGTGCCACGTGTCTTTTGGGACACATGAAAAAAAAATGATCAAAACCCCCAAAAATGTATCCTTTTGTATAATCAGGGGCGGCTCAACATAACTCGAGGCCTAAAGCGAAATTTTAATTAGAGGCCTAAATTTTTTTTAAAAATTATTTATATTTATTTATTTTTTAAAATTTTTAGATGTAAATTATTACTTAATCTATTTTTTTATAAATAATTTTTTCAAATACTTTTTTAAAATATTATTTTTTAAGCAAGATTTGATCAATTCAACATTGAAAATATCATTTTATTGAGAAAATTATTATATGAATCGAAAATATGGTTCTATAAGTAATAAGTTGATAAATTTTAAATAAAGATAAGAGTTAGAATTATAGAATCTAATTCAAAAAGTTGATACTTGATATATCCTACTTTAATATAAAAATTACGAAGAAATAAAAGAATATTTGTAATTTACTTTGTTCAACACTTTTCAACTATTGATTCATATTTTTGACAGATTATTACTCTAATTATCAAAGATTTGAAGAAATAGAGTGCATAAGGAGTTAAAAGATTTTTAAAAAATGTGAGTGTTAACAAAGAAAATATATATATTAAGAATAATTAATTCTATTTCATGAAAAAATTAAACATAATTTTTTATTTTTTAGAAATTTGAGGCCCCCAATAGGCAGTGGCCTAAAAAATTATATGGAAGAGCCGGCACTGTGTATAATCCATTGCCAACCCAATAACTACCTAAAAACTAATTTAGTTTGTGTGAGGTAAATTAAAGGATGGCATCTTTGGCAACTCTTGCTGCTGTGCAGCCCACAAGTGGCCTAGCTGGAAGCTCCATTGCTGGAACTAAGCTACATCTTAAATCATCTCGTCTTAATGTCAAGTCTATTAAATCCAGGTATATGTCGAAGGCTAGTCACTTGAACACCCTTATCAAAAATGTATATTGCGTATATAAGTTAAATATTACCTTTTATACATATATATTAAATCTTGAAAACCCTTAAATTACTAACTTATAATGTACAGAAGTTAGTTAAACTCATATGCTAAGGATGTATCAGGTTGCTAATCCCACTTATTATATCACTATTTTCTCACCAAAAAATGTTCAGTGTCTATTCTTGTCGATATTTTGATACTCGCTGTTATTTATCTTTTATTAGATGCTCAGATGGTGTATTTGTATGTTAAACTCATGATATATAGGAGAACCTTAGGATTTATATAGGCATAATACATAAACATGACTCTTAACTACACGTCAACGGATAACTATGACCTTTAACTTTGAGTGTGCAGTAGTAAACACTTAAATTTGTATGAAATTGAACAAATAGACACATTCGTTGTGCATGTCACCCTACATGGAAAATTTGTGTCCTACGTGGCATTTGATCGTGTATTATGTCATGTAGGATACGTCAAAACAACAAAAACAACCTATAGCGGCAAAAAATATTGACATTTTAGCAGCAATTTAATAAAGAGCGCTAAAGTTTTTACCGGCATTAGTTAAGTGCCCTTAGAACCAATGTCGCTAATGTTTTGGGGACATATACAAAGAGTACTAATTGCCGCTAAAAATACATATTCAACGGCAATTAAGAAAATGATCATTTTTTATGTAGTGTGTGTCTACTTGTTCAATTTTATATAAGTCTAAGTGTCTAGTTGTGCACACTCAAAGTTGGAAGGCATAATTTTCCGCTGAAGCTAAGTTAAGGGTCATATTTATGTATTATGTCATTTATATATGAGTGTATTTAACCTGTTGTGGAAAGTCACTTGCCTTATATTTCTTAAATTTGATAATATCACTTATGATGAAGATTCACTTATAGTTATCTTGATCTGATTAGTGTAAAAAAAGAATTTATACTGTCAATGTATAGAATTTAAACTCGATCTTGACATTCTGGTACTGAAGCATAGTTCGTGCAACAGTATAGTAGGAATCAGTCATATGCAATTAAAGAAGGGCACTCTGTTTAAGTAAGCGCCGTCTTTTTATTTGATCGTTGTAATCTGATCGATTATACATTTTCTCCTAGGTCTGCTACTGTGGTTGCAAAGTATGGTGACAAGAGTGTATATTTTGATTTAGAGGACCTGGGCAACACCACTGGCCAGTGGGACTTGTATGGTTCAGATGCACCCTCACCATACAACTCCCTTCAGGTATTTGATCTTTTTTACCCTTTAAACACATTCTTTTGTGGAAGCATACTTATTCTAGACATATGTGTTACAAAATTTTCATTAAACACACAGTTAGAGTCGAATACACCAACTATCCGCATCCAACAGCTTAAGATAAGTGTGTGTTTTGACAATCATTAAGGGTGTGTTTGGTATGAAGAAAAATGTTTTTCTGGAAAACAAGTAGATTTTAGACTTATTTTCTCATGTTTGGTTGGTGAGTAGAAAATATTTTTCAGAAATGATTTTTAGTGTTTGATTTATGAATGAAAAATGTTTTTTGAGAAAACATCTTTTATTTTTACTAGAGTAAAAAAATAATTTATTAAATTAAAAATGTTTTTAGAAACAATTTTTTTTTGGGGTGTGTGGTGGGGTGGGGGATCAGGGATCGGGTGAAAAATAAAATTTTAAAATTGAAAATATTTTAAAAATTAATGTTTTTGCCCAAAAAAAATATGTAATTTGAAGTTGGAGAAGAGTTTTGGAAAATATTTTCCTTAATTTTTAAAGGGAAATCAATTTTCTTAATTTTGATGAAAATGAGTTGATTTGGAAAACATTTTCCAAATTGTCCCAACCAAACATGAGAAAATTGGAAAATATTTTCTGGCCTTCATACCAACCACACCCTAAGAGTTTGCTTGTTATGCTTGGAATGAATGATACAGTCTGTCTGTGTAAGCTCGGAAGTTGGTTGAGTTATTGTGCTAACTTTCTCTTGTATTGTGTTGTGTTTTGTAGAGTAAGTTCTTCGAGACCTTTGCTGCTCCTTTCACCAAGAGAGGATTGTTGCTCAAATTCTTGATATTGGGAGGTGGCTCAACTCTTGCATACTTCAGTTCAACGGCATCAGGGGATATACTACCAATTAAGAAAGGTCCGCAACTTCCACCCAAGCTTGGTCCACGCGGAAAGATCTAATTTCTTTTCAATCAAGCTTTCTCAACCTTCATTTTGTAATTGATGTATCTGTCGTCAGCTTGTAAGTATTCTTGAAGCCTACATGAGACCTTTGTTACAAGAAGTTAAATCTTATGGCATTCGGTTTATCTTGTTGCAAAGTTTGAGCTTGTTTTCTAACATAGTGTCGATCTTATGGCATTCAATTTATCTTGCTGATCCACTACAAGAAAACTGTGAATTACATGGGATTTTTCTGAGAATTTAGTATGAAAATTTGCAGAAAAATAAGTTTCCTTCGAATTTTCATACTAATCTCCAGAAAAATTCGCATGTAATTTACAGTTTTCTTGTAGTGAATGCTACTTCTGTCGGTTCTCGTAGGTATCAATGCCTATTTAATGTTTTTAATCATGCTTTGTTTAGGAAGTCACTGACTTCATATTTGCTCACTGTTTAATTGAAAGGAAAAAATACTTATAAATTGCAACGGAATTGCCTTAAATCGAAATGATTATACCATACCAACGTGTAAACTTCAAGTTGCAGATTACAAAACTCTCTTAGAAGAGGCTATCCTAGGTAAGAATGGACAATAATAAAGTCCATAATTTCCATGGTTATTTGTCAACGAGGTGACGTCTTCTGCAGAGTAGATCATATCAAAAAGTGTCACACCTGCTGACCTATACTAACTATATATTCCCTATTTACAATAGGAATGACTTAGTGAAATCCTAGGTATGTGTGATTCGTCTTAGTATGTACATTTGACGCTGATTGTCACTTTAATGAATTTCTCTGTCTTGCCTCTGATGATTTGATCGGTGTTCTGCAATGACGTTATTTAGTGGCGTGCAGTTGGACTTCTAGCACCAACTAAGTTATCTAAGTAAGAAAGTTTCTTGTTTGTGACTACACTAGGTGGTTTCTTTGCATCGACGTCTATGTCCTCCTTCACATCTTTCTTTGTGTCGTTGTCTCCTTGTTCTACTGTCCAACCCATGAAATCCAACAATGTCATTGACGTTGGATTCTCTGCAGCGTTAAGCTTTTCTACTTCTTCCCTAGCATTTGGGAAGCTGCCTGATGGTGATACCCGTAGTGAATCTCTTAAAGGAGACCTCTTCAAATCAGCACAGGAAGGATTTTGGGCCGTAGCATCTACTTGGAGAACATCTTCAATCCGTGACATCACTGTGTGCGCCCTGCTCTCTATTATTCTTGAATAGCTTTCTAAAATAGCTTGCCCCACGTCCTGTAAAAAACGAGAAAATTATACTTATGACTTACTTAGAAGGTCAACAACTAGATCATTTTTAGCGTTGCAGCATTATGTTTGAAGTCATTAGGAAATCAGGAAACTACGTTAGGGAACAACAAATACGAGATGGATATTCTGGTTACAACCAAAAACATCCAATTGGATATCATACAGAAATGAGGAACAAACCTAAGATTCTCTCGAATATCATTATAACTTGACATAATAGATAAATATGCCCTTTAACTTTACCTCAGCTGACATGTCCTACATGGAATAATACACGTAAGATGTCGTGTAGGACACACCAGGTAGGACGTGTGTGTCTACTTGTTCAACTCTATAAAAGTTAAGTGCATACTTGTGCATATCCAAAGCCGAAGAGCATAAATGCCAGATAAGACTAAGTTAAAGGGCACGTTTATGTATTATGCCTAAAACTTTTACGGTAAATAAATAGAGGTTGCTTCTTACCTCATTGTATTGGATTTTGCTAATGTCTAGAGATGACTGAGGAATTCCAGGGAATCGCTGCTTAAGAATAAGCAAGATAGTCTCTGCTCTGTCTTCAAACATTTCTCTCTTCTCTACACTAACGGCAGAACCCCATGCTGACTTCCCATCTTTAGACGTCATCTTTCGTCTCCAAATAATAACAGAAGCCTCAAGTTTGTTCTTGAGGTCTAAAATTTTATGTTCCGAAGACAAGTCCATAGTTGTGAGGAAGTAGTCAGGATCAAAGTATTCGTCAGTGATACTCCTATAGATCGTATCTCCAAGACTTGCTCTCCCATTCTACACATAAGAAGAGAAAATATTAGATCATGACGTGTTATTCTATTCCACCTCTTCGAAAGAAAAACTTCAAAATGAAAATACTTATATAAGATTTCCGTTTGTTCTCCTACCTTAGGTAGGGAATCTATATAACTTTCGGGGATTTCCATTTCTAACAAGATTTGAGCATTTATGGCCATGGCTGCTTTAAGAACTTGGTTTACTGAATCCTTTTGAAATTGCAGCCATTTCCTTGTAACATCAGACAAACCATTAGTCGGAACCTTAGGAGTCGGTATCCACCATTTGTCATCGTTCCTCCCTTCCTGTGATTCGTCATCCTTTGAAACATACGAGAACTCATTTTGGTCCTTAAAGCTATCTAAGCAATCCTGCAGATCATCAATCCAACTTTAAGAATCGATACTTATACATTATATTAGTTTAAATTTTACTTTTTCTCTTACAAGGAGCATAGCATCTAGCTTGCGTAATGCTGGAACGTTCATTTGAAGATCATTTCTCTGCTTTGTCACCATAACCTGACAAACAAAAAATTCATATTGACCTGTTAGTTTTAGCTAGATATATGATATACGCGAAGAGGATCAGTTTCTGTGAGAGTTACCTCCATGCTTGTTCCGTCTTTTGATATTTGTTTAGAAGGAACGAATTCAACAACATGATCTGTTACAGATAACAACCAATCAATTTCTCTTCTCCATTTGGCTTTTCTATCTGCTGGCATTGGCTCTAATCTCTTCTGTTCCCCAAAGGCAGAAGCTGCATTTTGAATGTCATATAAAATAGAACCGAGATAGTATATATATACACAGCCTGTGATCTGGTGTAATTACAATACCTGCTAGGTTTGTTATCGCGTTTGACAATGCCAACGCAGAAGACACACCCTTTCCTCCACCAGACATATCCTCGCCAAGCAACAACTTTGCAAATTTTTCCTTCATCAGCTCCATATCTATATAGGTACGCGAGAAAAAGTATCACATTGAATGCAGAGAGAGGGGAAATAGAAAATTTAAACTCCCTTTCGTTAACTAGTCTGAAATTGAGGCGTAATTGTTGTTATAATGTACAATGCAGGTAGTTATTTCGGTATGAATATCTTGCCTGAAGGTGGGCCCTGTTTCGGGGATGGGCTAGAGACAACAGGGGTCTCGTTTGGTTGCATCATAATAGACTCACTGCGACTAAACACAGGGTGATCTTCACTTTTCGATGTGGCCAATTCATCCCCAGAATCACTGGTATTACTAGTCTCAATAATAACATCTTCAGATTTTCCTTTGAAATGCAACAACTTTGCCTTGCACATTTCTTTCGCTTCCTCAAGCGCTGCTCGAACCATCTTTTTGATTCAAGCTGAATTGAAATATGTTACACTAGTGACAATGCAATAATATAATTATGTGGAGTTATTGAAACTCGAGGAAACGGAGATAAAGAGGAGGTGAAAAGAAAGGAAAAATAATGCAAAGTTTTAGCGTTTTGGAGAAGAAAATGGATTCAATTAGCAAAGAAAGGAATTTAATTAGAGAAAGTTTTGCTCTTTTGATGGAGAATGGAAGAGATTTTGGTGTTAAGTTTTTTTGGATGGTTGAGACAACGTGCGGTGCATGTTTTATAGAAAACAAGTCACTTTTTCTAATTTTATGACTTTATATAGAAATGTTTCCTTTTTGTTGGTATTGTTGTTTATATTCGAATAATTTTAAATTATATATATAGAGTAATTTTCTGACGAAAAAGTTTGGATAATATTAGGTATGTGTGTTTATTTGAATGAATGTTGTTTGGTATAAATGAAAGTCAGACATCCTTCTCTCCAAAATAGATCAAAGGTGTGAAATAAGTCTTAGTTTTTTTGTATTTCTTTCCAAATTGGATGTCCTATGTGTTTTTAAGTGACATAATAACGAGTTTTAAATCTCAAAGATACATAAAATATAACCTTGACTATAAAAACAAGGCTAATATTTAGAATTGCAACAATTTTAAGGGTATCAAGTTATAAAGTCGTACTATGAAAGTCAGAGAGGATAATTGAAATGATGATGACTAAGCAGGGGCGGAGCTAGCTATGATGATGACTAAGCAGGGGCGGAGCTAGCTTATTGCTAGGGGGTAACTCCTTTGGCGAAAAATTATATTATTTATATATGATCAAAATAATTTTTCATTTATATAATAATAGATATCAAACCCCCTTCTGCTACTTCGTGTGTTTATTTTCCAGATTTTAAACCCCCTTATTGAATAGCTTGACTCTGCCATTACTGTGACTAAGAGTGTGTCTACAACTAAAAAAATAATTTAAATTCCTATCGAGATAATTAATTACAGAAGTCATCCATTTTGTGAGGAGATAGTTGGAGCAATATAGGGACATGAAGAAAGACTTGTACATAGTGTTTATCAATCCAGAAAAGACGTATCAAAGTCCTTAGGAAGGTTCTTCAAAGATGTTTATATAGAATATAAGTGTATAGGTGATTTATATAAGACGATTAAGATTTAAGATCATATAACAAATGAAGCCAAAATTCAGATTAAAAAGTGGGATAAAACTCAAACATTCTTCGATCAACGTGGGGTTGAAAAACATGGCCGGTGCACCTCTGTCATAGTCAATTTTTTATTTATTTTTATTGAAAATATTTTTGTCAATCAGATACTCCCTCCATTTAAAAAATGATGATTTAGTTTGACTTGAGACGGATTTTAAGAAAAGAAAGAAAGGATGACTTAGTTTGACTTGGAACGGAGTTTAAGAAAAAAAAAGAATACTTTTTAATCTTGTGATTCTAAATTAAAGTTATGTCAAATTTACCAAAATATCCTTAATTTTGTGGTCTTAAACATATCACATGAAAAATTAAAGTTAAAGTGTTGTCAAAAAAGAAAAGAGATCATTCTTTTTTAAACAAACTAAAAAAGAAATAGAAACATTCTTTTTTAAACGGAGAAAATATTATTTTTCATAAAATATTTCTTAATATACCAATAACCAAATCCATCGATACTAATGAACTATTAAACCAATATAATTATTATAATAATAATAAGCCCTATATACCAAATTTGAGCTCATTGATTGGCCTAATTGAATATGTCAGCTCAATCTTTTACTATATATTGATCAGTAAGCAAATCTATGAAAATCTGCACTAACTTTTGAGAATGCACTTATAATTAACTACTTTGATTTGAATCCAATTAAAAGAATCATAAACAAGTATATTGAATATACTAAGAATATATGTCTTTTTCTTTTGATATTCATATTATGTTATATAATGACTTGATTATGCAAATTATAAGATATTCCTTTTAACTTGACTTTATTTTACATTTATATTTTTCAGCTTTGGGTGTTTATAATGAAATACTTAAATTTGTATAAAGTTGAATAAATAGATCAATGTGTAAGTCTTACGTGACATTATACACGTAGGACACAAATTATATTGTTATGTAAAATGCATGTGTTTATTTGTTCAATTTTATATAAGTTTGAATATCTATTTTTACACAACTAAAGTTGATGAATATAAACGTAAGCTTAAGCCAAATTAAAAAGTATATTGATGTGTTTTGCCTTTAAAAAATATATAAGGGCTGATGATAGGATTTCCACAAATAGTATTAAGTTTGAAAGGGGGACAATGAGGATGTATTTATATATTATCTCAATATAAAATCATTATAATAAGCAGTCTCATCCACATCCACAAGAAAGCATGAGGTTAATGGAACAGGATATGTTATTCCACCCTTTTTTCCTTAAGTTATTTAATTTTGGATTAATATTTTCTAAGAAAGAAAATACTTTATTTAATTGAGGTGAAGATAGACTTGGAAGAAAGACAAGATAAAAACTATAGTAATTTGATGTCATTAAAAAAACTTACTCCTAAAATAAAGAATAATAATGATAACCATTTATTTATTTGCAAAATGTAAAAAACACCCTCCCATTTGTATTCTTAATAAAATTTACTTGCTTAAAGATGTGTTTGTAAGAAGGAAGTTTTAATTTTTGTATGTTTATTTAGCGTTTCAATGATTTTTTAATTGAAAATGACTTTCCTACGTGAAGTAAGAAAAACATTCTTCAAAACTATCTTTTAAGTTACTATCCGACCTTGATTCGCAATTTGGGGCATTTTAAAAGCCATTTAGTCAGCCGTTAAGGGTGTTTTTAATACTAGATATAATTTGAGAATGAAAGTAAGAATTTGTGCTAGGTTCGAAGGCGTTTTCATCGCTTCTCATTTATAATTGATATAATACATAAATATAATATTTAACTTGAATTCAGCTGCCATGTAGGCCCCTAAGCTTCGAGTGTGCATAAGTATGCATTAAAATTGAATAAGTAGACACACCATCCTACGTGACATAATGCACATAGGATGACATAGAGGACACACAATTTTCATGTAGGAATGTCACGCAAGACGAATGCGTCCAAGTGTTCAATCTTATACCAGTATATAAGTGTCAAGTGTACGTCAACTTGTACACCCACAATTAAAGGACATAGATGCAAGATGAAGTCAAAGTTGAAAGACACGTTTACTACTTATATAATTCACAGGATTGTACATGTTTTAGGGCCCATCACTGAGAACCACTAAATTGTACTATCAAAAGATAAGTTAGTTACAGAGAATCAGCATAGTTTCAATTCTTCCCAATCTTGCAGAAACTTATAACTAAAGAAAAATGGAATCTATAGGAGTACTAATGGCATGTCCAATGTCATCATACTTAGAACAACAACTCGATAATCGATTCAACCTCATACGTTACTGGAACTTCTCCGACAAGAAACAATTCATCAACGACTACGCTCATTCAATACGTGCTGTTGTGGGCAACGCTGCTGCTGGTGCTGATGCAGAGCTTATCGAGGCGTTGCCTCAGCTAGAAATTGTGTCTAGTTTCAGTGTTGGTTTAGATAAGATTGATTTGAACAAGTGTAAAGAGAAGGGTATTAGAGTGACTAATACACCTGATGTGTTAACTGAGGATGTTGCTGATCTTGCTATTGGACTGATGTTGGCTGTCCCAAGGAGGATTTGCGAGTCTGATCGATATGTTAAGAAGGGATTGTGGAAGGCTGGTGATTTCGAGTTGACTTCTAAGGTTAGTGTTCTTTCTGTTTCATTTTATATGACGATATTTATTACAGATCGAGCTTAAGATATTAATTTGATTGGTGGAAGAAGATGTTTAAGCAATAGATGATAAGTAACTTTGACAAATGAAAATTATGGGTTTTACACATATAGTTATGCTCCGAGTCACAAGTATTGGGTTCAGATGAACCAGATACCGCTAGGCTACATGTACACCAACATTTACCTGATTCATCTATTTTTCTTTTGCAGTTTAGTGGCAAAAGAGTTGGTATCATAGGATTAGGGAGGATTGGCTTAGCAATTGCAAAGAGAGCAGAGGCTTTTGATTGTCCAATCAGTTACTACGCGCGATCAGAAAAGACAAATACAAATTACAAATACTATCCAAGTGTAGTTGAACTCGCTACCAACTGTGAGATCCTGGTTGTGGCGTGTGCACTAACTCCTGAGACTCGTTACATTGTCAACCGCGAAGTGATTGATGCATTAGGTGCAAAAGGGATTCTTATCAACATTGGAAGGGGACCTCATGTTGATGAAAAAGAGATGGTATCTGCTCTTCTTGATGGTCGATTAGGGGGCGCTGGCCTTGATGTGTTCGAGAATGAACCTGAAGTACCTGATAAGTTGTTTGGCCTTGAGAATGTGGTCTTGTTGCCTCATGTAGCTAGTGGAACAGAGGAAACACGCGAGTCGATGGCTGACATTGTCATTGGTAACTTAGAAGCTCACTTTCAGAACAAACCACTGTTGACTCCAGTAATTTAGTAATGTAACTAAGATTTGGTTGTCATGACTCGTGGTTGTCTGGAGGCCTATGTTGTTCCGACTCTTCAAAAACTGTCAACGGGTGCGTGTAGTGTATTATTGGAGAATCTGACATGGTGCGACATGAAAAGTGAAGAGTTCGTACAACTTAGCTGGAGGCTACATGTTGATGTAAATTTTGGTTCCCTTTATAGAGAGTACATTGTCTCCTTAGTTTTATGAGCTTTCTCTTTGGTGCATTGTCCATGTTGTTTCACTTTGATAAGAAATAATTCATAGAGTATAATCACACTAGAAATATAAATACCTAACTTGCTCCTCAACATATTATTTCCTCTGTTCGACAATAGTTGTCCATTATTGATTTGACATAGAAATCAAGAAGCAATAAATTATATGGGCCATTTTACTAAATCACTCTTATTAAATATAAATCATCTGAATTTTAAAAAAATGATAGTATTTAATAACAAGGCTAAAATAGACGCAAATAATAAATTATTTGTTAGTTGTTATAAACGGAACAAGTATGATCAAATATCCCAAAATAATAATGGACAAGTAAAGATGCAAATTTGTTCACAAACCAAATCACCTCTTATTAGTAAAACTAGATGATTTAGGGCCGTGATAGGAGCCCAATATAATGAAGAGTAACATTCACATATATAAAACATAAAAATCATATTTGTACGCTAGCTATAGTTTGCATAATTGCGCTCCGTAGCAAACATAAATATGCATATTTCGCTATACATATAAAAAAGTAGTTGTATAATTCGCTATATATATACAAAGAAAGCAGTTGAATAATTCGCTATATATATACAAAAGAAAGTAGTTGTATACAAAAGATCAATTGTATAATCTGTGTATGTATAAAACGAGACAGAAAGAAAGGCAAAAGAAAATTGTGCAGGGAAATATTTGTATTGTATATTATAAGTTTATAGAACGAAGATATATATATTTGCATGTGTATATATATTTTTCTCTGTTTTATACTAACAGAAGCAATTTATACATTTTGTTTCTGTTTGTATGAGCGAGAGAGGCAAGGGTGGAGAGTGAGATCTGGGAGAGGGGAGAGAGGGGAACAAAAATATACGTATATATACAATTTCGTCTCGCTTTATACAAACAGTACAAATACATTTTAGACATTTGTGTTTGTCAAAAAGCGACAGAGGCGAGCAAGATTGCCACCAAAATGAGAATGGCGAGCGAGATCCACCAGGGAGAGAGGCAAAAATAGCAATAGTTTGCTATAGGGTACAATTAAATCAAACTATATTTATAGCATTTAATTTGAATTAATAATTTATTATTATATACAATTTTCCCACTGAAAGTTTTATTTACGGGTTCAATATTACAATATTATATATATTTATAATAGTAATTGAATTAGTTTTTGAATATAAAAATAATTTTTAACATTTTCAAATAAACATGATAAGAAATAATAATGAAATATCAAATGCTCCAGTGATTATTTTAACATCATGTCAAACATATATATTCGAATTAAATAATTAATTTGATGATATTTTTTTCTATTTTATTTGAAAATCATTCAAGAAAATAGATTAAAATTATGAGTCTCAATATATTAACAATTTTCGTACTGATCCATATATAGATTAATTTTGAGTATACTTATAAATTTATTTTATAGGTGTTTAACAAACAACAATAATGACGACTTGATAAAAATTAGAATGAATCATCTCATTCTTACAAATTGATAAAAGGAAAAAAAAAGTTATGACTTTATATTTTGTCTTTATATTCATTAAAATTAGGAGAATAATTTAGTATAGTAATGAAAGAACTTTTTTCTAAAGTAATTTATATACCTAATGGATGAATGTTTTATCTCAAATAATAAGCATTTAAAAATATTTAAAAAAGTTAATATAATATATATTGCAGTAATTTAACATCGGGTAGTTAAAATAATAATTTATATAACTTGCTTAAAATAATTTTAGCTGATGATAAAATAATAGTAATAAATAAATAAATGTTTCTCAATAAATTAGATAATGAAATCTATGTTACGTGAAGTATTGGATCATACATCAAAAGAGAAATCAAGTAAATTAGATACTTCAAAAAGAAGCAACATCATGAAATTGAAAAGTCTAAAGAGAACCAAAAGAAAGGACATAACATGCTCCAAAATTTTTGAAAATTCTGTTCTTGAAACTTGCCCATCGAATGTGTTCCTTATGAATTAGGCCTTTGAGATTGCAATTGTGATTAATATTGGATTTAACATGTTAAACTAGTCTATTAATATATTATAAGAATGTTTCAAAAATGTGAATTTTGTTGAAAATTTGTTATATGGACAAGTCTCAAAAATGATGTGTTCAATAAGAAATAGTGAATTTTACTTTTGTCTTATAAGTTTTACAAAAGTAGGGCCATCATGTAGGAAATTAACCAAAAAATGAAGTTCTTAATGTTGAAGAAAAAACTGCATTATTGGTCTTCCTAATAAGAGATTTATACAGAAGTGTGTTATTTAGAATACAAATTAGAAATAAAGGGCGAGAAATTTATTGGTATAAGACATTAGAGGGGAGAGAATTGAGGGGTGAATGAAATGAAAATGTGTTTATGTCATGGACTTAGTTCTAGAAAAATCTTATAATTTATAGTTTATAGAATAATCATGTAACTTATGCAGGAAATTTAGCCATTTGAAAAATATTTTGACAAATTTAAAAATAGAATTTATAGAGTTTTAAAATGAAAAATATGTGGAATGACCATGTTATCCTTGATCGTCCTCAATTTCATTTTTCTATATAATAGAAAAATAACAAATTTTGACCCGTCAACTTTAAATTTAAATCAAACTTACATTAGTTCACTATTCAGAAGAATATGTTTGAAATAAAATAAAAGTAAAAATTTGATTATATATTTTAATGAAGAACTACTCTTTTATAATCCAGTAAACATTTTTAATTTACTTTAAATGTAAATACACCATCCTTTTCATTTTATTTGTAAAGTTACTTTTTGACATTTTTAAAATATTATTTTTAATATTACAACTAATTTTATTTATTCTTTAATTTCAATCTAATATATATTATTAATTTATCACACTTATTTATTTTCACATATATTAGTTGAGCCAAAATAAAAGTAAAAGTAATTAATTATAATTTTTAAATAATAAAAGTTTATATTAAAGTAAGCATTTTTAGTAAGTATAATGAATAGAAAAAATATTCAGAATTAAACTAAAGTAATAGTAAAATAGAGTAATGAGTGATATCACAATAACTCATAAGAAAAGTGAAGTAATAATAAACATGAGTTAATGGTAATAATAATAACTAAAAATATTTTTAGAATTATTTAGTTTTCTTGTTAACATTCTTGATAGATTTTGTTTGCGTGAAGTTATATTTTTATCTTTGATCATCATTCACTTATATATAGAAAGATGTTTCTAGAATTATTCATTTTTCTTAGTAGATTTCTGTTATAATAAAATTATATTTTTATTCTTGTTCATATTAAATGCAAATATATCATCTTATTTATTTTTATTTGTAAAATTATTTTTTAACATCTTTTTCTCTATTTCAATCTAATATATATTATTAATTTTATCACATTTATTGATTTTTCAAGTATATTAATTAGAGTCAAAATAAAGTGATAATAATTAATTCATAATGTACTTTTATATTAAAATAGACATTTTTGATAAGCAGAATAGAAAAAATATTAAGAATTAAATTAAAGTAATAGTAAAATAAAGTAATAAATAGATATTACAATGACTCACAAAAAAAATGTGAAGTAATAACAAAATAAGTTCATAGTAATAACAATAACTAAATATGTTTCTAGAATTATTTAATTTTCTTGTTATCATTTTTGTAGATTTTTGTTAGCGTGAAATTACATTCTTAACCTTAATCATTATTCACTTCATATCATACATATATATAAAAGAGAACCCTAGGCTCGCCTACGTGGCGCCACTACAAATCAAAATTCTCTTTTAATTTATTTATTCTCAAAACTAGCCTTTCCTTTTCATGAAAAAAATTGACTTTTATGAAAAATTGTTACTTTCATGAAAAATTGCGACTTTAATGAAGAATTGCAGTTTTTATCAAAAGTTATGACTTTTCGAAGAGTTGCAACTTTTCCAAATGGCATAATACATAAATGTGCTCTCTAACTTAGCCTCATTTTACATTTATGCCTTTCAATTTTGGGGTAACTTTAACTTGTATAAACTTGAACAAGTAGACACACGAGTCCTACGTGACACAATACACGTGGGACACCACGTAAGACAAAAAATTACATGTAGGATGACATGTGGACATGTGTGTGTTTGTTCAACTTTATGCATGTTTAAGTGTCTACTTGTGCACACCCAAAGTTAAAGACATAAATGTGATTTGAAGTCAAGTTAAAGACATATTTATGTATTATGCCTTTCCAAATAGTTGTAATATTTCTGATAAAGCACAATAAACATTTGTTCACAGTACCCTTTATTTATAAATAAAAGGATTTCCTCTCAATTTTTTTTTGAAAAAATTGAACATCTTCTTCTTCTACTTCTGCACGATTAAAAATTCGTGTACATTTCTTCTATTGAACGGCTCATTGCCACAATTACAGTCATTAACTTATACTTATGTAATTAATGATAAATGATAAGATGTTATAATTTCATTTTCCTTTACATTATTAATGTTTGTTATTATGTTATCTTATATGTAAGATAATATAGTATTTTAATTTTAATAACCTATAGATTTTAAGTATTATTTTTTCAAATTTTATGATATTGAATATAATTTTACTAATATAGAAATATATTTCTAAAAAATTATCTATATCTTTCTTAATAGATTTTTATTAGAATACAAGTACATTTTTATCCTTGATCGTCCCACTCAAAAAATAAAGCAAAACCTAAATTTAGCATTTTACTTGAAAAAAGCTCGAGTTCATAATGGCGATGGCAAAAATAGGAGTATTGATGATATGCCCAATGCTATCTTACCTAGAAGAAGAGCTCAACAAGCGTTTCAATCTCTTCAGATTGTGGGAAGCTTCTTCTAAGTCTGAGTTTTTGACTCAGAACAGTGACTCAATCCGAGCTGTTGTGGGTAGCGCATTTTTTGGTGCTGATTCGGAGCTCATTGATGCATTGCCAAACTTGGAAATTGTATCATCTTTTTGTGTGGGTTTGGATAAGATTGATTTGGTAAAGTGTAAAGACAGGGGCGGCTCAACATAATGCGAGGCCTAAAGCAAAAAAAATTTTAAAGGCCTAAAATCTTAATAGACTTTATCTGTATTTATTTATTTTCTAAATTACTAGATATAAATTACTACTTAATATCTTTATATAAATATGTTTTTCGAATATTTTTTTTATTGCTACAATTATTAACAAAATTCTATAAGTAATAAGTTAATAAACATCAGAGATAAGAGCTAGAATCATAAAATCCGATTAAAAGAATTGATAACTTGGTATACCTACTTTAATATGATAATTAACAAAGAAATAAAAAAAATTGTAATACACTTTGTTCAACACTTTTCAACTATTGATTCATTTTTTTGAGAGTGTATTACTCTAACTATTAAAGATTTGAAAAAATATAATGCAAAAAGAGTTAAAATAAATAAATAATGTGAATATTAGCGAAGAAAATGTAAAAATTCAAAATAATGTTTCCTTGATTTCTTTAATTTTAATGAGATTAATATACATAATTTTTTATTTGTAAAAATTTGAGGCCCCCAAAAAATGGGGGCCTAAGGCCATTGCCTTAAATTTTGAAGGCAAGAGCCGGCCCTGTGTAAAGAGAGAGGGATTAGAGTTACTAATACTCCTGATGTGCTCACTGATGATGTAGCTGATGCAGCTATTGGACTGATATTAGCTACTTTGAGGAGAATTTGTGTTGCTGATGGGTTTGTTAGACGTGGGTTATGGAAAAATGGCGATTTCGAGTTGACATCAAAGGTTCGTTGTTATTATTCTATGCTTTTCGTATTTCCTTTGAAGAGAAATCAACAATTTTTGCACATGTGAGTTAAACAATTGCAAGCCTTAATCATCCTGATTAGGAATAATAAAACTCAGAAAATGTTTACTATTCAATCCAAAAGTACGTCTATACAACTCAACATATTCACAATTTTGCATTTGTGGGAAATTGTTTGTCTAGTAATGTATTTGACTCTCGAAAATCGAACATTGATGATTCTTTTAGGATAGTGAATTTTTTGGAGCTCCTTTGGGAATTATCAAATGGGTTGCTAAAAGTCCTAAAGGGAAACTCACACCGTGTTGAGCACTTCACCGTCTTAGTGTATTCATCAAGGCACTAAGACATATTTTTCCATGCTAATAAGTCTGTTTTGAAGATGTGGTGCTAAACTATTGATATTTCACTTTATCATAAAATAATTTCAATCTTTGATCCTATATTTGTCATTCATACTTATATTTATTAGTCTTGGACTAAAATAAAGCTTGAGATTTATTTGCGCTTAAAGCCCCAACGTAATAGCTTTTTTGCTTTGAATAACACTGCTCGGAACATGATTTGAAGTCAAGCTAAGAAACAGAGTTCATAAAAGGGCCTTCATAAAATGTTGCTTCTGATTACTCCTTTGGTGTATCTGCTGGGAAATTTGGGAAGGTATTTGCTCTTGCAAATAGTGAGAAATGGAGAAGATGGCATATAAGTAGTATGAAACATCAAGCTTTTTGGGTCCTTAGAACACCTAGTAGCCTGGTCTTTCCTTGCTGTGATCTGGATATCACTTGGAGGAAAATCAGTCATGGATACACTAATTTTGTTCTGGAATTAGACTCTCTTCTAGTGGTGAACATGCTGAAAGAAACGAGCACTGAGAATTGATAAACGACATAATACAGATTTTATCTCAAGCAGAAGTGGAAGTCTTAAAACACTGTTTTAGAGAAGCTAATCAAGTAGCAGATAGCTTCGCTAAATATGCAACTACTCTTCGAGATGCAACTTATATGACTAGGTTTCAAGCTCTACCTAGGGATGCTAGGGGACTTACCAAGCATGATAATACAATTTTTTTCCTGAGCGAAGTAGTATTTATACTCATCTGTGTTGAATTCATGGTTTTTATATCACACAGGTTTCTGGGAGTCAGGTCAAAATCCCCCTTCATTGTCCCATTATGCAATAACACACCCCCGAGCATGCTGGGAAACTTTATTTAGAAAACGAGTAGTAGTACTTATAGGCGTTCCTTAGCAGAATGCCTGTTGAGTCTTGAAATAGTATGGATATATCGTCTCAAGGCCTCAAACTTCTTTTGTTTGGTCTTTTATTTTCACTTTTAACAAATGATGACTGCTCCTTGTTTCAGTTCAGTGGTAAATCAGTTGGCATAATTGGATTGGGCAGAATTGGTTCAGCAATAGCAAAGAGAGCTGAAGCTTTTGGATGCCCCATTAGCTACAACTCCAGATCCAAGAAACCAAACTTCAACTACAAATACTACTCTACTGTGGTCGATTTGGCTGCAAACTCTGAAATCCTTGTTGTTGCATGCGCTTTGACTGAAGAAACCCGAAACATAGTCAATCGCAAAGTGCTTGATGCATTAGGTCCAAAGGGCATCGTTATCAACATAGGACGAGGTGCACATGTAGATGAAAGTGAACTTGTAGCTGCACTGGTTGAAGGTCGTATTGGTGGAGCTGGTCTTGATGTTTATCAAAGAGAACCAGAGGTTCCTGAACAATTGTTCGGACTTGAGAACGTTGTTCTATTGTCCCATGTTGCAAGTGATACAGTAGAAACTTGCACAGCCATGGCAGACCTTGTTATTGCAAACTTGGAAGCTCATTTTCTTCACAAATCATTGTTGACTCCTGTGCTCTAAACATGTTCATTCATCAGTGCTTGCTGGGCAATCAGCAACAAATCTTTGAACTCATTGAACATTTCCAATATTCTGGAATTGTAATCTTTTTTATTTGATGATGATATCAAGTTGTGCATTTGACTATTCAAAACCAAAACCTTGAAGAATGAGTTTTATTCTGCTATCTTCCAAGAACTTATTTAGTGTTGTAAATTAATAGAAAGTAGAAATACTACAAAATAAGATCTTATAGACGAGATATAGAAAGGGAAGAGAATTTTTCTGTCTTTCAAAGGTGAATAGCATTCTAATTTATAGGATGAGAAATCACTCTAAGGAGGTCACAAATATTACTCAAATTAATACAATACATTGTACCTATAAAAGTTTCATGTGATTTTTAGTCAATGTGTATGGACTTCTGTAGAGGACAAGATACAAAAGCTAGACTAAGATGGTTCGGACATATAATGAGGAGATGCATGAATGTCTAGTGTAGAGGTATGAAAGGTTGACAATAAATGGTTTCATGAGATTTAAAGGTAAACTGAAAAGTATTGGGGAGAAGTGATTAGACCGAACATGACCTTAGATAGAAGGTTGTGAAGTATACAAATTATGGTAGAAGGTTAGTAGGTAGTAACACATTTTCTTGTCATCCATTCATACTAGCAGTTATAATATTGCTCTTGTAATTACTTAGGCATCGAGTTTTGCTATCATTTGTTGTTTCTTATACTTCGACTATCATACTGTAGTTATCGTCCTGTTATAAGTGGTAGTATTATTTTTGTCACTATCTACTTTTTTTTGGACTTCCATTACTTTTTCTGAACTGCTTTGAATTATTTTCCCTTAAAAAAACTTCTCTACCTTTAAAATAGATATAAGGACGGCATACACTCTATCCTCTTCAAATATCACCTGGTGAAATTATACCAAATAAATTACTATAGTAGTAAAATATAATACAATAGGTAACAACCATACAAACAAGCTGTAAAGTCCTAGACATAGTGACCACCTCTAGTATAGACATGGCCTACAAAGCTTATGATTGACTATAGAATATATGCAATGAGATTCTAAAATGGCAAATTCAACTTTGTGATAAAGCTACTTCAACACACCCTTTTCATCAAATCTGAGCCTTAATTAAAGGAAACCTAGAAAGTGTAATTCTCATAATCAAAGGCATCATAATCCTCTTGATAAGTAAAGTAAGTGAGCATAAAATTTAATCTACTCATAGATACATAACTAAAAGTTAACATTTTCTTTTAAAAACATACAAATGGCCAGATCTTGCTTTCAAAAGTAGTTTAAAAAGGGGGAAGGGGTTTATGAACAAGAGGAATGACTTAACTAAGAGTAACTACAGCGCGGTGCACTAAAGCTCCTGCTATAGTTCAAGGAAAGGGCCCGACCACAACGGCCTATAATATCTTGTCAAGGAGAAGAGGCTCCTTTGAAAATGAGGAAATTTAGAGTCACTAAAGTGAAATAGATAAATGTTCCTTTAGTATGAGTAAAGAAACACCCAAAGTTTGATCCCACCACACATTGCCATCCACCTCCATACTTCTTGTCAAATTCCTGCAAAAAAAAGAGTAGTTCCTAAACTTGCATCTTAGTACCAAAAGTTTAAAAATTAACAAACTTTGAGTGCATTTGTATGAAAAAATGTAGAGAAGGGGGTGAGACCTTCTTGATGTGAGCAGCAATAGATTTGCAGTCTAAAACATCATAAAGATCAAGAGCTTGAGAAGCATATGACATAGCTTGGATCTGCATCTTTACAGGCATGTCTGTGTCTTCAATCAGTGCTTTGCCTTCTAACATACTGTTTTGCTATGAATTTAGAAGATGAAGATGAAGATGAAGATGTTAGTGTGAAAATCAAGAAAGGAAATTAAAGAAGCTCTCTGCACTTTCCTTTTTCTTTTTGGCTCTTTCCAAAGAGTGACTATATAGAAATTGCTCACCCCAATCTCTTTTTGGGTGCAAGTTTTTAAATGCATCCAAATGACACAGAATATTTCATCTGTTTTAAAAATAATGATCTAATTTTGATTTGGAACAAAGTTAGAAAAGAAATAAATTTTTTAATCTTGTGATTCTAAATTAAAGTTATATCAAATGTACTAAAATAATCTTTAATGTTGTGGTCTTAAACATGTCATGTGGAGAGTTAAAGTTAAAATGTTATCAAAAAGGAAAGATGTCATTCTTTTTAAAATAGCCTAAAAAGAAAATAAAATCATTCTTTTTTAAACAAAGTGAGTATATAAATATGTGTTTAAACTTGTTTAAAATTAAATAAATAGACGTAACACGTGTTCTGTGATATCATATATATGATAATTTAAGTCTTATGTGATGTTTTAGGTATATTATATCATGTATGAATTTAAATATATATTTATCCTTATTTAAAATTGAAAGACATAAAAAACACATTTATATATTATTTAAAAAAAAATTATGAGGCTTTAAATTTAAATATGGGAGAAAATAAAAAGTTATATTTATTCAAAATTAAAAGATATATTTATATATTATTTAAAAAAATCATGAGGCTTTAAATTTAAATAAGGGAAAAATAAAAAGTTTAAATATTGGATATAGACTAATGAGATAAGATTGTACAAAAATAGTATAGATACCAAATGATAATACGATAAAGTTTGGCTGCAAATTTAAGTTTGTGTGTTAGGTATATACCATATCCGGTACTAGTTTTATATATAGTAAATTATGATACTCACTCCCTTTAATTATAATTGTGTATTATACTAAAAAGTTGTTTAAAAATATTTGCTTAATTTAGAAAATTAAGAGATAATTTATTTTTTTGTTGTCTATATTATTTCTGCTATTAAATATTATTTATTATATAATATATTTTTAAAGTAAAATTTAATAACGTTAAAAAATAATATAGTAATATTAGTCTATTATTTATCATTTCATAAAAAGTGTATCAAATTAATAATGAATACTATCGTTGAACTCGAAAATCTAATTCTAATGACAGTAAAGACTATTTCTATTCTAATAGGCTTAATTCAATATTATCTCTATTCAAATACATTTAATAAGTCAAATAATTAATTAAAATTAATATTATTATAACCAATTTAAATATTATCAATGCGCCATATTTCATATTAAGTTTTTTCTTCTCAATCAATAAAATTGTTAATAGTTGTGGTTATGGAACATATATATAACAAAAATACATTCTAAAATTAATCAAAATATACACAAATCGAAGAATATTATTATAAAAATAAATAATTGATTTCCAAATATAAAGGAGACATGTGGTGGGTGGCACATGACTCCAAGTTGAGTGTTCTGTTCCTCCTCACTTTAAGGACATCTTTTTTTAACATTATTATTATTATTTTCATCATACGTCATATCCAATTTGATAACGATGTTTAGATAAACTTTTTGAGGCCTCAAATAATCCATTTATTTCATTTTCTAACTTTTTTCTAAAAGAAAAAAAGATTTTCTACTTTTATATTATTATTTCCTTGACTTGGTATTATTCATATATTGATAAGTAAATAATTCATACACATCGATTATGTGAACAACTTCATTTTCAGAGGGAGGAGAAAGAAGACCTAACGTCAAAGTATAATTTTCTTGAATCTGCTATTGATTACTCTACTAAAAATATTTGTCCTATAAGTCTCATAATTATTAATTTTTTACTATAACTATTGATATTTTTTAATGACAATTTTGAATTTGCTACTGTTGTATGTGATATTTGTACCAACAGGTGCTTACAACTACATTGTCAGAGTAAGGAGAAAGAAGACATGGCTAATAGCTCTCTTATAAAATCGGTTGTTCAGGCTATATTAGGAGAAATAGTTTCTTTTTTTTAACGTAACAATGTTATAATCATTTAATAATTGTATGTATCAATAGAAAATAACGATAATATTTATAAGTACCGACGAAAGATATTAATATTATGATTATTTAGCATCTCTTTTTTTTTAAATAATCAAAAAGGCAAGTTAATCCATACTTAAAAAGGTCTAATTATATCATTGATAACTTAGAAAGAAAGAAAAAAATACAATTTATTACGCCCATTTATTAGAGCTGTCAATATGGGCTAGGCCCGTTGGCCCGGTCTGACCTAACCCGGGATTTAATAGGGTTGGACTAAAATTTTTGGAGTTAAGAAAAGGGCTTTTTAGCCCGGCCTGAATAAGCCTGACGATTTGAGGGGCTTGAGAAATATCGATAGGGCCGGTCCGTGCGCCAATAAAATTTAATTAAAAAATAATATAATATTAAAATTTAAAATTAAAGAGAGTTCAAACTCAAAACAATTAGGTTAATATTTCTATTTAATTATTTATACTTTTACTTCAAAAAACATAATAATTTTTTTTTGTTTTTTTAAAATGGTAACTTAACTTAATAAATATTTTAGGCAAAATTGTTTGATGAACCCCCGTACTTGTACCAGATTGTATTATGAACCCTTTTACTTACGTCTTTATCATTTAGACTCTTACATTTAATAAAACACAATATATCAAATCTCTCTGACCATTGTCTATGCTTATGTGACATTAAGATGATTGAGTTGGCAAGAGAATGAGGCTAAACGCCTATTAAGGCAAGTGAGCAAGTGAACACCATATTTTAATTTAAAAAATATTTAAATTATAAGACAATAAACTTAAAAAGAAAAAAAATCATTCTTCTTCAACCAACCCATATGCTTTTTCACCCATCCATCTTTGCCCAAACTTTTTTTTTCCTTCCATCAATGTGATCTGCTACACCAGACTCCAGAGGCGGCGGGGAGCCTCTGTACGCCGGAGGCAATAAGTTTCTTGGTCTTCTGATACGCCGGAGAGGATGGAGAGCATAGGGGGTCCCTAGTGGATCGCATCGGTCGGCAATGGCGAGGAGCTGGTGCGGCCATTTTTCTGGAGGTTGAAGAAGGAGGAAAGAAAAATGGTGAGTATGTGTGATGAAGATGTAGACTGGTGAGAGAGATCATATTTGTAGTTTCGCCGACAAGAGGAGCGGCAGCAACAACGACTTTCTTCTGCAGTTGGGCCAGTCCACTGTGAAAATAGATGATGATGCTAGGAAACCCAAACATTTAATTTAAAATAATAAATTAAAATTCAATTTGTCCAAATTGCATCAAACTTTATGATTTTTCTTTTGTCAAAAAAGATATTATTATAAAAGGATAAAAACATGAAGTGGCAAATTTTATCTGACATGGAGTGTGACATCAGCGCGATTAAGAGTCACGATGTGTTGAAAGGGTTCAACTGGTTGAGATGTGTTGAAAGGGTTCAACTGGTTGAGTCTAGATGGGTTCAGGGATCCAGATGATAAAGAGATAAGTAGAAGGGTTCACAATACCAATGCATACAAGTAAAAGAGTTCACCAGACCATTTTGCCAATATTTTATAAAGAAAATTTTATTTGTGAATTTGATTAACAAATAGTAATATTAATATCATGTAATATTGTTTTATCAATATTTATGATAATATTTTAAAATAATTAATAATTATATAAAAAAATATAATTTTTTAAAAAGTGGACTGAGCCGGCAAGCCTGTAGCCCACGTACTTTTGTGGGTTGGGCCGACCATTTTCTGGCCCACAAAAAAAATGGACTAGCCCGGCCTGACCCGTAAAATGTCAAAACCTGTATGGATTAGCCCGGATAGGGTGGGCTAACCCATATTGACAGCTCTACCATTTATAGTGCATAAATGTAAATCCAAGTATTAACTCCAATATATATATATATATATATATATATGTATATATATATATATATATAAATACTTCTTCGTCTTATATTTATTATTTACTTCTTTTTAAATATTTTTAAAAAGAAATTATAAATAAAAAGAGCAATTTTATTAATTTATTCATGAAGACGTCATAAACTTATTCACACTTTTAAAAAAACACTAATCATAAATCATAATATGTCGAGATTCTTTTTCTTTGAAGGAAATGAAAGCATTGAAAATAATATGTCGAGATTCAATGAACTAGAATAGGAGAATATTTTTAATAGGATATTTTATAATATTTTGTACTTAATTGTATGAGTAATTATTTGATATAGATAAATATCTTAGTTTGATCTTAATTGGTAACAAAATACTTTGGTTTTCTCGTTAGTTAAAATATTTTAACTTACAAAATGAGTTTTTAAATACTTTTAATATTTATGTATCAAGTCAATTTAAGTGTTCACAAGACATGTTAAGAACGAATTAAAGTGTGTAATTGTGCATTTTCAAAATTAAAGTGTCCATCTATAAATTAAAACCAAATTAGAATATCTCTATATTTTCGAAGAGTAACAAGATTCAAGAACCTTCTCTTGTATATTTTTAGTAACTAAATTCAATAAGCTTACCTCTTTTTCCATCTCTATTCATCTCAAATGAAAGTTATTGACTGTTATTTTAGTATACATGATATTAAATGAATCATATTTTAAGATCCATTGAACAAAACAAAGAAAAAGTATAAATATCATTTATTTGAAAACGAAAAAGGGAAAGAAAATTGATGTTGACTTGAGATCATGTGGTCCATTAGACCCTAATAATCTTATTTATTTCTTGAACTTGCAACTTGCAAGCAAAGAAAATGATATAAGGCATGAATGGGTTTGATTTGAGAGCTGAAGCAAAGATTGAATGATGACAAGATTAGGGAAGGCATGAATTTGACATGTTGGGGCCAAATAAATTGCATCATTAAATATTTGATTGAAAGGTAAGTTTTACTCAATTTCGAAAAAAATTATGTATATCTATCTTGAGAAACTAGGATATAATTAACAGAGTAATCATAAAGAGCATATGAGTGCATTTGTGTCATTGATACAAGCTAGAGGAATCATCCATGAGATTTGACTTCGAATCCAGCTGAAGCCATTTTTCACTGTTTTTATTTTGTTGAGCTTAAGCTCATATTTAAGCTAAGGTAATATTGGTGCATCCAAATTCTTCAAATTCTGAGTTTGCATGTGATACATATCATGCGTGTGAGTTTACTATCTAAACTATTACCAAATGTTTATTAAAACACATCTTCAGTTTTCTACCTGACCTATCACTCTGTTTACCAAAACACACCTTCAATTTCCTACCTTTTATCACCAAATGTTCGCTATTTTTTCCTATGAACTTTCATTATTGAATTCCATAATTTCTTTAATCTAGATTCGATTTCAATAAACTTAATAATGTGAAATATATTTTGAAAATGGATTAGGAACGACTTTGATTAATAACTAGAATAAATTAGAAACCATGTGATGAGTTATCTCTTTTGATTTTCTAAATTAGACACGTGAAAATTGACATCTATTTATCATTAAAGACCAAAAATAATTTTAAAAAATTGATTATGTTGAGAGTGGGATTTGAACCCACGCCCTTTCGGACCAGAACCTTAATCTGACGCCTTAGACCAACTCGGCCATCTCAACATCTATGATCTTTTCTGACACAGTTTTATAATATTAAGTTTCCAATTGGAACAAATTTTTGAGAGTGATATTTTATTGATATAAACTTAATACAATAATTTTCTTTACTGCACTAAATTTGATTTTTTCTCTATTGTTGTTCATATATCACACCATAGTACATAAATTGCATCAACTTATTGTCAAATCTTGAAATGCAGGCTGAAATATAACATTCCTCATTTATAATGATTTCAGTCATTATTAACTGTCTAAAAAGTTTCTCATGTTGCAAATGCATGTGCCCATAAGCAGCACTGCCAGAAACAGTGCAATTGGAAAGTAAAACACACAGTAAAGCTGCCTATGCTCAGATTGATGATTATCCCACACAACACTACTTGGCATATGACCTGTCAAAGCCGGTGTCATTACATCCAAGGGTATGACTTAGTGATTAGTGACAGACGAAAAAAGACCACAGATGAAATCCATCACACACCAAAAAGTACAAACTAGTGTGAAAAGAGTTGACACTACTCATCAACAAGAATTAGAAAGCACAAGATCATGAGTTCTTGAAAGTTGAAGGAATGGAGAGCTATATACATTCTGTCATCGGTATAGAAACTTTTACACGAATATTAGAGGATAGAGTTTCAACATTTTCATGAACTAGTGATGAAAGTAGAAGGAATAATGAAGCTCTATTATGTGTGAGTTTGAAAACAGAACTCTCCTAACTAGCAGCCTCAAAATCGCCAAAGTGTTTATCATCCAACTAAACATATGTGAATCGAATCACCTAGAGTCAAAATCTGTTGCAACAAGTTCAGAAAGACACTAGTTATACAGAACTTAAGGATTATATGCACAGACGTTATCAAACCCCATATATTGCCCTTCCTTGATCTTTCTAATCGTGTCTGCTATGCCAACACCACCTGTAACCAAATACGTGTAGACAACAAGATCAAAACTGTGACAACTAGAGCGGGAATGAATCATAGTTAATTGATAGAGACAGTTTCAAATAGCTCAAAGTATGCAAGGGAAATGAGAAGAAAAGGAACTTGCCTAATGAGAGTGCGCTAACAAAGATTGTGAAGGCCAAAATAAAGATGATTACAGATGCTCTACCAACTATGCTAATTATTTTTCGTACGACATTTTGTCCTACCAAGGCAGCAACAGTAGCCACAGCAACAAAATACAGGGCTGCAAGATAGTGATAAAATAGAGTGGTTAAGAAAAGAAAAAAAAACACCAAGACTTCAAGTTTCGTCTTCCAATGAGGAGCTCGATATATAATTGCTCAAGATTTTCACGTTTTCCTTACCATACGGTACTGGAAAGCGTCCTATCAGGTAGTATTGTATTACGGACATGGAGGAGGAGAATATCATCACAAAGGTAGCAGTTGCACTAGAAACCTGCATTTGCAAATTTCTCAATAGCTCCAAGTGGTAATATTTGTTCTCTCTAACATATTAAGTTTTCGAGCAAAACTCAAATACTAAATAAGAAAGTTATGTACTAAAACAAGAGTTATCAGGAGAAACGACAGACGCACCTGAGGAGGAATCCCTAGTTCTAGAAACAACGGACCTAAAATGAATCCTCCACCAAGACCTAGCAGCCCACCAACTATACCAGCCAAAATGCCACAGCAACAGTAAAGAATCAATTGATGGACTTTCCAGGTTATTACATCTTTTCCACTTGACATGACCACCCTCGTTCCCTTATATAAGCAAACTGCTTCATATGCAGAAGCTCCTACAGCAACAGGGACCTGAAAATTAGAAAAATAAATATTCTTAAATAAGAAGCTAATACCTTCTACATTGACAGAAAAGAACAGCTCAAGTCGGTGTAGTAATAACCATAACAAGGGAAGGTGATAATAATGATCCTTCTCATTGAATCATTTTCTCACCAGATATTGTCCTCATAACTCGGCACCTCTAAGCAGTAAATGCTGTTTTTGCCAATTTTGCTCACGATTTTCACAGTCGACTATCTATTGACTAGGAAAAAGGAAGAGAGATATGCATCTATAAAATCTCATTCAGTATGTTTAGCTATAGAAATAGTATAATGTCAGATAAAATACGCGCTAATGTTGATCAGCTTAAGAGATTGAACAAGCTATATGGTGTGATTTAGTTAAAGTAGTGAGAAATATTCTAGAAGCTTCTATAGTTAGTTAAGAAAGTAGTTACAATTGTATAGTCTATAAATATATTGAACTACAATGTAATTGGGTACTTTTGGAGAAAATGGAAAACTCATTTCTATAGATGAAATGCTCTCTTCTCTGATCTTCTTCTTTCTTTTCTCTGTACTTATGTACAATCTAAACCTCCATTAATGGAGTTTTCATGGTATCAGAGCAAGTCGATCAAAGACTAGTTCCGCTGTAAATCATACCACTAGGTGCTCAGAGTTCATTCCTATTCAAAGGAAACTCATAAGGAAGCATCAAAGGTTAAATTCAGCTGCAATCTATATTCTGCAAATGGCAATTGAGACAACTACTGAAGGAACAAGTACTGGAGTCACAACCACATCATCGTTTCCTGTAATTGATCACAATCATCCCCTGTTTCTTCAACACACAGATACACCAGGTAGCTCTCTGATCTCTCTTCAATTAACTGGATCTGAAAACTATGCATTATGGAGTAGATCGTTTAGAATTGGACTGGTAGGACGTAGCAAGTTAGGATTTGTTGATGGAAGATTTCCTAAATCTATGTTCGAACCTGTGTTACATGATCAGTGGGAAAAATGTAATGCTGTAGTTTTATCTTGGATAATGAATGCTGTTCGACCTGGACTTTTAAGTTCAGTTGTCTATGCATCTGATGCTCGTAAGGTATGGCTGGATCTGAGAGAAAGGTTTGATACAGTCAACGGATCTAGGATATTTCATTTACACAGAGAGATTCATACTCTTGCTCAAGGCACAATGACAATTGCTGATTACTTCTCTAAACTCAGGGATCTGTGGGATGAGTATGATGCTTTCATACCTTGTCCCTCATGTCCTTGTCCAGAATCAAGGAAGTTTGGTGAACATTGTGAGTACCAGAGACTTCTTCAGTTTCTTATGGGTCTGAATGAGTCCTATTCATCACCTAGAAGTCAAATTCTTATGATGAGTCCTATACCTTCCTTGAACAAAGCTTATGCTCTGCTTATGGATCAAGAGTGTCAGAGAAATCTAATGAATTCGAGTTCAATGAACTTAGGATCTGGTACAATTGAAGGCACAGTCATGTACAGCAATAGGAATTCAAACTCTCATACAGTTTCAAACACATTTAAAGGAGGTAGTTCTAGTGAAGGTTCTGGTAATATCTCTAGTTCATCTAGTAGTTACAACAGTAGTGGTGCAAGCTCATCTGGTAATTACAAGAATAGAAGGTATTTGTTGCAATGTGAACACTGTGGTTGTAGGGGTCACTCTAAGGAACAGTGTTACAAAATTGTTGGATATCCAACTGACTTTAAGTCAAAAAGAAAAGGACAGACTTCTGGAGCTTATGCTAATCAGGTTGATACACCTCTTAGTATTGGGTCAACTTCCTCAAATGCAGCTCAAACTTCTGGAGGATTTATCACTCAGAATCAGTATCAACAAATTCTTCAGTTACTATCCAGGAATGGAACTGATAACACAGTAGAATCTTCTGCCAAGGTTGCTTCTGTTGATGCAGGTATACATACTTCTGCTCTTTTGTGTTCATATGATGCAGGTGAATGGGTAGTAGACACTGGAGCTACTCATCACATCACATCAAATCTTGACACATTAGACACGAGTAATGTATCTGTTCCTAATGCACATAATAAGGTGTATCTGCCTAATGGTAATACTACTGTTGTTTCTCATATTGGTAGCACATGTATGTTTACAAATCAGTCTGTGTCAAATGTATTATATCTACCTGACTTCAGAGTTAACTTGCTATCAGTGTCCAAGATCACTAAGGAGCTTAACTGCATGGTGGTATTTTATCCTGACTTCTGTGTGTTTCAGGATCTCTCAAATGGTCAGGTGAAGGGGATTGGTAAGGAACAGCATGGACTTTATATACTAAAAGGAGGACCAACTCAAGCTCCAAAGAAGCTGGTGAATAGTAGTAGGAGTCTTGGTGAATTTTTTTTTTTTTGTTAAGTCAAATGATGTATCTGTTCTTTCTGACTCAGTTGAGATATGGCACAGGAGGTTAGGACATGCACCTCTTGATATAATAAAGAGACATGAGTCTCTTAGGACTTTAGCAGAAAAAGATCAATCTCATTGTACTGTGTGTCCTGTTGCTAAGCACACAAAACTTCCATTTCCTTTAAGCTCTACTGTATCTAGTTCTATCTTTGAATTAGTGCACTGTGATATCTGGGGACCCTACAGAGTTCCTACTCATAATGGTAAAAGGTTTTTGTTACAGTTGTGGATGATTTTAGTAGGTATACTTGGATTTTTTTGATAAATTCCAAAGCTGACACTATAGTTGTTCTTAAACAGTTTCTTACTCAAATTAAAAATGTGTTCTCCACAAGTGTTAAAACATTGAGAACAGACAATGGCTCTGAGTTCTTGAGTCACAACTTTCAGTCTGTACTAAGTGAACTTGGTATTGTTCATCAAACATCTTGTGTGTATACCCCTCAACAGAATGGAGTAGTTGAGAGAAAACACAGGACCATTCTAAATATAGCTAGGGCCATCAGATTCCAGGCTGCTATCCCCCTCAAGTATTGGGGTGAATGTGTATCTACTGCTGTCTATATTTTGAACAGGCTTCCTTCAAGGTTACTGGGGTTTCAGTCTCCTTTTGAGAAATTCTATATGCATCCCCCATCCTTGTCTCATCTCAAGGTGTTTGGATGTTTGTGTTATGCTGCTTGTCCTAAAGTATTGGACAAATTATCTTCTAGAGCCATATCTGCTGTGTTTATGGGATATTCTTCTACACAGAAAGGTTATATCCTATTTGATCTACATGCTCATTCTTTTTTTGTAAGCAGACATGTGACCTTTCATGAACACATATTTCCATTCAAACATGTACATGAATCATCTAATCCTATATTTCCAGTTCTGGATCTACTGCTACCTCCTACTGATACTGTGTGTTCAACACCTGCTGATGTCTGTTCTTCACCAACTGACAGTTCTGTTCATAATGAGCCATGTACTGTATCTACAGTTCAGTCACCACAAGTTACTCTACCTGTTCCCTCCAGAAAATCTAACAGAACTAGCAAGCCTCCTTTATGGATGCAGGATTTTGTTACTCAACCCAAAGGCAATATATGTTCCTATCCTCTTGCTGATCAGCTTACATATTCTCGTCTATCTCAGCCCTATCAACATGTACTTAAAGCATACTCAGCTTTGTGTGAGCCTGTGTCTTTTCAACAGGCTGCTGCTGATCCTGCTTGGGTTAAGGCAATGAAGTTGGAGATTGATGCCTTAGAGAGCAATCACACATGGAGTATTGTGGATTTACCACCTGGTAAGAAGACTATTGGGTGTAGGTGGATTTATAAAATCAAATATCTTTCTTCTGGGGCTGTTGAAAGGTTTAAAGCAAGGTTGGTTGCACAGGGGTTCAGTCAGAAAGAAGGTATAGATTACAGTGAGACTTTTAGTCCTGTTGCTAAGATGGTGACTGTTAGATCTGTTGTGGCTCTGGCAGCATCTAAGGGTTGGTATATCTATCAAATGGATGTTCATAATGCTTTTCTTAATGGTGATCTTCTTGAGGAGGTTTATATGGTTATTCCTAGTGGGTTTGCTAGACAGGGGGAGACTCACAAGGTCTGCAAACTACATAAGTCCTTATATGGACTTAAGCAGGCACCAAGGCAATGGAATATGAAGCTGACAGAAGCCTTGTTAGATATGGGTTTCAAGCAGAGTCATTATGATTACTCACTATATACTAAGCACACTGAAAATGACATTGTTGTGATATTGGTTTATGTAGATGATCTGCTTATAACTGGTAATAATCAACAGCTCTTATGCAAAACTAGATTGGATATTCAGCAAAAATTCAAAATGAAAGATTTGGGTGAGTTAAAGTTCTTTTTGGGTATTGAGTTCTCAAGGTCTAATCAAGGCATACTTATGTCACAGAGAGAGTATGCATTAGAACTAATATCTGAGTCTGGCCTAGGGGGAGCAAAACCAGCATGTACACCTTTAGAGATGAATCAAAAGCTCACATCAGTTAAATATGATGAGCATATTAATGAAGGGATAGATGAAGGAGATAGCATATTAACTGACATTACAAAATATCAAAGATTGATAGGAAGGCTCTTATATCTTACTATGACAAGACCAGATATTTCTTTCTCAGTACAAGTATTGAGCCAATTCATGCACTGTCCTAAACAGTCACACCTGAATGCAGCTCTTAGAGTAGTTAGATACATCAAAGAAGCACCAGGCTTAGGGTTGTTAATGCCTGCAGCAGACACTTCTAAACTCACAGCTTATTGCGACTCTGATTGGGGAGCATGTATGGAGACTAGGAGATCAGTTACAGGATACTTGGTTAAATTTGGAGAAGGACTTATTTCTTGGAAATCTAAGAAACAAGAAACAGTTTCAAGGAGCTCAGCTGAAGCTGAGTTCAGAAGCATGGCAGCATGTACAGCTGAGTTAACTTGGTTGATAGGATTGTACAAAGAGTTGGGGATCAAGATAACAACACCTGTGAATATGATTTGTGATAGCAAGGCAGCCATTCAGATTGCAGCTAACCCCATTTTTCATGAAAGAACAAAACACTTTGATATTGATTGTCACTTCATTCGAGAAAGGATTTGCCAAGGCATGCTGAAAACTCAACACATAAACACAAAGGATCAACTAGCTGATCTATTAACCAAAAGTTTGAGTAAGATACAACACATCAGTTTGTTGAGCAAATTTGGAATGAAAAATGTGTTTCAACCATAAAGCTTGAGGGGGAGTGTTGATCAGCTTAAGAGATTGAACAAGCTATATGGTATGATTTAGTTAAAGTAGTGAGAAATATTCTAGAAGCTTCTATAGTTAGTTAAGAAAGTAGTTACAATTGTATAGTCTATAAATATATTGAACTACAATGTAATTGGGTACTTTTGGAGAAAATGGAAAACTCATTTCTATAGATGAAATGCTCTCTTCTCTGATCTTCTTCTTTCTTTTCTCTGTACTTATGTACAATCTAAACCTCCATTAATGGAGTTTTCAGCTAAGCTACACAAATCAATATCATAAGAGTGGAAACTTGCGAACAAATTAGAAGAACCTTGCTGATCATAAGGTTTAGATGGTTATGCAGAAAAAACACAGAGACAGTTTCTTTTACATCTCAAGCAATAAGTACCTGTAAGACGTTTAAAATCCAATATGTCGTTGAACAAGTTGATGTATAAGTCTGTACCCAAAAAATGATAGCTTCTGGTCAGAAATTTAATAGTGCAGGAATATGCAGAAGGCGGTCCCGAAAATGTGAAGGCATTTCAAACAGGCAAGCAATTTAAAGCATAAACCTTGAAGATGTGCAATATGAGGAGAATGATCCACACAGAAATAAGTACGGTGAAATCCTTCCAATACACGTTGTCAACAATTGAGACCTGGAGAAGCTCAAGAAGTCAGCATTAGAGTATAACATTTACCAAAAGGTATTTCAATGCTCAAATAACATGAGGTAATACATGTAAATGAAAATTGGACATTGGCCATGTATAGGTAGTCAAGTAAATTGATAGTGACAAATAGAAAGTAGTCAAGCGAATACAGCCACGGGGTTATAAATCACCTCTGGTGTCTTATACCCTTCATTTCTAACTCTTGGACCTCCGGGTAGGAGTTTGTACGCAACATCTTCAGCACCAGCATCTGTTGCAGTTTCACAATGCCACAGTATTACTAACTGGTCAAATATATCTATTGATACTTACATGATAAAAGTAGAAAATTTAAGCAACTCACTATTAGATGTCAAGCGTCTGGAGACCTCCTGGACGTAAAAGAAGCACGAGTGAACAATTTATTAGAAAAACACATTTCTAATGCACATTACAATCATGAAGAAGGTCCAAGAGACTAACCTTTTTTATTATGGTTTCTTTTTTCCATGTCTCAACACCCTTGAAGAATGACCTAGTTGATGTAACTGCAAGTCTCTTAACCAATCAGAAAAACTACTATCGACAATATGACTAGAACCACAGCTGAATCATCATTACCTATGAAAAGAATGATCAACAAGACTGTAACCATCCACTCAGCAAAAAGAATGTTAAGAACAACTCCAATACTGATCCCTAGCAACAGCATTGGTTGTAAAAGAAGTGCTAGATCATAATCAATGATGGGCAGGTCAAGTATTGGATGCCTTAGCTTGAGGTTATAATAGACAGTTGCCCCTGCTGCACCAGTTATCATACCTGACAAGGAAAATAGAATGCTCAAAGAGAGTGTGGACCAAAACATGATGGTAAATTTTCTTCAGTATCACATAATTCCAAAAGATTTTTTCCCATTTTTTCGCCTTCTCTACAACTAAGCCTTGTGCCAGCTTAAGCGTAACAAGAAGTATTAGCACAAGAAACCATCTAGCATAAACTTGGGAGCTATATCTTACAACAATTCCCTCAACTTAAAAAAATCATACTTGAATCACAAACCAACAAACAAACAAGATAAGCATGATGATTATAAATATTTGATTCTTACATTTTGATATTGCAGTTGATGTTTTTGGATCAAACCCAATGATCAAAGTCAGCATGGGAACAAAGATACCACCTCCCCCAACACCTCCTACACTCCCAAAAGCAGCAGCAAAGAATCCAATCACAGAACCAACAATCACTCTCCACCCGAATTCCAATTCCTGAAATACATAACACAATTGAGTAAGAACATCCACCACAAGGCACAAAAGGTTACGCCTTCAAGCCGTCAATCAAACAGAACAATCCTTACAATAACTTTGATGTTGAAGTATACTTACAGGCCAAAAATGTTGGTAATGCATTTTAGCCTTATGAAGGAAAAGCTTGAATATCTTAAAAAAGGAGCCTGATTCAAAGTCATCATTTGTTCCTCCATTTGCAACAATTTCCTCAGCAGAAACAAAAAGGGCAAAAGCTAAAACAATAACCCCAACTACATATCCTGTCAAAGTCTTCCCAATTTCAGCCATCAATTGGTATATCCCCACTCTATTTTTGCTCCAAATAACCAATACCCTTCTTAAGACAATCAAGATTACAACTTTGACCAAGTCAGTATCATCTAAAAGCAAGTTGAAAACAAGAAATGATAGATCATTACACTTACCCAACTAACTATTATGCAATCTTTTTAAACAATATATTATAAGCATCAACTCCTCCAACCTGATATAGAGTACATTGACTAAGTAAGAAACCTCTAAAAGTGTATTCTTGAAGCAAAAAATCAAGATCCTTGTAAATATTTAAATGGCAACAACTGATTGGACTATATATTATACACTAGAAGAAGCAACTTATGCAATCAATGTTTTTCATACAAATATATTTGACAAAGTCAAAAAACCTGTAAATGAAGTTAAAACTTGAAGCAAGAAATCAAGATTATTGTACCTACCCCAAGTAAAATGTGTAAAGGCAACAACTTTACAGCAATATTTAAAAGCTGAGGCTGATTAGCCAGTTATGTTTAAAGCTACCCTTTTCAAACCTCTTTAATGGTGTATATTTTGGGTTTTGACCTGTTATTTATTTACAACGTTTAATAATACTCGTTCACTATATTATTTTGAGATTTTTAATTATTTGTATGTCTGCTTTATGAAATCTATGCGTAATCTTTACACTTAGTTCCTAATTTATTTATCATTAATTGTACTAATATTTCCATTATGTGTTTTTGTATTTAAGAAGTGATACAGTAAAATTACTCTTTTATTTATAATTTTTTTTTTAAAAATGTAGAATTAATAATGAAGGAGTATTAGTTAGAATGAAAAAGATTATATAGAAAATATGGTAGTACATGTTGTACGTGTTTTAATTATTAGTGGTACCATAAATCAATGCTAAATTAAATGATTAACCAGTGACATCTTGATTTTTTTCCTTTTTCTTAAATGGTGTCATCATAAAGTTATTTAACCTCCTTTTTTATTATTGAGCCATTAATTAGTTTTGTTAAGTAATTTATAAATTTTTTATACTTGTAAAGTGTTCTTTTTATAAGCAAACAATTTATTTTTAAAATTATACGATACATATTATTTAAATATGATAAATTCACTAAGAAATAACTTCAAAACAACAAATCTTAAAATTAATTTCAACATAATAATTTCATTATCACTTGTGTTCACATTAAACAATTACTCAGAGTACCGACAATAACACTTGTGAACATGTGATTTTGAAGCGTAGAATTTGTAATACCGAGTCGTATTTCTTTTAAAATATAAAATTTGATTTACAAGTTTATATTTTATAAAAAAAAATATTTATCATTTTAAACAGTATAAAAAAGGATTCATATACAATATGAAAAGATTATATGAAACAATAGTTAGTTGATGTTAATGTTGACTAGTGATTTTTTATAAAATTACATGTATTTAGAAATTTATAATTACAAACATTTACTTATAAAAGGAACATAGAGATATGTGATTTGTCAATGCAGTACCTTATGATATTTCAGTATCTTATTTATGAACTATGATTGACTCATTTGGTAATATCAGAGAAATTTTGATAATTTTTAAAACTTGCAAGGTTTTTATATGTCACGACCCAACCCGATGGCCCGTGACTAGTGCCCGTTTTGGACACTCACATACAAACCTGTTAAGTATAACCAACTGAAACTAAGACAATATAGAATTTAATCAAATCAAGCCAACCCCAACGCCATATATATATAAAGTGGATCTGTCTCATAAGGAGTTATAACCATTTAACCGTAACAACATACGCGAGCCGACAAGGCCGCCACTATCCAAAGCATACTAGCATACGCAAGCCGACAAGGCTGCCACTACACAATACACAATGATGTACGCAGCCGACAAGGCTGCCCCTGAACAAGCGAACATCCCAAACAAACCATGTCCAGACCATCATCCAAAACATATATATACAACCCACATAATGTCTGCAGACCTCTAAGAGTATAGTAGTGAAACTCAACGGGACAGGGCCCCGCCGTACCCATAGATAAGCAAAAGACTGAGCTCCGGAACAGTGGAGTATAGGAAGTTATGTACCAAAACGACTGGGCTCCGGAACAGTGGAGCTCTCCCAATCAGCTGAGTAGATATCCTAGGCGGAAGGATCACCGAACTATGCGTCTACACCTGCGGGCATGAAACGCAGCCCCCCGAGGAAAGGGGGTCAGTACGGACAATGTACTGAGTATGTAAAGCATAAGGTAAAGATGACAGGATACCAACATGATAAGTCGAAACATGATATCGCTACACATGTACCTTATAAGTGAAAATCATGCATATCTTTAACATATAAGGTGCCCAGCTTCCCTAGTAAGGGACTCGGCAAAATAATCATCATATATATACATCATACGTACCCGGCCCTCTAGTGAGGGACTCGGTGAAATAGTCATCACATCATCTCCGTCATCATCATCATCATAACCATCCTCATCACCAATCATATATATAATATACATACCCGGCCCTCTAGTGAGGGACTCGGTGACATATGCAAGAAACTCCGCACGAACATTACCCGGCCCGGGACTTGGTGAAATGATAAATGACTCTATGCACGAGCAGAACATTATGAGCAACCATATGCAATTAAAATCATTTCTTATAACTCAATAGAACAATTAACGTGAACCAGCAAGGAGTATTACCAAAGATTAACATTTTATCAAGATTATGAACCTTTAACACGATATGAAAACGTAAAATCTCAATGACTCTAAGAAGCTCTACCATAGATATGAGGAATCACCATAGCCTTAGACATAGCCGATATATAGAAGAATAGTTTGTAGAAGCAAGAATATACGTCACCTAGACACTCTAGAAGTAAGTGTCAAACCTGTCCGTCATTCGCTCATTTTTAAAAGTCATGCCAAACAAAGAAAGAAAGGATAGCGTTACATACCGTATAGTCGATCCGCACGACCAATATTTACTGCCCAAGCTATTAATCTATAACAAGCAACAATCGTGCCGCAATTAGATAGACGTCGCGCTTTACCACTTATTGTAAGCTAGCTAATAATCTAACGAAAATCCGGCAGCACTTCCCCTATTTTCCTTACTTCGTCCCAATCCGACAACAACCCAAATTATCCACAGCAATACCAATAACACATATAACCCAACGAATCATATTAAACAGTCCCCCCCAAAACAGCTCCGTCTCGGCAACCATAGTAACGAAACAACGACACACCGAGCGATAACTCGTTTTATAATTCGCAACACATCTACCTTATCGTATTCATCCCTTGGAGTATATACCCATAATCACATTAACATATACATAACTCCAAAATAGAATTTCCCACATTTTGCTTTAATCAAAACAGCCCAAACACTAACACAACACCACTAATCCGATTATGGTTTCCGATCATACTTAGCACAATCAATAACTAAAACGAATTTTCTAAGCTACTGGTCACACCCCCTTCTTAACATTAATGGCTAATTAACAAAGGCATTCTAAAGAATTAACACACCAAGCAAAGAGATTACTAACCAAATTCCTTGAAGCTGCTAGCCGAGAGTTTCATGGCTGGTTTTCTCCTTTTCCATGGCTGCCTAAGCTAAGTTGAAGAAGATGATATATTTGCTGTCATTTCACCACTTCATTCATTATATGAAGTGGACACAGCACCCCACTACACATCCCACTAAGCCTAGCTCCCATTTGATTTCCTTTAATGCCTTGAGTGGTGGGGCCCTCCACTTAATTAATTTAATCCCAAACAGCCACTAATTAATCCCCCACTTAAAGTTAATGACAATCTGATTTTCTTTAATCACTTGGAACTTAAAATAAAATCTCATTCCCCGGACTTACATCGACTAGCTCATGACGCGCACTACGTATAAAAATACGAGGCATAACATTATATTTATAATTTAGATAAATTTTAAAAATCTAAAATATATATCCAAATAATTTCATAAATCATGTCCAAAAATAGCATAAATCATAATTTTTTTGAATTCAAAATCAAAATAGAAAAATATCGTCAAAGGACAATTTTCCCTTGTAAGAGCATTATACATGCCAATCTAAATTAATTCAAACTTATAATATCATCACTTAAAATAAAAAAAGAAGAAGTTATTTTAATAATAAATGCGCCAAACGTGATAAAATAAATAAAATAAAAACTAGACAATATCCGAACTCTGCGGTAGGTTGCTAGCCTTTTTCCTTTCATATTCATTTCAACCAAAAAAAATAAAAATAAAAATTGAGATGGTCACTCAATCTATTTGAATAATTGTTTATTAAAATTCGCTGACATAATTTTCTTATTTAAAATCAAGACTTTAAGAAATAAAAAAATATTCATTTAATTCATTTAATGATCCGTCCTATTTAACTCAATTTACTATAAAATTTAAATTAAATATTAATTTTTTTCCTGTTCCTAAAAAAACAGTGTTTAGAGATATCTCTCTCAATTTAGACAAAATGAGAAATAATAATAAATTTATTTTATTTTTTAAAATAAAAAACTATTTGAAAAAATTATTCTTAAAAATTATGATAAATAATTTGAGATAAAGAAAGTACTATATAAGTCAAATTGGAGATGTGAAAGAGGGAATAATGTTGAATTATTCAGATAGACTCAATAATTATGGGTGAAATCAATATTTTAGGACCATATTTTCTCTAAATTCTGTGGTTATTGTTAACTTCAGTAAATCGAGCTATATCAATGGCGGAAACATTCAACAGAGTAGCTCAGAGAAAAGAAGGAGAACGTATATTTTCATTCTATTGGATTAGGATCAGTACGATTACAATATTTATACACTAATTGCTATATCTAAAATCATGTGCAGCTCATCAACTAACTAACAAACTCTCAATACTCATCCTCAAGCTGGATGTTGCAACAAGTTGAGCATTCCCAGCTTGGTTAACAAGTATACATGTTCTAAGTCCTTTTGTAAGGATATCTGCTTGTTGTTCTTTGGTTCCAATGTGATGAGTCTGTACCATTCCTTCTTTAATCTTGTCCTTCATAAAGTGACAGTCAATCTCTATATGCTTGGTGCGCTCATGAAAAATGGGGTTAGCCGCAATTTGTAGAGCAGCCCTGCTATCATAGTACACATCAACTGGTGCCTTTACTTTAACTCCCAACTCATTAAACAACCCCAATAGCCAAACCACCTCTGAAGTTGCACCTGCTAGGCTTCTATATTCTGCTTTTGTAGAACTTCGTGAAACAGTATGTTGCTTTTTTGATTTCCAAGATATCAAGGATTTCCCAAATTTGATAAGGAAACCTGAAATTGACCTCCTGGTGTTTGGACAAGCAGCACAATCTGCATCACAAAAACAACTTAGTGAATCAGCTGCATCACTACTTAACATGATCCCTAGACCTGGTTCTTGCTTCAAATATTTAACTACCCTTAACGCTGCATTCCAATGTGACCTCTTGGGTGCCTGCATAAACTGACTGAGGGTTTGTACAACAAAGCTTATGCCTGACCTTGTTATTGTTAAGTACAACAACTTCCCAATTATCCTTTGGTATCCTGTTATATTGACAAGTAATGCATCATCCTTATTTCCAGTGCATTCATCATATTCTACCGAAGTAAACTTCTGATTCACATCTATGGGAGTTTTTACTGGTTTTGATCCTCCTAGTCCTAATTCTGATATCATTTCAAGAATATACTTTCTCTGGTTTAATAGGATTCCATCTTTAGACCTCAGGATTTCTATGCCAAGAAAAAACTTCAACTCTCCCAAATCTTTAACCTTGAAGTTTTTGTGCAACACGTTCTTTGTCTCATGTATGACAGCTTCACTAATACCTGTGATCAACATGTCATCTATATACACCAATATAATCACTATGTCATTATCCATTTTTTTGGTAAACATGGAATAGTCATATTTGTTTTGATAATATCCAGTATCTATTAAAGCTTCTGTCAACTTGATGTTCCACTTCCTTGAAGCCTGCTTTAACCCGTATAAAGACTTATTCAGCTTGCACAACTTGCTTTCGCCTTGTTTCTCAAAACCTTGTGGGAGTGCTATGTAAACCTCCTCATCTAATCACATAAAAGAAAAGCATTATATACATCCATCTGACATAGATTTCATCCTCTAGATGCTGCTAGTGCTATAATGGACCTCACTGTAACCATCTTGGTTACAAGAGAAAAAGTCTCATGATAATCAAGCCCCTCTTTTTGACTATATCCTTTTGCAACTAGCCTGACTTTTTATCTCTCTACCTCTCCATTTACCTGATATTTTATCTTGTATATCCACTTAGAGCAACTGGCATTTTTGCCTTTTGAAAGATCAATGATGTCCCATGTATTATTGTCTTCTAATGCCTTGACTTCTTGTTTCGTTGTCGCCACCCATTTATCATCCTTAGATGCTTCTTGAAAATTGTGTGGTTCTAGTATTGCTGAGAAATTAGCCAATATTTTCCTGCACTTTGCAGATAACTTGAGATAAGACACATAATTGGATATGGGATAAGATGATTTACCCTTTCCTTTTGCAATAACATAGTCTTCAAGCCATAATGGTGGTTTAATGGTTCTGTTTGACCTTCTTGGAGCTTGGGCATCTGCATGAGGCTCAATAGTGAGTTCAACTACATGCTCATTTCCCTCATTTGCAGTATGATGAATAGTATCCTTAACATGTTCTATATCATCTTCTGCACATTCCACAACATCATCAATATCATCTTCCATAGCATCTGCATTATCTATAGCATCTTCAGGGCCCTCTATTTCATGACCTACCACAGCATCCACATGATTATGGTCTTCTATATCATGATCGACTAGTTGTGGTGACATATCCTCCCTATCAGGAGATAGAGGATAGACTAATATTCTGCCGGAGGATAAGGAAAATGGAAACAAATGTTCTTTAAAAACAACGTCTCTGCTTACGAAAAATTGCTTAGTAGCACAATCAAGTAACATATATCCCTTTTGGGTGGAGGAGTACCCCATTAAGATAGCAGGAGCCCTTATATCAAACTTATCAGACTTCACTAAGTTAGTGGCATAACCAAGACAACCAAACACTCTTAAATGAGTAAGTGAAGGAACCTTTTTATATAGTAACTCATAAGGAGAATGACCTTTCAAAATTTGAGTCGGAAGTCTGTTCAAGAGATAAACAACACCTTGGATACATTCACCCAGTATGTAGCAGGGATATTGGCTTGAAACTTCAGTGCCCTTGCCACATTCAGAATATGTTTATGCTTCTTTTCAACAATACTGTTTTGTTGAGGAGTATATACACAATTACTTTGATGAACAATACCATAAGTATCAAAAATATCATGACACTGTTTGTTAAAAAATTCAGTGCCATTATCTGCTCTAATAACTTTCAAGACAACATTAAACTGAGTCTTTATTAAGCACACGAAATACTTCAATACAGTGATCACCTCACTCTTCATCTGCAATATGTAAACCCAGGTGTATCTAGTGTAATCATCAACAATAGTGAGAAACAAATGTTTCTTATCATGAGTAGGAGTCCTGTAAGGACCCCAGACATCGAGATGAATCAGTTCCAAAGACTTGACACTTCTAGAAACACTATGAGGAAATACTAATCTACTTTGTTTGGCTAAAGGACATATAGGACAATCTTTAGTTGCAGCAACAGCTGAGTTTTTTGCAACCAGTCCAAGTATGTGCATAGCTTGCAAGGATGAATGTCCTAGTCTTTGATGTCATATCTCAGTAGTTATGGACTCACTTCTGATTCTATGGATCTTAATGCACCATTAATGAAATAGTCACCCTTCAAGCTTTGCTTAACAATGTATAGGCCTCCCTCTTCCTTACCAGTCCCCTTCACCCTGCCATTGCAAAGATCCTGAAAGATGCAAAAATCAGGGAAAAAGGTGACAGAGCAGGATAGACTCTTGGTTAGCTTTGAGACTGACAATAAGTTATACTTGAAGGCTGGCACATACAAGACATTATCCACTTTCATATCTTCTAGAAAATCAGCAGATCCTATATTTGTGATATCAGAAATTCCTCCATTTGGCAAATGGACCTGTTGACTATTAGATGTTGGAAGCTCAACTAAATCTTTTAGCATATTAATGGAACATGCTATATGATGTGTAGCACCAGAGTCTATGATCCAGGCTTTCGAGCCAATTTCAAACAATAAAGAGGTAACAATACCTGCTAAATTGATTTGATGATCAGGAGGTTCCTTCTTTTCATTCAGGAGTCCCTATATTTGCCTGTATTACTCATTAGAGAACCTAGGCCCATTCCTCCCATACAAATGTTGGAGTTGTCAATATTGTTCATCAGTAAATGCAGGTCGACCAGATCCACTAGATTCATCAGACTCGGATCTCTCATTCCCATTCATAACATTGTGTGCTGCAAAATTTTGCTTTTTCTCAAAGCGTGAATTTGATGGTTTCTTATCAAATTGTTGGTGATAAGGCTTCTTCTCAGCATTTGGAGGATATTGTTTCTTTTTAAATTCATCATTAGGAAGCTTGTTTGAATCGTTGGGATGTCCAGGACGACCTATTAGCCAGTAGCAATTATCTTGAACATGGTCATGTTGAGTCCATCCCATTTTTTGGTCAACTTTAGCTATTCAATTACTACAAGCAATTGTTAAAAAGGAATAGTAATTGAAATTGAAAATCAAAGATTTGGTGGTTGGCAAATTGGTAAGATTTGCAATCATTTTTGACTTTGCTATATTTGTCTATGTCATTAGTGACATAGGCATGGTTTTCTCCTTCTATAAATAGAGCATTCTTGCTCATTTGTAGAATACACCAAGTTAGAGAGAAAAACCATTTTGAGAGCAAAGTGAGGTATTCCATAGACTATACAAGAAAATAGTCTGTGAAGAAAAATAGAGTGTGAGTGATATTTTAGTAAGACGGAAACCAAAAGAGTGTTGTTCCTTTTGAGTGTGTAGTAGTCACTTTGAGTATTGTATTCGTGACTACACAGTGTAAAATTCCTTACTATAGTGATATCAGTTGCTCCTCTTGGCCCGTGATTTTTTCCCTTATTCAGAAGGGTTTCCACGTAAAATTCTTGGTGTCATTATTTTCCCATTTTTATTTCCATTACTTTTACCATATATATTTTTGTGTTTGTCCGCGTTTTCCCAACAAACTGGTATCAGAGCCAAGGTTTTATCTGAGTATGCTCTGTGGTTGCAGCACAGTCTGAACTTCCACATCAGAAAAGATTTACTTTGATTTGCTATAACTATATTTTTTGGGGAAAACAATGGAAGCCAACACAAGTAGAATGGTTACTTTGAATGGTGTTAATTATGCCATTTGGAAGAGGAAAATAGAAGATCTGCTTTATGTTAAGAATTTTTACAAACCAGTATTTACCACTGTAAAGCCTGATAATAAAACAGATGAAGAGTGGAATCTGTTGCACAGACAGGTTTGTGGATTCATTAGGCAATGGGTCGACGATAATGTGTTGAACCATATTTCTGGGGAAACACATGCTCGAACCCTATGAGAGCATCTTGAAAGTTTGTATGCTTGAAAGACTGGCAACAACAAAATATTCTTAATAAAGCAGATGTTGAGTTTGAAGTATCATGATGGTTCTCCAATGACAGACCATCTGAATAATTTTCAAGGGATTATGAATCAATTATCTGCTATGGGCATCAAATTTGATGAAGAAATTCAAGGCTTGCTTCTACTTGGTTCCCTACCAGACTTTTGGGAAATATTTAGAACGTCATTGTCAAATTCTGCTCCGGATGGTGTGATCTCTATGGATTCCGCCAAGAGTAGTGTCTTGAACGAAGAGATGAGAAGAAAAACTCAAGGTTCCTCTTCGTCGGATGTCTTGATAACTGGCCCCAGGGGGAGAAATAAAACTCATGGTTCTCAGTATAGAGAACAAAATAGGAGCAAATCCAAAGGCAGACTTAAGGATATTGAGTGCTATCATTGTGGCATGAAAGGGCACACAAAGAAGTTCTGCAGGAAGTTGAAGAGGGAGAACAAAAACAAAGAGGAAACTAAAGAAGATGGCAATAAAAATTGCCTAGCCACCGTCACCACCGAAGATCTTGTTATAGTTCTTGATGCATACATGATAAATATTGCTTGTGATGAGTCAAGCTGGGTTGTGGACACTGGTGCCGCATCTCATGTGACATCAAGGAAGGATTTTTTCTCTTCTTATACTCCTGGTGATTTTGGAACCTTGAGTATGGGTAATGAGACTGTTTCTAGGGTGGTTGGTATTGGTACAATTTGTTTGGAAACTAGTGTTGGAACTAAACTAGTTTTGAACAATGTGAACATGCTCCTGATGTTCGTCTGCACCTAATTTCTGTTGGTGTTTTAGATGATGAAGGATATGTTAGTATCAACGGTGATGGAAAATGAAAGCTCATTAAGGGTTCCTTGATCGTGGTTCGTGGTAACAAACGTCGTGGTCTATACTGGACTACAGCCTCTGCTTGTGTTGATATGGTGAATGCGGTTGAGAGCGATAGCTCTTCAACATTATGGCACAAGAGGCTTAGCCACATCAGCGAGGACTTAATGTTCTAGCCAAGAAGAAATTTTTGTCAAATTTCAAAAGTGCTAAATTAGAAAAGTGTGAGCACTGCTTGGCTGGTAAACAAAATAGAGTTTCCTTTAAGTCCTACCCTCCTTCGAGAAAGACAGAGTTGTTTGAGTTGGTGCACTCTGATTTATGTGGTTCAATGAAGATAAAGACATTAGGTGGTGCACTCTACTTTGTCACTTTCATTTATGATTGCTCGAGAAAACTTTGGGTCTATGTCTTGAAGACTAAAGACCAAGTGTTAGGTGTCTTCAAGCAGTTTCAGGCTTCAGTTGAAAGAAAAACTGGAAAGAAACTGAAATGCATTCGTACTGATAATGGTGGTGAATATTGTGGACCATTTGACGAATACTGCAAGCATCAAGGTATTAGACACCAGAAGACTCCTCCCAAGACTCCTCAGCTTAATGGTTTGGCTGATAGGATGAACAGGACCTTGATGGAAAGAGTTAGATGTTTGCTTTCTGAAGCAAAGTTGCCGAACTCATTTTGGGGTGAGGCTTTATTGACCGCTGCACATGTTATTAATTTATCTCCTGCTGTTGCTTTGCAAAGTGATGTACCAAATAGTGTTTGGTATGGAAAGGATGTTTCCTATGACCATCTGAGAGTCTTTGGTTGCAAAGCTTTTGTACATGTGCCGAAAGATGAGAGGTCAAAGTTAGATGCCAAGACAAGGCAATGCATCTTCATTGGATATGGCCTAGATGAATTTGGTTACAGGCTATATGATCCAATTGAAAAGAAACTTGTGAGAAGCCGTGATATTATTTTCATGGAGAATCAAACAATTGAAGATATTGACAAAGCGGAGAAGGTAGAATCTTCAAGTTTTGATGGTATAATTCATCATGATGACGTTCCTCACACAAGTGTGCATGATGTTGTTGGGCTTGATAATCATGGTGACGCCCAGAATCATGTATCAAATCAACATGTTGATGTTGATAATAACAATGATATTGTTATTGATAATCCTATTGCTCATGAAGTTGTGGACGAATCAAATATTCTGCTTCGGAGGTCCACAAGACAGCGGTTTCCTTCCTCCCGTTATTCATCCAATGAGTATGTGTTACTCACTGACGGGGGAGAACCTGAATGTTATGAGGAGGCCATGGAAGATGAGCACAAGGATCAATGGATTGAAGCCATGCAAGATGAGATGAAGTCTTTGCATGAGAACCACACTTATGAGTTGGTAAAATTGCCCAAGGGGGCATGAGAGCTTTGAAGAACAAGTGGGTGTTCAAAGTTAAAGTTGAAGAACACAACTTGAAGCCCAGGTACAAAGCTAGATTGGTTGTTAAGGGATTTGGTCAAAGGAAGGGTATTGACTTTGACAAAATATTTTCTCCTGTTGTGAAAATGTCCTCGATTCGCACAGTTCTAGGTTTGGCTGCTAGTCTTAATTTAGAGATTGAGCAGATGGATGTGAAGACGGCTTTCCTTCACGGTGACCTTGAAGAAGAGATTTATATGGAACAACCTGAGGGCTTCAAAGTAGAAGGTAAAGAAAATTTTGTGTGCAAACTCAAAAAGAGCCTTTATGGCCTAAAACAAGCTCCTAGACAGTGGTACAAGAAGTTTGAATCTGTTATGGGGGAGCAAGGCTATAAGAAGACTTCTTCAGATCATTGCGTATTTGTACAAAAATTTTCTGACAGTGATTTTATCATCCTCTTGCTGTATGTGGATGATATGTTGATTGTGGGCAAGAATACTTCCAAGATTGACGAGTTGAAGAAAGAGTTGCGGAAGTCTTTTGCTATGAAAGACTTGGGTCATGCCAAACAAATTTTGGGCATGAGAATTACTCGTCTCAGAGATGAAAGCAAGATTTATTTGTCCCAGAAGAAGTACATTGAACGTGTACTAGAGCGCTTCAATATGAAGAATGCTAAGCCTGTTAGTATACCTCTTGCTGGTCATATGAAGTTGAGCAAGAAGATGTGTCCTACAGCTAGGGAGAAAAAAAAGAGAACATGGCCAAAGTTCCATATTCCTCCGTCGTCGGAAGTCTAATGTATGCAATGGTGTGCACTAGACCTGATATTGCTCACGCAGTTGGTGTTGTGAGCAGATTTCTCGAAAATCCGGGAAAAGAGCATTGGGAAGCTGTGAAGTGGATACTCAGGTATCTTAGAGGAAGCTCAGATGAATGTTTGTGTTTTGGAGCATCAAATCCAATCTTGAAAGGCTATACAGATTCTGATATGGCAGGTGACCTTGATAACAGAAAATCCACTACTGGATATTTATTTACTTTTTCAGGGGGAGCTATATCATGGCAGTCAAAGTTACAGAAGTGTGTTGCACTATCTACAACTGAAGCTGAGTATATTGCGGCTACTGAAGCCGACAAGAAGATGATATGGCTAAAGCGATTTCTTCAAGAGCTTGGTTTGAATCAGATGGAGTATATTGTCTATTGTGACAGTCAAAGTGCAATAGACTTGAGCAAGAACTCCATGTACCATGCAAGAACAAAACACATCGACGTCAGATATCATTAGATTCGTGAGGAAGTGGAGAGTGAATCATTTCACGTCAAAAAGATCCACACAAGTGAAAATCCTGCAGATATGCTGACCAAGACGATACCGAAAGACAAGTTCGATTTATGCAAAGAATGTAGGTATGAGCTCTCTCTAAAGAAGATGAAGATACCTTCTTCCAGTAAATGGGACTGGAGGGGGAGATTTGTTGAGTCCATCCCATTTTTTGGTCAACTTTAGCTATTCAATTACTACAAGCAATTGTTAAAAAGGAATAGTAATTGAAATTGAAAATCAAAGATTTGGTGGTTGGCAAATTGGTAAGATTTGCAATCATTTTTGACTTTGCTATATTTGTCTATGTCATTAGTGACATAGGCATGGTTTTCTCCTTCTATAAATAGAGCATTCTTGCTCATTTGTAGAATACACCAAGTTAGAGAGAAAAACCATTTTGAGAGCAAAGTGAGGTATTCCATAGACTATACAAGAAAATAGTCTGTGAAGAAAAATAGAGTGTGAGCGATATTTTAGTAAGACGGAAACCAAAAGAGTGTTGTTCCTTTTGAGTGTGTAGTAGTCACTTTGAGTATTGTATTCGTGACTACACAGTGTAAAATTCCTTACTATAGTGATATCAGTTGCTCCTCTTGGCCCGTGATTTTTTCCCTTATTCAGAAGGGTTTCCACGTAAAATTCTTGGTGTCATTATTTTCTCATTTTACTTCCACTACTTTTACTATATATATTTTTGTGTTTGTCCGCGTTTTCCCAACAGGTCACCCTTGCCACAATAATCACATTTGATGAAGGGCTTTTTGCCTTTGTATGAATGAATCTTACTGAATTGCATAGCCATGGGTTCTCCTTTACCCGTCAAAGCCGGAAAAGGGCACGATCTCTCACTTTCGTCCTCACTGAGCATAACATAAGCTTGATTTAGTGAGGGTTCAACGGTTTTCAACAGTAGTTGGCGACGTACTTGGTCATATGACTCATTCAATCCACTAAGAAATTGAAGCAATCGTTGCCCCTGTAAATGTTCAATATACTCTTTCGGTTTTGCGCAATCGCAACCAGGTGCAGGCACTAGAGCATCAAACTCAGCCCAAAGCTCTCTCAGCTTAGTGAAATACATAGCAATCGAATTTGTGCCCTGCGAAAGTGTAGCAATTTCCCTATGCAATTGGAAAATTTGAACTTTGTTTACCTTATCAAATCGCTGCTTGAGGTCCTCCCAAACGTGATGTGCATTTGAAGAATATATGATTCTACTGAGAAGAGACGCAGAGACAGTATTCATTATCCATGATAAAACGATTGCATTACAGGTATCCCAATCTTCATGTAATTCTTCCCTAAATTGATCCTTTCTGCAATTTCGTGTGACGAAGCCCAACTTGCGTTTAGCTTGCAACGCAATTGTCATAGATCTACACCACAAACCATAATTTTCCGATCCCTTTAATTTCGTAGGAATTAGCACCGATCCTGGGGTATCGGAAGGATGAACATACAGTGGATGATTATTGGTGTTTTTTTCAGCAATCGATTGAGATTGTTGATTAGCAACTGTTTCTGATCGCGACTCCGGCATCTTTTGAAGAACACGATCAAGTTGATCTAATGATTGACACGTGATCCCAGTCACGACTGCTCTGATATCATGTTAACTTCAGTAAATCGAGCTACATCAATGGCGGAAACATTCAACAGAGTAGCTCAGAGAAAAGAAGGAGAACATATATTTTCATTCTATTGAATTAGGATCAATACGATTACAATATTTATACACTAATTGCTATATCTAAAATCATGTATAGCTCATCAACTAACTAACAGACTCTCAATAGTTATATATTAAATATATGCACCATATAAATCATATCCACTAAAAGGAATTTTGAGATCAGATTGCATAGATTTAATTTTTTGATACCCTACTACTTATCTTAATTAATAAAAATAAAATCCGATTTATAGGTCTAATTTGATAACCTACTTACCTGAATTTTTATAGTTCTTTGGAGTTGTTGGTTGGACAAATAAAATATAATGTCAACATTAATCTTGCATAGATAGCTATGTTTAATAATCTAACGCCTAACTTTATGCATGGCTTTTAATTGACACTAAAAATATTTTGAATATTCTAATACAAAAATATAAGATGAAAGTAACGAATATCAAAATTTGTCGAGAATATATATTTTTTATTATATTTAGTGAGTAGTTTTTCGAAATTAGTTGACTTGACAATAGTTATATATTTGAAAATGTAGTATAATCTTGAACTTAAATTTTTTAATAAGATACATGTCTCTCATTAATGTGCGCTTGACGAAATGTAGGAAGGGGTAATTGAGGGGAGTCAAATCCTTGTTTATGAATTATGATTGACTCAGTTGGTAAGATTGGAGAAATTTTAATCGTTTTTAAAACATGTGAGGTTTTCATATTTATAAATTAAATACAATTTAATAAGGTCCATAAATAGCGTAAATCATTATTTAACTTTTTTGAATTCGAATCCAAAATAGAAAATATCTTGTCATGGAACAATTTTTTCCTTGAAAGTGCATTATACATGCTAATCTTTAATTAAAGAATAAGCTCCTTATTTGGATTTTCGCAAGTGCTTGAAGCTGAAATCTTTAATTAGGAATAATAGGATTTCATCAATTTCATTAACCCATTGCATAATAATTCATTAAATATCACATCATTTAAAAAGTTATACTATTATTGGTTGTATAAATAATTAGTTTATTATTAATTAATGTTTAAAAGAAATTTTAACTTTAAAACACTTAAAATAAGTTGATTCAAACTGGTTCATAATCTCTTACCGCATAAGAAAATTATTAGTTGTTTTAATTTTGAAATAATTATTATTAAAGATAAAACGAAAAAAAATTGATTTTATCTTACACTTTTAAAAAATAATAAATAATTTAAAATACTTACGATAAATAATTTGAGACAAAAGAAGTATATAATTCCTTAAATAAGAAGTCAAATTGGAGATGAATTTTTTTGATGGACTCAATAATTAAAGGTTTAATTAATTTTTTAGGACCATATTTGCTCTAAATTCAGTGGCTGTATCAAATATTATCCACCATATAAATCCTATCCACTAAAAGGATTTTTGAGATCAGATTGCATTTGACCCCACTTTCATAGATTTAATTTTATGATACCCTACTATTGATCTTAATTTATAAAAATGAAATACGATTTACAGGCATAATTTGATAGCTATTGACCTTAATTAAAACAAACCCCACTGACTTATTTGATTAAATTTGTATACTATATTTAACTAGTTCTTTAATTTGGAGTTGTTGGTTGGAGGAATAAAATATAATCTCAGCAAGTCAGCATTAATGTTGCATAGATAATGATGTTTACTAGGCTTTGGCCATGCGATATCATATCACAATATGATATCGTAAGATGGAATTAGCGTTTGGACATGCGATTTTACGCTGATTCCATCTCATGATTCCATATTCTTCAAAAATAATGATATGGAATCATAAGGGAATACCATATAATAATTTGAGATATTTTAATACAAAAATTGATCCACGAGTTTATATTTTATTAAAAAACAATCTCACATTTATATCTACAAAACCATTTATTTCACATGTGAATAAAATTTATAATCACATCATTACTTTTTAAAATTTATTATTCTCACCGATATAAAATTTATTATTCTCACCAATATATAGCCACTGTAACTCACACTTCACGATTGTTGAGTAATAAAATCTTGAAGAACCCGTGAAATGTGTTCTATTTTTATTCAAATATATTGATGAGAAGTGAAAGTTAGCTTGAAGCTAGATTGAAATAATTATTTAAGTGGAGAACAAATAACTTTGTAATAATTTATTACGCTATTTTATAGGTTTTTGTTTATTTGATAAGAGTGAATAAACAATTGGGACTATTTTAATAGTTTTAGAACTTATGGAATTTTTATGTTTATGAGAAGATATACAACACCAACATTTCATACCGCATGTCCAAACAAACTTTAATTTCATCTCATGATTCCATATCATCATACCATATCATGATTCCGTCCTGATATCATATCGCATGACCAAACAGTCCCTTAGTATAAGGACGAGAAATAATAATCTTACGCCTATCTTTATGTATATATGCCTTGTAATTGGCGCGAGATTAAAATAATTTGAACATGTGAAGAGGACATGCATAGACGAGACATTTGTGAGGGGTGTTAGATGTTGGTTATAAAGAGTATGAAAAAGACAAAGGTACGTCAAATAAGTATTTAAAAGAAGAGATAAGACATGATATATATAAATAATATGATACAATTTTAGGTTATTGACACATAACCTTACATAGAAAGGTCTGGAGGACACATATTATGATAGAGATTAGTATGTAATGTAGTCCTTGATCTTTTTAGAGTGGTTTGGTTTTGTTACTGTACTAATTGTATTATTGTTGCTTTTATATATATATATATATATATATATATATATATATTTCATTGTTTATTACTTATTTTGTCAAGTACTAGTTGTATTTTTATTATTATTTTCAGTATTGTTACTATTGATTATATTTTGATAATCACATTATTTTATTATTATTTTTGTTCTCTTTTAAATAGACTTAATTATAATATTTTATTAATATCTTCTATATTTTTCTCAATCCTCTTCTTGTTAATTACTTGCACTTAGAAATCGAAATTTTTTCAAAAATATCCTCTCTATCTGTACGCGACAGTGCCATGTCTGAGGATGAAATGGTTGTGATATTGATTGAACTAAAGTGAAAACATTTTCAAGTGTCCCCACTCTAAAATCTTAAGTGGACCTCATAATCCTTGCTTTTTAATTCTTTCAGTTTGTCACCATATATTTTAGTAGACATCTTTTTCTTTATTTTATCAATCAAATCAAACGTTTTGGATTTTTGTGTTTTTTTCTTTCGTGCATTTAGTTGATCATAAACCACAATAATGACATGACATGTTTAAATTAAAGCTCATAATTTATTAGGCATAATATATAAATACGTTTTTTTACTTGAATTCATTTTATATTTATGTTCTTCTTTACCTCGAGGAACTCGGAATTTTTATGCATACAAGTATTTTTATTGGAGCGTTGATGTAAGTGCATAAAATAGGAATTTAAACTTATAGAAACTTGAACAAGTAGCTTAGACACATAAGTCCTTGGTGACATAATACACGTAGGATATCACGTGAGACGTAAAGTGTCAGGTAGAATGACACACAGGACATGTGTATTTATTTGTTCAAATTTGTATAGATTTAAACGTCTACTTATACATATCAAAATTGAAGGACATAAATTTGAATTAAAAGCCAAGTTAAAAAATATATTCATGTATTATGTCAAATTAGTATATATGACTTCAAACTCTGAACTGTTTTTTGAAACATAGAGCTAATTAGAGGAAGAAATATAAGTATTGAGATTTGTAGGTATAGTTTAATTAAGAGGGTCATGTGAATCTCAAAGAGGGCACTTGATTATAAGGATAAAGAGATAGTAATTACTGGATAAAATATAAAATTATTTTATTCGTATTTGATTAAATTTTGATTTCGATACAAGTAATTTTGGAATATTTCTATCGTAATTGTATTAATTTTTTTTATATCACCTTCAATGCAAAATAGTAATTATGTTGTAACTTTTTTTTGGAAAAAAATATTTTTTTTATATCATATTCACTAAATAATTAATTTTGTCATAATAATCACACTATTGTACTAGTATAATTTGTTCACAAATCAAACAACCAGAATAATTTGTTCACAAATCAAACAATCAGAGGCGAACCCAGGATTTAAAGGTTTTGGGTGCATCAATATAAACATAGCTCAAATATAAGGTCTAAGTTAAACTTAAAATAAAAAATAAGCTTAGGCGGGATTCAAACCCTGGTCTAGAGGGTGGTATCTCTACCTTCTACCAATTGCCAAGAGCAATTCTATGTTTTTTATGGGTGCACTGTTGACTGTATCTTATTTTCTACCAGTTTTTCAAAATAAATATACATATATACGTATGAGTTTTTTGGAAGTTAACGGATGCACGTACACCATCACGGCATAGGGTGGGTCCGCCCCTGAAAACAACCCATCAGGTTGTGTATTGTAGATGAGAGAAAGTTACTGAAAGTATTTCCTTATTTTTGCTCTTTATGTTCAAATAATTATTTATTTTTTCATTTTCAATAACAATAGTGTTTGAATTTTGCATTAAAGTTAAATTATTCCATTGAGTAGTTAGTAGTTAATACTTTTCTCCAATATATCTACTCCATTGAATAGTTTTATCTACCACAACTTAAGAGAAATTAGGGAGAGATACCATATCATTATTTTTATATTTATATTCTAAAAAAATTATCCAATTTCCATAAATTTCAGTATTTCACCTACTTCATCAATAGTAGTCTGACGTACCCTTATCTTTTTTTTTAATATACAAATGTAGATGTGTAGTTTACTTACCAATAGTTCTACAAATTGCAATTGTATACCGAAGATGTATCACATATTCTGTTAATCACACTTTCCCTTAAGTTTTTTTTAATCTGCAACTTACTATATATATTTTCCTAATTTATGTTATAGTCAATCTCAAACCTTGTTTTCCTTATTTTATCCGCCGCAAAGGCCATCGCCATTTTATATCGAATAATTTTGCTTTTAATTATATCTCTTCTAAGATGCTCACACATCCATCAGAGCATCCTTTTTTCATATCTCTAATCACTTTCCTTTGTCTCTGTTACTTACATTTTCTGAACGTGAACTTGCCAACACTATACCCCATACAATAGTGAGCACTCTGCCCCCATCACTCTGTAAAACTTACCTTTAAGACTTGACAACACATTCTTATCGCACAATACCTTAGAGGCGAACTTTCAATTTCACCTACCCCGATCTAATACTATGTGCTATCTCATTGTTAATCGCCCGGTCTCCTTGAATTACAGGCCCAAGACAGTCAAAACTTTATCTCTTGGGAATTATATAACTAGTGAATTGATCCTCACTTTCACCTCAATAATATAATGTGTCACATCACTGAACTTGCACTCCAAATATTTTATCTTAATCCTACCTAACTTGAAATCTTTAGACTTCATAGTCTCTCTCCAAACTTCCACCCTATCATTAACTCCACTGTGCGACTCGTCAATCAATATATATGTCATCTCGGAATAACATATATACACCACGACACATGTCCTTGAATACATCTTGTCAATACATTCATTACTAAGACCAAAAAAAAAAAAAAGTGGGCTTAGGATAGATCACTGGTGCAACCCCATCATGACCACAAAGTGCTCAAAATCACCTCTTACTATCCTAACTCGAGTTTTGGCTCCATCATACATTTTTTTAATAGTCCTAATGTAAGCCACATACATGTACACCTCTAGGCATCAAACATCTCTAAAGTATCTTTCTAAATTTAATAAACACAATGTGTAAGTCTTTTTTGTCCCTATACTATTCCAACAAATATCCTTATAAAATGAATGAATGTCTTGAAAATATTTCTCCCAAACTTTTTAAACAAAGACAAAGTTAAGATCAAAAATATTTTTTTCCTAATTTACTTATTTTAAATCAATAACATTGTCATTATAATTGCAACATGCATAACAATCTCATTTTATTCATAATCTGATTCAACAAATTTAGCTGAAATTGATGTACATTGATTAGGTACAAAAGAATAAAGCTAGGATGGAAAATTCCATAGAGGAAAAACAAAAACAAAAAATAGCTATTCTAAGCCACATGGCTAATCTCCCATTAGATGTTTTGCTCGACCAAAAATCAACAATCAAAGGCAAATAGGGTGGGGACTAAAAATAAAACTATTCTTTTATGATTATAATGCAATAAAATCTTTTGATATTCGATGAAACAATTGTTGTTTGTCTTACTTTTTAATATAGGAAAATTATATATAATAGCAAATTATTTATTTAAATTAAATACTATAATTATAGTTTGATTTAATTGTACCCCATAGCAAACTATTGTTATTTCGCCTCTCTTCTGGTGAATCTCGCTCGCCACTCTCGTTCTCTCCCTCGCCTCTCTCGCTTTTATACAAACGCAATTTATAAAATGCGTTTGTGTTTGTGTAAATCGAGATAATATTGTATATATACATACATTTTCGTTCCCCTCTCTCCCTTCTCCTAGATCTCGCTTGCCACTCTCTCGAATTCGCTCACTCACTCTTCTCTCTCACTTTATACAAACACAAATGTATATATTGTGTTTGTATTTGTATAAAGCGAGAGAAAATTAAATATACAAATACAAATGCATATATTTTCGTCCTATGCACTTATGATTATACAAATACAATTTTGCCCTGCCCAATTTTCTTTGTCTTTCTCTCTTTGTTGCTTTATACAAATACAAATTATACAATTGATCTTTTGTATATGTATACCGAAGTAGATTATACAATTACTTTCTTTTGTATATGAATAACAAAATTATACAACTTTTTTTTTTATATGTATAGCGAAATATCATATTTATATTTGTTATGGAGCATAATGATGCAAACTATATTTATAACATACAAATATAATTTTTATGTTTGCTGTTACTTTTTTAATATTCATTCACTTGATTAACTCTTTAAATTTATTTCAATTCAGTAAATCAAGTAAAGAATATTTTTAAAATTATTCATACTTCAGATGAAATTAATAATTCAAATCGAGTTTAAGAGTGTGTTTGGTATGAATGAAAATATTTTCCCAATTTTTTAATATTTGGTTGGACAAAAGTAATCTACTCATTTTTCTCAAAATTAAGGAAAATGACTTCCCTTCAAAAATTAAGGAAAACATTTTTCAAAACTCTCCTCCAATTTCAAATTACATTTTTTTTTTGAGAAAAACATCAATTTTAAAAAAATATTTTCAATTTCAAAGATTTATTTTTTCACCCGATCCCTGACCCCCCAACCGGCCAGCCCCCCCCCTCCCCCAAAAAGTTAATTTTGTTTTTAAAAATACTATAAACTTCAAATTTTTATTTTTAAACTCCTACCACCCCCACCCACCCCCTACCTCCAAAAAAGTTAATTTTGTTTTTTAAAAATGTTATCAACTTCAAATTTTTATTTTTTCACCCCCTAACTACTAGCACCCAAAAAATAATAATTTTGTTTTTCAAAAATATTTTCAATTTCATAAATTATTTTCTACTTTAGTAAAAATAAAAGATGTCTCTCAAAAATATTTTTCATTCATAAATCAAACACTAAAAATCATTTTTGAAAAATATATTTTACTCACCAACCAAAAATAAAAAAATAAATCAAAAATCTATTTATTTTCCAAGAAAATATTTTCGATAGAAAACATTTTCCTTCATATCAAACATACCCTAAAAGTAAAATAGAAAGCAAATGTCACGTGAGTAAATAAAAATCTGGAGCAGTTAAAACTTTTATTAGAACGGACACCTACCTACCGCAACTCCACCTCCGTTTCAACATTTCCCACACATTCAATTTCATCATATTGAAAATTGCAAAATCATCAAAATTCTACAGTATGATCATCTCTATTGTTCAACGATCAAATTCAGCTTGTTTCTGACTGAGTTATAGTAATTGTTGCTGCTGTAATTGTGTGGTCAATTAGGTAATCGATGATAATTGTGAAGGATTTGATTTGAAAAAGCTCAAAAAATGAGCACCGAAAGGCAATCGGTGACTGTTCGGGACCTTGTTGAAGAAGCTAAGAAGAGAGTTGTTTTCTTAATCATATGTGCTATTGGACTCTCCTATCTAATGTCTCGTGAGTATTCATTTTTTTTCTATCGCTATTGTAGTTTTACCCTAATCATCTCTCCCTGCGGTTTATACAAGGTTAAAATTATTATTTTTTGTGTATATACGTAGTAGATATTGAATTTCTTTGTGTATTTACTTTTAAGTAGTTTTGATTCCTGAAAATCCTGGTTCCGCCGCTGCTGAGGGCCTACCTTGTGTAGATGTACTTGAAGTAAGGAGTTGATTGATTTGAAAGCTTAGACTAGTGTATGACATTCCATACAAATCTTTCTGATCCAAGGTCTTTCTTGTACAAGTAGGATGGATTCTAAGGTTACTTATTTTGGTTGTGATGAGGATTTTAATAATGTATGCTAAGTATGTAACTGTAGAGTGGCTCATTTAGGCCTCCCTCTCCTTTTTGACCTTGCAAATTCTATGCTTTCCATTAAACTACTTCAGTAAGGAGAGAGAAATGCAGCTTCTTTGGTGGTTTGAATGTGCTACAATGAGCTCATGTGACTCGAAAGGCCCAAGAATCAACGTGTGACTGCTGAAACTAGCTATGAAATGACAATGTAGGATCACTTTAATCGAAAATTCCCTAGAAGACTTTATAAACTAGCTAAATCATTAGAGGAATGAGTTACTAAATGTAGATGTTATAAACTTGGTAAACCAAAGAAGGAGAACAGAAAAGAATTGCTGCTTACGTATATTGACCTGTATCGGCTCGATCTGCTGGACTTTGAATTTGCTACCTTGTGTGAATTGGGTTGTTACAATGTTACCTTGTAAGAGCACTTTGACGGAGGAGTGCACCCAGTTAACAATAGGATTAGATTCCTGACCACAGGTGATTGATTATTTGTCTTAAAAAAACATTTATTATGTCTAAATTGTTAATTTTGAACTCAATAACTCGAAAGGACTAAAATCCCGAACCCATAAGTTTCAAATCCTGATTCCGCCTCTTCTGATCACACAAGTTTATTCATTCAAAATGTGATCAACTTCCTGCTCGTGTATCAACGTGTGCTGGTTGTTAGCTAGATAAATATGATTTCTACCAAAACATACTACATGCTGAGGAAAGTACTAGGGATCCCATGCATGTTGATAGAAAGAAATTCAAGAGTTCTCTCTTCACTAGAAGGAATCCTGGGCAAAAAAATAAAATGAAGTAGTTGGAAAAAGGTCAGATCTTGTATGTTACTCCCTTCTATAACCTGAGCTGGTATGCAAGCGAGGCTTGATGCACATGCCATCCAAAGTTTAATGTATTTTGGGTCTCGGTATCCAAGGAAATGAGGAGATTGACGATGATGTGACACATCATATTAATGCAGTGTAGATGAATTGGAGGCTTGCATTTGTAGTATTGTGTAATAAGTAGGTGTTACCAAAACTTAAAGGCAAGTTCTACAGTGTAGTTGTTCAACCAACTATATTGTATGGGGTAGAGTCTTGGTCAAGCAAGAACTCTCACGTTCAGAAGATGAAAATTGTAAAAATGAGGAAGCTGCGGTGGATGTGTGGGAACACTAGGAGAGATAGGATTAGAAATGAAGATATCCAAAACAAAGTAGGAGTGACCTCAATGAAATTGTTCTTGATTTGCGCTAGACCATGCATAGATACTATTGATGCTTACGTTATGATCTAGTGCTTTTGCTGTCACATACTTTAACTCTATGTGAAAACAGAGATTGAGAAGATAATAATTACTAATAAAATGTATGGAGTTCGGTAAATTGTTGAACTTATACAGCGCTTGTCGAGTATAGCTCCTAAATCTACATTCAATCTTTTTTCAATCTTTTGATACAAAGCCTTACCAACAATATTTTTCTCTCTTCTTTTTTTAATACACCACTCGGAAAAACAGCTTGCTAAAAGTAGAATAGAGCTTGTGAGATGGTTCAGATGTATTGTATATCTTCTTCTTTCTTCAGTGACCTTCTTATAGAGGTGGATGATTAGACTGAAGGTCTTTTTTTAGAAGAGATGACAACCCAAGAGATTTGATCCTTGGAGAAAAAAGGAGGGTCCTGTTTCAAGAATAAGGTCTTTATTGACTTTCAATCAATTAGTCCATTGATCAGCTTTGTGGAGCGATTCTCTCCAAGCGAGATTTAGGGACTCCAAATGAAATCTGCATCTTGGTCTGTGTCATGATTTCTTCTTTATTGATGGGTTCTTGATAGCTTACTTTTGAGTTCTCCTTGATTTGTGATGGTATCAGTTATTTTTAATAGTTTCCTTTGATTGATGAGATAAGAGGTCTTCCCGTTGATTCTAATCAACTTACAACTTGCTTGTTGGGATCTTCCTGTTGATTGTAATCAACTTACAGCTTGCTTGTTTCTTTTTCTTTTTGTGCCGCTTTACTGGATTCTTTCTTGAGTTCCTTTCCAGCCTGCATAATACATACACATCATCAAAATTAACACACTAACTTCTATGAGAAATTATATCAGACTTCAAGAAGTCCCATTTTTATCAGGTTGGCTAGAGAAAAATCCACAAAGTTAGGTGAATAAAAGAAGACGAAAACATTAAAACTATCAAGAAAAAGTTCCTAAAGGCTGGAAGTAATTATGGATAACTATTCTTGTGGCGATCGGCACGACACATAGGATTCACAGTTCTCTTACAATTTACTCTATTGGATACCATTTCAAGGTCCACAATGATTCAACCAATAGATGTGATGCAGGAAGGCATGGAAGCCAATCTGAAGAAAGAATACAACCTAAGATATTTATGAGTGCAAGGCAGTAAAAGAAGCCAAATGTTGTCTGACTCGCAGGGAATATTTCTTTGCAACTTTTCTGACTACTTAATATGTCATAGATCAAAGTTGAGAAGCTTAAACTTGGAGGAACTAATAGAGGTAAAGCGCAAGTGGAAGTGTCCTCCTTTAATTTATGACCGATGACTAACAACTTAATACAATTGTGAAGACATGCATGATTGGTCAACAAAGGTAGAGCCAGGATTTGAAGCTTATGTGTTCAGGATTCTAGTTCTTTTAAGTTATTGAGTTCTAAATTAATAATTTGTGCATGCAATGAAGTTTTTAAGATAAATACAGGGTTTGGACCAAAGCTACTGGGTTTGGCTGTACCCCGTAAGCCATATTCTAGTTCCACCCCTACTGGTCAAGCAATAGGCATGAAGATATGTTTTTATACAATGTGTGTGCATTTTCCCTCGATTTAATTCTATATAAATGTCTATTTATCTTAGTATCTTCTCTTGAAATAAAATGTGTGCTAAAGCAGGAAACGATCTGTTGCCATAAGACTTTACCAAAGTTTATTGAAGGATTTGATCCTTCTTCTTTGTGCTCAGAGAAATCATTTTTAATAATGTTCGAGCATTTCTGTAGTTGTGATGGCCATCTGTCTTGGGATTGAGTATGATGCTGTAAACTACTTCATTGATGTACCGGAACAATTGTTGATGCAATTGCTGTACTTCACCGCTTCTAGTGTTTCCCAGTATAAAGTTTCTTGTATTGTAGCTGCCTATGTAGGAGCTAAGTCTAAGAACCTACACTTCTGTATGTCTGTCATGACAAATTTCTCTGTCTGTAAGCTACATGCATCTTTGAGAGATACTGTCTTTTTTTTTTTTTTTTTAAACTACAGTGTGATGAAGGCTGAATGTTTGCAATCTGTTGGGTCCAATATCTGGATTAAACTTACAGTTGACTATTCTTTAGAACATACTATGACGACAGGCCTTATAAACCTAAATTGTCATTTTCCCCTTGTTTTGCTTTGCAGTGACGAGCTCCTCAGTTTTAGTCAACTTGCCTGTAGCCGCACTCTTTATTGTTTCCCTTCGTTATCTGTCTCTTGATTTTGACGCGCGGATGAAAGCTGTAACATATAAAAGTAAGTCATCCATATCAAACAGCACTTTTCAGAGGAAACATATTGATACTCCAAGAACAGTTAATGAGAAGTCCACCTGGAGGAAGAAAGTAAATTCACCTGCTGTCGAAGAAGCAATAGATCACTTCACCAGGCATATAGTTTCTGAGTGGGTCACAGATCTCTGGTACTCCCGCATAACCTCTGATACACAGGGTCCTGAGGAACTTGTGCAGATCATGAATGGTGTACTAGGGGAAATTTCACGTCGCATGAGAACTATTAATCTTATAGATCTCATCACAAGGTTTAAAATTTTAGTTCCTGTATGTTGCTGAAGATTTCCTCTTTACCTTAACTTTTTATCTTAAAGAATTCATTCAACTGAACACATGCAGAGATATTATCAATCTAATACGCACTCACTTGGAGATGTTTCGTGCAAGCAAAATAAAGATTCAGAAGAAACGGCCAAGTTCCTTGACAATTGAAGAGCTAGATGTGGAGCTTAAACTGGTGTTGGCTGCAGACAACAAATTACATCCTGCTCTGTTTTCTCTGGAGGCTGAGCACAAAGTAGTTTCATTTTTATTATCTCTTAACAACTGATAATCAATTGATTTCTAGAAGCCCTTTTGGTCCGGATGTTTTATTTATCTTATACTAGTCTTCTTGATCTGCAGGTACTCCAGCATCTTATGGATGGTCTCATTTCATACACTTTTCAGTCAGAGGATGCACAGTGCTCTTTATTCCACAACATTGTCAGGGAGCTTCTTGCTTGTGTTGTAATGCGACCAGTATTAAATATAGCTAATCCAAGGTAACAGTTTCCTAGATCTTGCTTCTTGTAGTCAAATTTTGTTCTGCTCTTTACTTGTTCAATAAATTTTGTCAGGTTCATCAACGAGAGGATTGAGTCTCTAGTTGTTTCTGTAAAGAAGGGCGATAAAGGGAACACAGCAGCAGAAACTGAACCACAGTCCAGGCCGGTTGGATCTGGTAAAATATCAGCAGATCATTTTTCTCGGGTTTTAGATCCTTCTGCCAAGGGTGTAGAGCTTGTACAACTAAAAAATGACCAACCTAATAACACTGAGGAGCATGCCATGAACACTATGAATGGAACAGATTTGTTGTTGGACCCTTTGCTTTCACTTGATGCTCGGTCTACTCGTTCTTGGAGTTCTTTGCCATCACAAGCCGATGCAGATGAAGGAAGAGGTATTCATAGACACCACTCTGGAGGAGAGTGGGGTGAAAGGCTAGATTTGCTTTCTCGTAGAAAGACTGAAGCCCTGGCCCCTGAAAATTTAGACAATATATGGGCAAAAGGCAGAAACTATAAACGGAAAGAAGAGGCCAATCTAGCATCTGATAAACTCAAGAAGAGTTCGTTGGTAAGTGCACCAAAATCGCCAGGACACTCAAAGGAAGCTAAACAGAAAGAGAGTGAGAGAGAAAACAAAGTTGGAGCTAAGCATTATGTGAAGGACAATGCTCCCTCGCAAGGTGATTTGAAAAGACCAATTTATCCTCCAGATTACTCGTATCAAGAGGAAAATGAACATAGCTCAGATGAGGTTGAATCAGAGAGCAGTAGTTCTTACACTACTGAAGATGAAGAACCCAGCAGTGTGACTGGTTTTGACTCTCCAGGAACTCAAGTGTGGGATGGGAAAAATATAAGGAATGTCAATCACATTCATCATCCACTTGAAAATAATGAAGGCCATAAGAGAAGAAAAGGAAAAGCTAGTAAAACACATATTCGCTCTAAACACTTAAATAGAGTACTGTCTGGACGGAAAAGGTCTAGATTAAGCAACCAAACGGAACACTTGTGGCAAGAGACACAAAGAACCAGCTTCTTACAGGGGGATGGACAAGATATATTAAAATCCAAAGAAAATGTGAAACCGGATGGTCCAAGTGATGACTCTGAGACAGAAATATTCAGTAGAATTTCTAGTGACACTAACGCATCATCATATGTCTCGTCAAGAAGCTTTTCGGAAATTCATAGTATGGGTCCTTATTCTACAACAGGTTCTATAATTGCTGATTCTTTTTTGAAATTAAGAAGTGAGGTATGAATTTGATTGTCATCCTTTTGTCCATGTTACCGACTTAAGGATTAACTCGGATGATCTTGGACGTCTACTGAATAAGCTTTTTCTCTGTTGCAGGTCCTGAGTGCTAATATCGTAAGAAGTGGCTCCAAAACTTTTGCTGTTTATTCCATATCTGTTACAGACATGAACAATAATAGTTGGTCTATCAAAAGAAGGTAGAGTGATTTGAACTTTCTTCTGTTAGGCGGTGTGATGATCACTCTTTTGTAGAGATTATGATCTCAAGAATCTCTTGCATCAAATTAAAATTTAGGCTGCTAGTTGCAGGTTTCAACATTTTGAGGAGCTACACTGGCGTCTTAAGGAGTTTCCGGAGTACAATCTTCATTTACCTCCCAAGCATTTCCTCTCTTCAAGTCTGGATGTTCCTGTCATTCGAGAACGGTGCAAATCACTTGACATATATTTGAAGGTGATACTTTAATAGACGGCACATGACTGTCCCTTCCTTTAGCAATCAATATTACTTTCTTCCAGATCATAGTGACATCATGTTCGACACATTTGCTATGATATCTAAATAATGTTGAAATGTTACTCTTTCACTCCTTCAAATATTGTTATACTTTGCGTTTTATCATAGCACTTAATCTTGGTCTTAGTTCTGTAATAGTACTTGGACTTTCATATCTGCCAAGAATTGTCTTTCATATTCCTGAAATCTATAAAATACCTTTACTAGTTCCAGTGCTATTTGGACGTCATGGTTGCCAAGTGAAGGTTAAGATTAATCAGGAAACTGCGTTTTGGTATATAGTCCTCTAAAAGATCTTGTTCACTTTTATCTACTACTTTGCTTTTATTTCATTTGTCTAATGTTGTCTTTGTATTTTTTTGGCTTCTGTTTTGCTTGATTGCTTCCCTCAGAAACTTTTGCTGCTCCCAACTGTTTCCAACTCCATCGAAGTATGGGACTTCCTCAGTGTGGATTCACAGGTTGAAAACATTATCAGTTTGCAGTTTCTTACTCTGGATAGTTTTTAGAACAAAGAGAGTTGATTTTACATTCTTTCTCTATTCCTTTGTTTTGTTATGCAGACATATAGCTTCTCAAACTCCTTGTCCATAATTGAAACATTACAGGGTGAGTAATCTGAGTTAGCATGATGAGAGGGAAAAGGGGTGGGGCATCGTCCTGTGTGTTAGTTATAAATAGTTTATATGGATACTGGATTTCAGCTGACCTGGACAGCACTGTACGCCAAAAGAGTAAAGAACCTCCGCATGGGATAAGCCCTCGAACTGAACTGTTATCCTCCAAGGAGAAGCATTCTAATACTGAAAGCAAGAATCTGACTTCAAGGATAGAACACGATCATACAGGACATGAATCAAGGTTCAGGAAAGATTATGTTGCACTCTCTCCTCCAAAAAGACCTCTCACAGAAACTTTTGAGGATTCAAATAGTGACAACAAGGTGCATGCAAATAGAAAATCAACCCCAAACATGCAGACGACATCAAAATCAGTTGAAACTAACTCACGTGCATCACCTGAATCTCTTGTTGCTGCTACCATGGATCCTACCTTTCCCAGTGAGGTAGTCACTTTTCTAATTTGGAAAGAATATACCTCCTTGCGCTATTGAACTCTAAAGAATATAGTGCTTCCGATTCATCGAATATGGGAAGATGAGAAGGTTCATTTATTCAAGGATGCTTTTATATTTGATGTAATTTCTACAATGGCTCTAAACCTCATTTTTATTTCACTGTAGTGGGTGCCACCAAATTTAACTGTGCCTATATTAGATCTTGTCGACGTCATTTTTCAGCTCCAAGATGGTGGATGGATCAGGTAGTATTTACATATGTGACTATCAAATTAAGCTCTTGGACTTGATTTTAAGTGCACTTGTGTCATGGACTTCATTTTAGGAGGAATGCATTCTGGGTGGCTAAACAGGTTTTACAATTGGGAATGGGTGATGCATTTGATGATTGGCTGATTGAGAAAATCCAGCGTCTGCGCAGGGGTTCAGTAGTTGCTGCAGGTATCCAACGTGTTGAGCAGGTATTGTTCAAGTGCCCATTTGTTTATTTTTCAAGAAAGAGAGGTGATAATGACAATTCTATTTGCATGTGGGATAGTAATGTTTTTGGCTCACTGGGTAAGTGTCGTTAGCTCTCAACATATTTTTGTTCGGGAAATTCTTGTGTCTTTTATTCTTTTCTGATTGTGCTCTATGTTCTTTCTCCCCTTTTAGGAGGTGGAGACAGGGCACTGGAGTATGTACTGTCATCAGTCATCATCTAACTTGCTTTATTGATTCAAATGAAAGAGCTGGTTCATGCTTCTTTAAAATCGTTTTAAAGCGCAGTTTCCCATGACTCTGGACAGCCAAGATTTCAATGTTGGACTAAGTATCGGTTAACTCTTTGTGCTCCATGTAGATTCTCTGGCCGGATGGTATATTCATCACAAAGCACCCAGCACGTCAACATCCTGCACCCACCTCATCCCCTAATTGTTCTCCAGGCCAACCTTCAACTCCATTATCTTCGCCTAGGCTGGAGGATTCACAGAAACTGGATGAGATGCAGAAACAGGAAGCAGAGCAACGTGCAAAATTTGTTTATGAGCTAATGATTGGTTGCTTCTTTTAACATATTCTGTTGGATATATGCATTCAACTCTACTCATTTTCTTTTTTCCGTACTCTACAATAGTTCGACTCCTATTATCATTTGCAGATAAGGCACCAGCTGCTATTGTAGGACTTGTTGGTCACAAAGAATACGAACAGTGTGCAAAGGATCTTTATTACTTCATCCAGGTAATCACTGTGTCATTGCGTATAGGAAAGTAGTTATAAATCTGTCTTAGTTTCTTGGCCTCTTCTAACTTTGACTTTTTTTCTTGTACAGTCATCTGTGTGTATGAAGCAGTTAGTCCTTGATCTTCTCGAGCTATTACTGGTGTCCGCATTCCCAGAGCTGACTTCTGTATTTAACACATTGCATGAGGAGAAGGAGAGATTTGGAGAACTCAAAATAGATTAAGTGGATCGTTTGCCCAAATGCCATTTTTCGTTATACAATTTAAGGAAAATTGTCAACAAGTTTATCCCGTTAATCATGGTAAAGGTTTTGTTTGAGGATTTACCAAGACTTGTGTGTAATATTCTTCTTTCTGTGGAAGCACAAATTGCTAGGTTCATCTTGTCAAATATGTTGTTGGGAGGACCAAGCTTTTTGGCAAGAGAAGTCTGGAAATCCACAAATGATGGATTAGTAAATAGCAAGATATGACTTATTTATACTGAATATGAATATTTAAGATGAAGCTAGAATTTGGTTATAGATTCTCAAATATTTTTGACTGGTCATTTTTGGGTGAAGTTTTATTATGTGTTCTGATTATAATTTTTGTGAGAAATATTTGACTTTTTAAAGAAACATGATTTATATGCCAACTTCTAAAAACTATTTAAAACACAACATCCAAAAAGTTACAAAAGCAGAGAGTGACATGAACCCAACCAAGTTGAGACAAACATGAACCTAACGACATAATGATACAAGTTAGCAAAAGGAGAACTAATCGATAACTAATCGTTGATGTGGCAATTTCTGTTAACAAGTCCAGAAGTTAGTTAGAACAGTTAGCATTGTTAGATGGTTAAATTCTGTTATTAACTGTATCTGTATCTGTGGAATTTAACGGTTTTAGCAATCTCTAGGAGCCTATAAAAGGATTCTACTAGATCATTGACATTCATTCATTGATTGATAATCATATTGTTTTCTTCTCTCCGTAATTTTCTCTTAAGCTGAATTCTCGGGTTTAATCCGTGTACTAGCTGTTCAAATTCCTCGAGATTACTCTTACAGTTTGTTTCTTTTCTGTAATTCTCTGTAATTGTATCAATTGGTATCAGAGCAAGCAATCCTTGACATTGATCTGATGACGCCCAACAAAGTTCAAGAGGAAACAAAGGACAAGCTTCAACAGATTCAGACCCAGTTACAAAAATTGATGGAAGGGATGTCTAGTATGAACGATCGCAATGCACAGGCTGATAAGGAATTGCTAGAAATCAGGAAAGCAATTGGGTATTGGAATCAGAAGGGGAAAGAAAAGGACCCAGCTAGGGCAGAACCTAATTCTGGTCGAGATTGTTTAGGAGAAACGCCGCAAGGAGCTCGATTCAATGATATGCATACTGGTAATGATCCTAACTACAATAGTACGTTTTTCAATCGTTAATCTAGATTATAATTCCCTCGTTTTTCTGGTGGAGAGTTAAGAAATTGGTTGTACAAAGTTGATCAATTCTTCTCCATGGATGAAATACCTTTTGAGCAGAGGGTGAAGGTGACTTCTATCCACTTTGAAGGTGAATATGGCATGGCACAGGTCCTACATTAGATCTAGAAACTCAGTTTTAGATCCATTTTGGACTGAATTTATGTTAGCATTGAATGAAAGGTTCGGAGAGGGTTTTGAAGACCCCATGGAAGCCCTAAAGAACTTACAACAAACTGGTTGTGTGAGGGAGTATCAGGCTGAGTTTGATAGGTTATTAACTGGAATTAATCTATCTAATGAAAATGGCATTAGTTGTTTTTTGGGAGGTCTGAAGAAGTAGTTGAACAAGTCTATTAGAATACATGCTCCAAAAACTTTGTTGCAAGCCTATAAGGTAGCTAGGTTGCAAGAGAAGGTGTTTGAAGCTCAAGCTCAATCTTGGGGAATCAAATCTTTTCCTCAAGTCTAAGGTCCTATATTACCCACTCCTACCCATATTAAACCTCAGTATTCCCAAAGAAATGCTTATTCCAATTCCAGATTCACGAAACCCCTTTAATATGCACCTAATAGGTTTAATAGATTCCTTAATAATGGTGTTACTAAAAGGCTATCGGCAGCAGAGATGGATGAAAAGAGACCCACAGGGTTGTGTTTCTTTTGTGATGAAAAATATGTGAAAGGACATAACTGCAGAGGAAAGAAGCAATTGTATCTGGTAGAAGTAGTTGAGGAAGAAGAAGTAAATGTAGAAGTAGAAGAGGAACATATAGAATATGTTTGGGAGAAGACAAATGAATTTATGGCTATATCATTACAGGCTTTTACAGGGGTCACTGTTTATCAAACCATAAGAGTAACAGGATACCATGAAAAACAACCCCTGCAAGTCTTGATTGATACTGGGAGCACTCACAACTTTATAGATAAACAAGTGGCTGCAAAGTTGGGTTGTCAGACTAGCTCTATTCAGGAACAATCTATAAGTGTGGTTGATGGTAGAGAAGTTCAAAGCGCTGCTATTTGCAAGAATCTTCACTGGATACTGTAGGGAACCACATTCTCTTCTGATTTTCTGATTTTTTGCTTTTACCACTGGGAAATATGGATATAGTCTTAGGAGTACAATGGTTGAATACATTGGGCAGACTTTTGTTTGATTTTAAACATAGGTCCATTGAGTTTGTTTACAAAGGAAAAAAACATGTATTAAGAGGGGCTAGCACTGGTCTGAAGTCGGTTAAAGCTAAGACCTTAGCTAAGGAAGGGCAGTTGTTCATGTTGTCACATGTACCTCAGACAGTAGAAGTCTCGCAATGTCACAACATTCAAGCCATTCAAGGTGAGGGAATTTTGCCATCATTTGCTGCACTAATTAATCAGTTCTCATGCTTATTTGAATTGCCAACTACATTACCACCTCACAAAGGTTCTTTTGATCATAGAATTCCCCTCATTGACAAAACAATTCCTGTTAACAAGAGACCTTATAAGTATCCGAGAATAAAAAAAAATGTCATTAAAAAATTAGTACAAGAGATGTTGGATCAAGGTGTGGTGCAACATAGTACTAGCCCTTATGCTTCTCCAGTAGTGTCAGTTGGGAAGAAAGATGGAAGTTGGACTCTGTGTTGATTACAGAGATTTGAATCAGATGACAATTAAGGATAAGTTCCGATACCTATCATTGAAGACTTGCTGGATGAGTTAGGTGGAGTTGTGTTTTTTTTCTAAAATTGATCTAAGGGCAGGTTATCATCAATTAAGAATGGCTGAAAAGGATGCTTACAAAACAACTTTTAAAACTCATGAAGGGCACTATGAATTTCTGGTTATGCCGTTTGGCTTAACCAATGCACCTTCATCATTTCAGAGTTTGATGAATGCAGTCTTTAAACCATTGTTAAGGAAATCAGTATTGATTTTCTTTGATGATATTCTGATTTATAGCAAAGATATTAATACTCATTTAGTTCACGTGGAAGTTGGATTTGATTTGATGAAAGAATATCAGTTGTATGCAAAGATGTCAAAGTGTGCTTTTGCAGTGGATAAGGTAGAATATCTGGGCATTTTATTAGTGTTGGGGGGTGTCAACTGATCCCAAAAAGATTATAGCTGTACAACATTGGCAAATACCAACTAATATCAAACTATTGAGAGAATTCTTGGGGCTTGCAGGATACTACAGAAGATTCATCCAAGGGTTTGGAAGAATATGTAGACCATTGTATGACTTATTAAAGAAGGAAGGGATTGTGTGGACAGGTGATGCGACTACAACTTTTGAAACACTGAAACAAGCTTTGATTTCTGCCCAGTACTAGTTATGCCAGATTTTTTCTTGTCTTTCGTAGTGGAGACAGATGCTAGTGGTAGAGGTATTAGAGTTGTGCTAATGCAACAGGAACATCCTATTGACTACATTAGTAAATCATTGGCCCCGAGGCACCAGGCTTTGTCAGTGTATGATAGGGAGTTATTGACACTTATTTTTACTATCACTAAGTGGTCTCACTACCTGTTGGGAAGATCCTTTGTGGTGAGGTCAGATCAAAAGGCTTTGAAACACTTACTCAACCAACATATTCATACAAACTTTCAGGTGGCTGGCATATCAAAATTCATGGCTTTTGATTTTTCCATAGAGTACAAGAAGGGCTCTGAGAATAAGGGTACTGATGCCTTATCTTGAAAGCATGATGTTGAGCTATTAGCTATTTCACTTCTTACTTCTAATGATATGTTGTACCAACAGATCAAGGATACTATGACACAAGATGCTACATTGCAAGAGTTAATTGTTAAGTTGCACATTCAACCTTTCAAGTACTTTACCTGGAGCAATGACCAACTCAGATGGAAGGGTAGACTAGTAGTTGGACATGATACGCAGTACAGGAATACCATCATTACACTATGACACTCTACTCCTCAAGGTGGGCATTCTTGAATGGATGCAACTATCAGAAGAATTCAATCATTATTTTTTTGGAAGTCTCTTGTTCAGGATATTAGAAACTTTATCCACAAGTGTGATGTTTGCCAACGGCACAAGTATGATGTTGCTGCTTACCCAGGGTTGTTGCAACCCCTGCCCATTCTTGAAGGAATGTGGACTGATGTGTGTCTTGATTTTATTGAAGGTCTCCCTAAAGCTAAGGGCAAGGATGTGATATTAGTCGTTCTGGATTGGCTTAGTAAATGTGTCCATTTCATGAGCTTACAACATCCTTATACTGCCCAAGATGTAGCTCAGTGTTACTAAGATCACGTCTTTAAACTCCATGGTATGCTTGTTACATTGACGAGTGATAGGGATCGTGTTTTCCTCAGCTCATTTGGAAGGAGTTGTTCACTTTACAAGGAGTTCAGTTGCAACGAATGACTGCATATCACCCCCAGACTGATGGGAAAACTGAAGTACTGAACAAAACTTTGGAAACCTATTTGAGGTGTTTTTGCTCAGACAAACCTCTGCTTTGACCCTCCTATCTCCCCCTTGCAGAGTGGTGGTATAATACCACTTATCACACTGCTATCAGATGCACACCCTTTGAAGTTCTTTATGGTAAAAAACCACCCATTCATCTCCTTTATTTGGTTGGTGAAGCTGCTAACGAGATGGTTGACAGGTCTTTGGAAGCAAGAGAGGCAATTATTGAGTTACTTAAGTTTCATATCCGTCGGGTACAACAAAGGATGAAGGACTTGGCTAACAGACATAGATCAGACAGAGTATTTGCAGTTGGTGACTGGGTGTATTTAAAGCTGCAACCTTATAGACAAGTTTCAGTGGTTGCTCGACCTTTTAACAAGCTAGCAGCAAAGTATTATGACCCCTATATCATTGACACACGGGTTGGTGCAGTGGCCTATAAATTGTTGCTTCTTGTTGATATGTTGATCCATCCCATTTTTCATGTTTCTTAGCTCAAGAGATGCCATGAGGTGCCTAGGGACATTTCTTATCCTCCAGTCCTACAACTTTCTAGTCCCTACTGTCTAACGCTTGAAGCTATACTTGAGAGGATGTTGGTTAAGAAGGGTAACAAGGCTATGTGTCAAGTGCTTGTCCAGTGGTTAGATTTGAAAGCTGATCAGGCAACTTGGGAGTATCTTTCTGAATTGCAGCATCTATTTCCCTCTTTTCAGCCTTTGAGGACAAGTCTGTTCTTTACGGAGGGGTATTGATACAAGTTAGCAAAAGGAGAACTAATTGATAACTAATCGCTGATGTGGCAATTTCTGTTAACAAGTCCAGAAGTTAGTTAGAACAGTTAGCACTGTTAGATGGTTAAATTTTGTTATTACTGTATCTGTGGAATTTAATGGTTTTAGCAATCTCTAGGAGCCTATAAAAGGATTGTATTAGATCATTGACATTCATTCATTGATTGATAATCAGATTGTTTTCTTCTCTCTGTAATTTTCTCTTAAGCTGAATTCTCGGGTTTAATCCGTGTACTAGCTGTTCAAATTCCTCGAGATTACTCCTGGAATTTGTTTCTTCTCTGTAATTCTCTGTAATTGTATCACAGAATGGCTAAAATGACATACTATAGGTAAAGTACAATGCTTCAACTAACAAAAACTTACATTGTCGACCCACACTTGGTCAAGGGGTGTCGAGCCGCTAGAAAATTACATTATATATAGAGGTCAACTTTTGGTTATTTTTCAATTAACAAATACTTACATTGTCGTATCCAGGGGTGGACCCACACTTGGTCAAGGGGTTTGCCGAAAAATACATTATATATAGAGGTCAAATTTTAATTTAATAAATATATTTGAAAATATTGACACCCCTTGATACACGTGGAAAGTTTAGTCTAATAATTAAGAAATTGTAAATATTCCTTAAGATAGTGTGTTCAAGCCCGGTTGGCCAAGCAAGGCTATATCTTCTCCTTGTAGGTACTACTTCCACAGTTCCACTTGAAGAGGTCTCTTTAGCAAAGAGGTCATTAACCTTGAATAGCCAGCTTTCTTGCACCATCTGGTAACATATAAGCCCACCATAACTTCATAATATTACTTAAAGTAATATTTGAATGTTTTAGCTAAAGTTTTTTTTTTTCTCATTTCGTATTTACATTGAAGCATGATTAATTCAGAAAAAGTCCTATATTGAATTTAGGTGGGTAAAATGATTAATTCCTAACAAAGAGGACTCCCTCCGTATACAAGGAACCCAAGATCTCTCGATTAAGGATAAAATAGTACCTACCACTCCACCCAGTGCTGCTGTCCAAGAAATAATGGTGTGTGTGGCTGTCAAAATAAAATTAAATTTGAACCTGGAACTCCTTTATTCAAATAGACACCCATATCACTATGCCAAAGACAACTTTTATCCAGGGTGTCCAACTTTAAACATATATCCTTTAAATGTAGAATTTGACGTATATATACAACATAATTTTCCAATGAAGGGTGTCCAAACTTAACCACGACCCTTGTTAGTGTTTCAGCTAAAGTTGAAACTAATGAAGTTCATATTGTAATTACTCATCATAAGCAATGTGAAATCAAATAATACATTTATGTAACATTTTCATCTACTGAAAGCTAGCAGACTTAGGATGTTAGTCTACTTTTATTTAGTTTTTATCACGTTTGACGCGTTAATTTAGAAATAACTTTTTTAAATATATTTTTCAGCTGATATATAATACTTATATATTCTGCCTCTGATTAATTCAAATTGATATAGTACAATGCCTTTGTTAAATATTTTTGTCGATGTTAAATTTATACCCTCACTTAAATAGAGTAATTTACTCAAATCTTAATCCTGGATATTCTAGCTTATCCTATTCAATTTACTATTATTTTATCTTACTTCTTAGATGAATTAACATAATTCCAAAATTGTAATTCAAAACCTATAATTTTATTTGCAAACTAGACGACCCTAACTATTATTGTTGTTGATGGTAACTTGATGACCAGACTTTTTAAGAAGAGGGTAAAACTTCAACATCTCACTGCTGAAACAACATTTAATTTAGCATTGATTGACTGTACTATCAAAGGTAGTTCGATAGTTGCCAAAAATTATGTAAATATTAATTATTTTATCACGTAATTTATACCTATACTAATTATACAAAGTTCTAAATAATAAATCAAATATCATATTATATATGTAAATGACATTATTTTAACTAACCAACAAACATTTTGCTGCCTCTATTCCGAGTTATATGACATGTTTTTTTTAGTTAATCTACACATTTCTTTATTTGACAATTATTTAATTATACTATAACCTAGGGGTATCAATAATGAGCCCAAATATAGGTAACCCGCTCCAATCAACCTAAGATTTTAAGGGTTGGACTCAAGATAAATTGAATTGAATTCAATCTTAAGATATTTAAGCCTTAATTTCGAAGAGGATAATATATTTAAATATTAGTCACTCTATTCAAAATGAAATGAATTTTTGGGCTTTTTTTCATGGTTCAAAATAATTAAATTATTCAATGTTCAAGATGAATGTTTGAATTTTTTTTTCATATTTGTCCTTTCCTTTAACGAAGTTTGATATTTTTTAGGAGATAAATTGCAGTATTTGCAAAGTTATATTTATGATTTCTCAAAGACTAATAGTGAAAAGTATGGTTTAAATTATGTCCTTACATGTTTTTCTTATTAAGTGTACATTATCTCACAAATTCAGTTAATATGATATAAAGAGAGTATTTTATTAGATTGAATGTTTTATTTACAAAAATTTAATAAAGTACTATAAGAGAAAAATCGTAATATAACTTTGTAGATATGAGCTTCTTTTAATAATATGATATGATATGATGATATATGATAGACATAATACATAAATATGATATTTGATTTGATTTTAACTGACATATATACCTTCAAACTTTGAGTGTGCACAATCAAACACTTAAATTTGTATGAAATTGAACAAATACAGATATTCGTCGAAGTGCCTCAATCAATTAGCGGTTGGTGTTAATGTGTTTGTTGTTTAGTCACTTTCAAGATAGTACATGTCCATGTGAAGGAGAGTTAATAGTAGTACCTACCTGAAGGCCTCGCAATTATCAGCCTTGCAATAGGAGAGTTCTGATTAATTTAAATTGATATAGTGTAATGTCTTTGTTGAATATTTCTGTCTATATTAAATTTATACCTTCAATTAAATAGAGTAATTTATTCTCAATCTTAATATTAGATATTTTATCTTATTCTATTCAACTTGTTATTATTTTATTTTACCTCTTAGATGAATTAAAGTAATCTCAAAATTATAATTCAAAACCTATAATTTTGTCTGCGAACAAGACGATCCTTAACTATTATTGTTGTTGTTGGTAAAATTTATATAGGTTGATGATCAGACTTTTTAAGAAGAGGGTAAAACTTCAACATTTCATTGCTGGAACAACATTTAATTCAACATTGATAAACTGTACTATTAAAGGTAGTTCAATATTTGCCTAGAATTATATAGATACTAATTATTTTATCTTGGAAAAAGGGTAAAAAAATATTTTTAAACTATGTGATAGTAATAAAAATGTCTTCATTTGAAGTGCGGCTCAAAAATATCCTTATCGTCAATACTTTGGTTTAAAAATGACCTTAAACAATGCGAAAGGAATAAAAATGTCATGCGTTTGTAGTTTGGTCCAAAAATGTTCTTTGTGTGTATATTTTGGTCCAAAAATGCCCTTATTGTTATTTCATAGGTCAAAAATGCAATTTTCCAAATAAATATATTATAATTTTCTTTTTGATACATTCTTTTTCAACTTATGTTTTTTTAAAAAAAATAGCAAATGCTTATCTCACTTCAATTCAGAAAAAAATAGATGAAGATATTGTTGATTTTATTATCATTATTTTTTATCGTATATAAATATAAATTAATGATGAATATGCTATGATCTCATATATATGACATTTATTAATTGTCGAAAGGGTACATGAAGTTATTCTATTTTGATTGATAAAATGAGATTAAGAAGAAAAAGCATTTCCTACATTTTTATTTGTTAAAGTTATTTTAGAAGAAATAAAACAAGAATATTGTTCTCTAATAATATTTAAATTAGGAGGAAGATGTGTTTAAAAAGAAAAAAATAATATATTTGTTCGAAATAGGGCATTTTTGAGCCATTTTGTAACTATAGGGGCATTTTGAATCAAAGTATTGACTGCAAGGACATTTTTGAGCGAAAGTATTGGCGGTAAGGACACTTTTGAGTCAAACTATAAACGAATGACAATTTTGTTCCTTCACACAATTTAAGGGCATTTAAACTCTTTTCCATTTTATATTTTATCTCATAATTTATACATATATTAATGAAAAAATGCACAAGTACCTCCTCAACATATGTTCGAAATTTCAGAGACACACTTATACTATACTAAGGTCCTATTACCCCCTAAACTTATTTTATAAGTAATTTTCTACCCCTTTTCAGCCTACGTGGCACTAGCTTGAAAAAAAAGTCAATCAGCATTGGACCCACAAGATAGTGCCACGTAGGCCAAAAAGGGGTAAAAAATTATTAATAAAATAAGTTCAGGGGGGTAATAGGACTTTAGTATAGTATAAGTGTGTTTGGAAAATACAGAGTAGGATTCATCATATTTCGGGTGTAGATTGAGGGGGTACTTGTGCATTATCCCTATATTAATTATACAAAGTTTTAACTTGTAAATCAAATATTTCCTCTGTCCCTAATTACTTGTCCACTTTTGAATTGACACATCTATTACGAAAATAATTATTGACATTGCAAATTTACCATTTACCCCTGTTAAATATGAAGTAGATGAATTAAAAACTTAAGATTTTTAAGATGTTCTACATTTTTTGAAGTAATTAGTTGAGGATATAATATGTAAAAAAATTGATCTTTCTTGATTTGTCAAAATGAATAATTAATTGGGGACAACTAAAAAAGGAAAAGTGGACAAGTAATTAAGAATAAAGGGAGTATCATATTGATTGTATATGTAAATAACTTTTTTTTAACTAACTAACAAACATTGTGCTGCCTCTATTCCGAGTTATATGACATGGTTTTTTTTCCAAGTTAATCTATTTAATAGCACATTTCTTTTTTTGACAAATATTTATTTACATGATAACCTAGGGATGTCAAAAATGAGCCCAAATCGCCTAGAATTGTAAGGATCAGACTCGAGACAAATTGAATTGAGTTCAATCTCAAGACATTCGAGCCTTAATTTTAAAGAGATATTTATGATTTCTCAAAAGATAATAGTGAAAAGTAGGGAAAATGCACAAGTACTCCCCCAACCTATGCCCAAAATCTCAGAGACACACTTATACTATACTAAGGTCCTATTACCCCCTGAACTTATTTTATAAATAATTTTCTATCCCTTTTCGACCTACGTGACACTATATTATGGGCCCAACGCGTGTTGACATTTATTTCAAGCTAGTGTCACGTATGCCGAAAAGGGGTAAAAAATTATTTGTAAAATAAGTTCAGGGGGTAATATTTGTATAATATAAGTGTGTCTCTGAAATTTCGGGCATAGACTGGGGGGAGGGGGGGGTACTTATGCTTTTTCCCGTGAAAAGTACTTATACTTTTTCCCGTGAAAAGTATGATTTAAATTATGTTTTTCTTAATAACTGAGCATTGCCTTACAAATTCAGGTTAATATGGAATAAAGAGATTATTCAATTAGATTGAATGTTTTATTTACAAAATTTTAATTAAGTACTATAAGGATAAAATCATGATCTAACTTTGTAAATAGGAGCTTCTTTTAATAATATGATATGATGATAAATGATAATCATAATACATAGGAGTCTTAAAATTTTGTTTCAATACCACATGTGCCCCCAAAATTTGTAAGCTTTAAATTTTAAATTTATCTATATTAATTCTGAGATTTATTTTACCCGTCCAAGTGATTAACTCCTAAAACTTTCTCTGATCACCGATTAGTAGCGGTATGAACGATTTTTGACCTGATTTTCTTTTAAAATAAAAACACTTCAAATTAAAAATTTCAAAAAAAGTGTTCGAACATAAATTACAGAAAAAAAAGGATTCGAGGAGAAGGACTATAGGGTTGTAGTTTAGTTAAGATGTGTCTTTTGAGCTTCTGGTCATAATCTAAGGGTACTACATTATTCTAATAATAAATTATGAGTTAATTGAAATAATATTTGAATGTTTTAGCTAAAGTTGAAACTACTGAAGTTCAATTAAAATTAGCCATCATAAGCAATGCGAAATTAGTTACTATAAGATTTACCAAAAAAAAAAAAAAAAGTTACTATTAGATATTTTATGTTGCATTTCCACGTACTGAAAGTTAGGCAATTAGCTACTGTTTAATTATTTTTTATCATGGTTGGCGTGTTTATTTTTGGGAAAATGCACAAGTACCCCTTTAATATATGTCCGAAATTTCAGAAACACATTTATACTATATTAAAGTCTTATTACCCTCCTCAACTTATTTTATAAATAATTTTCTAATCTTTTTCGCCCTACGTGGCACTATCTTGTGGGCCTAGCGCGTGTTAACATTTTTTTTCAAACTAGTGCCACGTAGGTCGAAAAGGGGTAGAAAATTATTTATAAAATATGTTCAGGGAGATAATAGAACGGTAGTATAGTATTAGTGTGTATCTGAGATTTTAAACACGGATTGAGGGATACTTATGCATTTTCCTTTATTTTTAAAAAAAATGTAGAAACTTTTTAAAATATTTTTTCTGTTAGACATTCAATACTTTCGTTAAAGTCTTGATTAATTTAAATTGACATAGTATAATATCTTTATTTATTTTTTTGTATTCAAGCTAAATTTACATTTTCAATCAAATAAATATAAATTTACATCGTCAATTAAATAATGTCTTTATTGTAAGTGTCTTGTGGTGGATGTTATTACTCAAGTGTGATATGTATTTCAGGAATTGGAATTCCAGTGGAGAGCTGTGCTGTCAATATGGTTGACCCTCCCATTCAGACTAATTTATACATGCTTTGAAATATGACGGCTCAGTCCAAGCTAATCCATTTTAAATTGAGCACTTGTCTCGATAACTCAATTTAACCTTTGTTTTTAGTCCGTTTACTAGTGGTTTAATATCAATCCAGAGATAAAATAGATGTATATTATTTTTTTTAATTAAAATTAAGTGAAAATTACATAAATCCCATAATTTTGATATAAAATTACAATCAATCCCTGATAAGTTTTTGATTATATTAATTTCTTAAAATTAAAAAAATCGAATACAATAATTAAAGCTCGAATACATTAATATGTAGCTCGGATACATTAAATACTGTCTCGGATATATTAATATGTAGCCGGATACATAATATGCAACTCAGATACATTAATTTATTTGTAGCTCAGATACATAATATGTAGCTCGAATACGTTAAATACTGGCTCGGTTATATTAATATGCAGCTCAGATACATTAACAAAATAAGGGATTTTGGAGATTTTTTAAAGTAATAGGGGATAATGTAAATAAGTGAAACAGAAAATGCGTTTTTCTGTAATTTATTCTAAAATTAAACCATCACCTTAACAATGTGGGGCTAGACCATATCTATAACATCCAAAAAGTTACAAAAGCAGGGTCAAACTCATCGGTGACCCCCTAAAATTGGCACCAAATTTCACATAGACACCTGAACTGTGCGATATTCATTTTAGACACCTCATGTAGGATCCCGTTATATTCTTTTGACACTTTTTTTACAATAAGAAAAAAGTTGAAGGAGAATGTAATAAACTCGTTGATGACGTGCCAAACGACGAATTAAATGATTACATGTGTTATTTTAAGTTACAAATTATTATAAAATCTATTTAGTAAATAGAATAAAAATATTATTCTAAAAAAATCAATTTGACCCCTCCCCTCCCCAACCTCACCGAGACTCAAAATTTTTCTTAATTTGCTCTTTAAAATTGTTTTAGATTCTTTTTTCTTTCTATCTTAGTGTTGTTTTGAGAGAAAAGAGAGGCAGTCAAGGAGAGGAACAAAGAAAGAATAATTGTAAAATATGAGTGTTCATATCAATTTTTCGGCGAAAAAGGTGGAATCTGAAATCGTCTTTTTTCATACACTCTATAACTCTTTTGTGCTTTTTTCTTTTTTTTTACTATTTTCTTTCTTTTTAGTGTTGTTTTGTGGGAAGAGAAGGAGATATCAAATATGAAATATATGTGTTGGTATCCATTGATCCGGCAAAAAATATAGAGGGAGATGATGGTAAATTTAGAAAAGTAATACAATGAAGAAGAAAAAAATGACTTGAAAACGGATTTGAATAAAAAAACTGATCTCCATTGAAGGAGTTTAAGCTAGAAAAAATGGTGGGAGGTGGTAACTTGAAAATTAGAGAAGAAGAAGAAGAGAAAATAAAATAGAAAATTAGCTAAATTAAGCCTTTCACGCGCTATTATTGAGTGTATCACACTCACTTTGACATGTCAGCAAAAAGTGTCTAAATGATACAACGGTACCCTAGATAAGGTGTCTAAAATGAATATCGCTCAGTTAAGGTGTCTAAGTAAAATTTAGTGCTAATTTTAAGGGATCATCGATGAATTTGCCCAAAAACAGAGAGAGACATGGACCTAACCTCTGATATAGAACAACGAGGATTAATTCCTACTAAAGGGGACTCCTGCCATATACAAGGAGAGTCAAACCCAAAACCATTTCGATTAAGAATAAAAGAGTAATTACAGCTCTACCACTTGTTAATTAGTGTTTCTGCTAAAGTTTAAACTGATGAAGTTCATACTGTAATTATTCATTATCAGCAATGTGAAATCAAATAATATATTTTATGTAGCATTTTCATCTACTGAAAGCTAGCAGACATAGGATGTTAGTCTACTTTTTACTTATTATTTTAATCACGTTTGGCACATTTCTTTAAAAATAACTTTTCTAAAATATTTTTCAGCAGATATAATACTTATATATTGTGATTCTGATTAATTCAAATTGACATAGTATAATGCCTTTGTTAAATATTTCTGTCCATGTTAAATTTATATCTTCAATTAAATAGTGTCATTTAAACTCAATCTTAATCCTGGATATTCTATCTTATTCAGTTCTATTTATTATTATTATTTTATCATACCTCTTAGATGAATTAAAATAATCCAAATTATATTTCAAAACCTATAATTTTGTCTTCAAACCACAAGACCCCTAATATAGCTTGATGATCAAACTTTTTAAGAAGAGGGTAAAACTTCAACATCTCAATGCTGGAACAACATTTAATTTGACATTGATAATTGATTGACTGTACTATCAAAGGTAGTTCGATATTGTCAAGAATTATGTATATATTAATTATTTTATCTCGTAGTTTATACCTATATTAATTATACAAAGTTCTAAATTTTAAATCAAATATCGTATTAATTGTATATGTAAATAACTTTTCTTTAACTAACTAACAAACATTGTGTTGCCTCTATTCCGAGTTATATGACATGTTTTTTTTAGTTAATCTATACATTTCTTTATTTGACAAATATTAATTATATTATAACCTAGGGGTGTAAAAAATGACCCCAAATATAGGTAACCAATCCAGAATTTTAAGGGTTGGACATACGATAAATTGAATTGAGTTCAATCTTAAGACATTCAAGCCTTAATTTTGAAAAGAATAATATATTTTAAATATTACTCTCTCTATTCCATATTAACTGAATTTTTGACATTCAAGCCTTAATTTTGAAAAGAATAATATATTTTAAATATTACTCCCTCTATTCCAAATTAACTGAATTTTTGAGTTTTTTTTCATTGTTTAAAATAATTAAATTGTTCAAAGTTCAAGATGAATATTTGAATTTTTTTCCATATTTGCCTTTTCCTTTAACGAAGTTTGATATTTCTAGGATACAAATTGCACTATTTACAAAGTTATATTTATGATTTCTCAAAGACTAATAGTGAAAAGTATGGTTTAAATATCCTTTAATATTTTTCTTATTAAGTGTGCATTGTCTCACAAATTCAGTTAATATGATATAAAGAGAGTATTTTATTAGATTGAATGTTTTATTTACAAAAATTTAATAAAGTACTATAAGAGAAAAATCGTAATATAACTTTGTAGATATGAGCTTCTTTTAATAATATGATATGATATGATGATATATGATAGACATAATACATAAATATAATATTTAATTTGACGTTAACTGACATATATATCTTCAAACTTTGAGTGTGCACAATCAAACACTTAAATTTGTATGAAATTGAACAAATAGAGATATTCGTCGAAGTGCCTCAATCAATTAGCGGTTGGTGTTAATGTGTTTGTTGTTTAGTCACTTTCAAGATAGTACATGTGTTGTGACGAAAAAGATGAAACCGAAAATCTAACAACAAAGAACACCAAGTTTAACGTAGAAAAACCCTTCAAACCGAAGGTAACCACCACGGGATCGACAAGATCCGAATTGCTTCACTATACCAATAAGAGGGTTACAAATATTCTTCTAATGGCTACACAACAAGTGCCAAAAGAGAACAAACAATAGCTACACCAACAAAAGATAAATAGAAAGAAACACCACCCAAACCCAGCTTCTGTTCGGGACCTAAAACAGGATCTTGCTGACCTTCGAATCCGATCTCCACCATTCAAATCAACCACCAAGATGTTAGGAACACTCAGTCGAAATTTAAGCTCGATCCAACGGTTAGTTAATTGGGAAACACGATCTGAACGTTGTTGGTCGAAGAAAAAGACTGCAGCAAAAGAATTCTTTTTCTTCTCTCTTTTCTCTTGTTGAATGCTCTCTCAAAAAACCTCTCTTATGTTCTATTGTCTTTCAAAGACAATACCAATGATCAACTAAATTATTCTCTCAAGACCATCCTCTATTTATAGAGTTGTGCTTTTCCTTACAAAGCCAAAACCAACTACAAATAGGATTACAATTCCAATCCTTTTTCTAATAGAATTGGAAACCAAATAAAGAGAATAATTCCAATCCTTTTTCAAGTAGAATTAGGCCATGGGCTTTTGGCTGGAACATGGGCAATAGCCCAACAACATGTCCATGTGAAGGAGAGTTAATAGTAGTACCTACCTGAAGGCCTTGCAATTATCAGCCTTGCCATAGGAGAGTACTGATTAATTCAAATTGACATAGTGTAATGTCTTTGTTGAATATTTCTGTCTATATTAAATTTATACCTTCAATTAAATAGAGTAATTTATTCTCAATCTTAATATTAGATATTCTATCTTATTCTATTCAACTTGTTATTATTTTATTTTACCTCTTAGATGAATTAAAATAATCTCAAAATTATAATTTAAAACCTATAATTTTGTCTACTAACCAGACAACCCTAACTATTATTGTTGTTGTTGGTAAAATTAATATAGCTTGATGATCAGACTTTTTAAGAAGAGGGTAAAACTTCAACATTTCATTGCTGAAACAACTTTTAATTTAACATTGATTGACTGTACTATTAAAGGTAGTTCAATAGTTGCCAAAAATTATGTAGATATTCATTATTTTGTTTTTGGAAAGGGGTTTAAAAAATATTCTTAAACTAGGTGAGATGAACAAAATGTCTTTCGTTTATAGTGTGATTCAAAAATGTCTTTATCGTCAATAATTTAGCTAAAAATGCCCTTAAACTATGCAAAAAACAACAAAAATGTCATGCGTTTGTAGTTTGGTCCAAAAATGTCTTGCCGATAATATTTTTGTCTAAAAATGCCCTTCATTGTTATTTAATGGGCCAAAAATGCTCATTTTCCAAATAAATATATTATTATTTTCTTTTTGTCACATTCTATTTCAACTAATGTTTTTTTTTAAAAAAATTAACAACTATTTATCTTACTTCAATTCAGAAAAAAATTAAAAAATGATACTATTTCTTAGTTGATTATCATTATTTTTTTATCGTCACATAAATATAAATTAATGATGAATATAGTATGATTTTATATATATGACATATATTATTTGTCGCAAGGATACATGAAGTTATTCTATTTTAATTGATAAATGAGATAAAGAAGAAAAAAAATATTTCCTACATTTTTATTTGTTAAAGTAATTTTAGAAGAAAGAAAACAAGAATAGTGTTCTTTAATAATATTTAAATTAGGAAGAAGATGTGTTCAAAAGAAAAAAATAATATATTTATTCGGAAAAGGGCATTTTAGACCCATTTTTTTTTAACTATAGGGGCATTGTTGGATCAAATTATTGACAGCAAGGGCATTTTTAGCCAACGTATTGACGGGAAAGACATTTTTGAGCCAAACAATAAACGAAGGACATTTTTGTTCCTTTCACATAGTTTAAGGGCATTTAGATAAATTGAATTGAGTTCAATCTCAAGAAATTCAAACCTTATTTTGAAGAGATAATACATTTTAACTATTACTCAATCTATTCCATACTAACTGATTTTTTTGATTTTTTTTCATTGTTCAAAATAATTAAATTGTTCAAAGTTCAAGATGAATGTTTTAAAAAAATTTCATATTTGCCCTTTCCTTTAAAAGTTTTCTAGGAGATAAATTGCATTATTTGCAAAGTTATATTTATGATTTCTCAAAAGATAATATTGTAAGGTATGGTTTAAATTATGTTTTTGAATGTTTTTCGTGTATTGTCTCTCAAATTCAATTAATGTGGAATAGATGGAGTATTTAATTAGATTGAGGGTGTGTTTGGTATGAAGGAAAATATTTTTCGGAAACTGTTTTCCAATTTTCTCATGTTTGATAGGGACAAAAGTTTGAAAAATATTTTCCAAATCAACTCATTTTCCTCAAAATTAAGAAAAATGAATTCTCTTAAAAAATTAAGAAAACATTTTCCAGAACTCTCATCTAACTTCAAATTACATTTTCTTTTTAAAACACCAATTTTTAAAAATATTTTTAATTTCAAATTTTTATTTTTTCACCCCTCCCCACCTCTGATCCCTCCAAAAAATTTAAATTTATTTTTAAGAAAAATATTTTCAATTTTAATTTTTTAATTTTTTAATTTTTTACCTCATCCACCCCTACCCCCCCCCCCCCCAAAAAAAAAAAAGATTAAGTTTAATTTTAAAAGATATTTTCAATTTCATTTTTTTCACCCCTACCCCCCCAATCAACCCACCCAAAAAAAATTAATTCTGTTTCTAAAAAATATTTTCAACTTCAATTTTTTATTTTTTCACCCGTACCTTCCACCCAAAAAAAATTATTTATTTTTAAAAATATTTTCATTTTCAATTTTTTCACCCCTACCCTGCCAGACCCCCACCCCTAAAAATTATTAATCTTGTTTTTAAAAAATATTTTCAATTTCAAAATTTATTTTCTACTCTAGTAAAAATAAAGATATTTCTCAAAAACATTTATCATTAATAAATCAAACACTAAAAATTATTTTCGAAAAATATTTTCTACTCACCAACCAAACGTGAGAAAATAAGTAAAAAATCTACTTGTTTTGTAAGAAAACACTTTCTAGGAAAACATTTTCCTTTCATACCAAACACACCCTGAATGTTTTATTTACAAAATTTTCATTATTTACTATAAGGACAAAATTGCAATCTAACTTTGTAAATAGGAGCTTCTTTTAATAATATGATATCATGATATGTGATAGCCATAATACATAAATATGACCTTTAATTGCCTCCAGCTGACGTCTATACCCTCCAACTTTGAGTGTGCACAAGTGTTTTATTAAAAAATAGAAATATATGGTAAAAAATGACTAAGTTTCAAAAAATCAATTAATCTTATGATTCAAGAAAAATCGACTTTTCAAATTACAGAGTCGCCACTTGATTTTTAGTAAAACCAAGAAAACTAAAAATTATTTTTTCAAAAGATTTAAAACAGATAAAAATCAGTTGAAAAAGGGTTCGAAGTTCAATGTACATTCCGAGAAGGTATTAGGCCCTCGGAATGCCCGCTAACTCGCGGTTGACCGGCGATTTGACTAAAATGACTTTTTAAAATAATTTTTCCAAATTTTAACTAAAAATTATATATATATATATATATATTAAAAAATATATATATATATATATTATTTCTAAGGGGAAGTATCTAGAGGGGATTATCTTAAAGGAATAAACCTAAGTGTTGACAAAATCGATAAAACAAACTAAATAAATAATAATAATAATAATAAAAAGGCAAAATAAATATTTATGACTAAATAAATATAGCAAGAAATGGCTGTCCCTAGGAAATTAATAAAATTCCTGTTGTAAATAATGTGGTGTGGATGTCATGTATCAAATCCACACTTCATGACTTTAAAAGATTTTAAGTATGACTTTAGGAGATTTAATTAGGACTTTAAAGATCTCTTTCATGACTTTGAATGATTAGAAATATATTTGCTTTCTATATATAGTCATCTTATATGTAAATACAAATGCACCAAAATATTGAAAGATTGGAAGAAAAATATTACTACTCTTTCTCTCTATTTCTTTGTTATTAAATTATAATACTTTATTTTATAACACGTTATCAGCACGAAGTCTCTTATAAGGTATGTTTCGGAGATACAACTATTTTTATTTTCATATTCCAAGCACAAGTATACATTAAAATATTTTCAGTTTATATGTTCTCAAAGTAATATAAGATGGTAGTAAATTTTATTAATTAATGAAAATAAAATTTCTTATTAAAAGAATACTACATATGATATTCTTGAATTTCAATGGTTAAAAGTTTATTATTTTAATCTAATTTGACTATTTTTATGATAGTTTTTCATCATGTCAAATTTGTCAAAATTGGAGTTCGTGGCACTTGATATTTCTGACAATAATTATTTATCATGGGTACGATGCTGAAATTCACCTAGACGCTAAAGATCTTGGTACCACCATTACTAAGAAAAATGTAGCATCGAGTTAGGACAAAGCGAAGGCTATGATTTTTCTTCGTCATCATTTGGATGAAGGATTAAAGGCCGAATATTTGACAGTGAAAGATCCACTTGAATTGTGGACTGGTTTAAAGGAAAGGTATGACCACCTTAAGGCAACGGTATTGCCAAGGGCTCGTTATGATTGGATATGCTTACGATTACAGGACATTAAAACTGTATGTGAATATAATTTTGCTGTTTATAAAATAACTTCCCAATTAAAATTATGTGGAGAAAATATAACAGATGAGGATATGTTGGAAAAGACACTTACTACTTTTCATGCCTCAAATCTGGTGTTACAACAACAATACCGTGAAAGGGGATTTAAAAAATATTTTGATTTAATCTTATGCCTTCTTGTGGCTGAGCAACATAATACTCTTTTGTTGAAAAATCGTGAAGCCCGTCCCACTGGAACTGCTCCTTTACCGGAAGCAAATATGGTAGAAGCACATGGCCAGTCTGAAAGAAGACAAAATAAAAATTCAGGCCGTAATAATGTGTGTGGATGTGGCAATGGCAGAAAACGATATAATAATCATCGTGGTAGTGGTCATTATAAAAGGGAGAACAATATGAGTTCTCAAAGTAATACTTTAAGAGGCAACTGTCATCGTTGTGGCATGAAAGGCCATTGGAAGAATGAATGTCGGACGCCTGAGCATTTTGTCAGGCTTTATCAAGATTCCTTTAAACGAAAGGCAAATAAAGGTGGTACATCTTCTTCTAATGCTCGGGTGGAATTACACTTGACATTTGAAAATAATGTTGAGGAAAAACCTTCGCAAATGTACAATGATAATATTGAAGCAAATTTGGCTTTGAAGAATGACGATTTTAATAACCTCAATGATATTACTCATTTGGAGGTTGAAGACTTCTTTGAAGATCGTAACTGAAGTTTGATGTTATTTTATAATATATAATATGTTGTTGTTTTTGTGTGCTTTTCATTATCATTTTTTTATGCCACTTTTATTTTAAAAGTAAAATAATATAAAGACCTAAGTTTTCTTGCAATGTTGTTAGTTATCTTACCTCTTATGATGTAACTTTATTTTATGAAGATAAATAAAAAATTTCAGTTTTCAATTGGATCCAAGATGAGTAATGGAGATATGTGCCTCCTGGATAGTGCTACAACTCACACTATATTAAGAGAAAAAAATTTTCTCTCATTTAATTATGAAAGGGGCCAATGTTAATACAATATCTGGTAGTACAAAAATAATTGAGGGCTTTGGGAGAGCATCATTATTACTACCTGGAGGAACAATATTGACCATGAATAATGCTTTGTATTGTAGTAAATCTCAAAGAAACTTGTTAAGTTTCAAGGCTATTCGCCAAAATGGCTATCATATTGAGACTGCAAATGAAGGAAATGTTGAATACCTTTATTTTACTACAATAAAAGAGGGAAAAAGATTTGTGCATGAAAAATTATCTGCACTTTCTTCTGGGTTGTACCACACAAGTATTGATGTGGTTGAATCACATGTCATGATAAATAAAAGGTTTATTAATCATAATGATTTCATCATTTGGCATGACCGGTTGGGTCATCCCGATTATAATATGATGCGCAAATTATTGAGAATTCACATGGACATACTTTGAAGAATCAGAAAATTCTTCAATTTAAGGAATTCTCTTGTGTTGCTTGTTCCCAAGGGAAACTGATTATTAAACCATCAGCAACTAAGGTAGGGATTGAATCCCCTATATTTCTGGACGTATACATGGTGATATATGTGGACCAATTCGCCCTTCATGTGGACCATTTAAATATTATATGGTCTTGATAGATGCATCTACAAGATGGTCGCATGTGTGCTTATTATCAACTCGCAACATGGCTTTTGCGAGATTGTTGGCTCAAATTATAAGGTTAAGAGCACAGTTTCCAGATTATACTATAAAGACATTTCGTCTTGATAATGCTGGTGAATTTACATCTCAATCCTTTAATGATTATTGTATGTCCATTGGAATAACAGTTGAATATCCGGTTGCTCATGTTCATACCCAAAATGGTCTAGCAGAATCATTGATTAAACGTCTTCAGTTGATAGCTAGACCATTACTAATGAGGACAAAACTTCCTCTTTCGGTATGGGGGCATGCTATTTTGCATGCAACAACACTTGTGTTCATAAGGCCAACCAGTTTTCATGATTTCTCCCCATTATAGTTGGCTTTTGGAAAGGAGCCAAATATATACCTTAAAATTTTTGGATGTGCGGTATATGTTCCAATTGCTCCACCGCAACGCACAAATATGGGTTCCCAAAGAAGATTGGAAATATATGTTGGGTATGAATCTCCTTCCATTATAAAATATTTAGAACCCAGTACTGGAGACTTATTTACAACAAGATTTGCTGATTGTCATTTTGATGAATCTGAATACCCAACATTAGGGGAGAAATATTAGAAATTGGAAAATGAGATAGATTGGAATGCAGTATCACTATCTTATTTAGATCCTCGAACAAATCAATGTGAACAAGAGGTTCAAAAGATGATTTATTTGCAAAATATTGCAAATCAACTGCCAGATGCATTTACTAACCTTTCAAGGGTTACTAAATCTCATGTTCCAGCTGCAAATGCTCCAGTTCGAGTTGATATTCCGACAGAACAAACTGTTAATGCAAATGAGTCTAGACCACGTCTGAAACGTGGTAGACCAATTGATTCTAAGGATAAAAATCCTCGAAAAAGAAAAGGAGAAAATGATCATAATATAAAAGCAAGCGTTCAAGGGAAGCCTCAAGACATAACAAATGATGAGACAACAGAAAATGTTGAGATATATGAAAATAATGAAAATGAAGAGATCTCAATAAGTTATGTCTCGACTGGAAAAAGGTGGAACCGAAATGATGTTGTGGTTGATAACATTTTTGCTTATAATGTTGCCACTGAAATAATGCAACAAGATGAGGCTCATGAACCAAAATCTGTCGATGAATGTAGACAGAGAAATGATTGGCCAAAATGGAAGGACGCAATTCAAGCAGAGTTAACTTCACTTGAAAAACGTGAAGTTTTTGGATCAATAATCGAAACACCTGAAGGTGTCAAGTCAGTGGGGTACAAACGGTTTTTTGTGCGAAAACGAAATGAAAAAGGTGAAGTCATAAGATATAAAGCACGACTTGTGGCTCAGGAATTTTCGCAAAGGCCCGGCATTGACTATGTAGAAACATATTCTCCTGTGGTGGATGCAATTACCTTTTGGTATTTAATGAACTTGGAAGTTCATGAAAATCTTGAAATGCACCTAATGAATGTGGTCACTGCCTATTTATATGGCTCATTGGACCATGATATTTTTATGAAAATTCCTGAAGGATTGAAAGTGCCTGAAGCATACAATGGTTCTCGAGAAACTTGTTCAATAAAGCTTCATAAATCCTTATACGAATTGAAGCAGTCAGGGCGAATGTGGTATAATCGCCTTAGCGAATATTTGTTGAAAGAAGGATTTAAAAATGATCCAATTTGTCCTTGTGTCTTCATGAAAAGGTCTGGATCTGAATTTGTCATAATAGCTGTATATGTTGATGATTTGAATATCATTGGAACTCTTCAGGAGCTTTCAAAGGCATTAAAATGTCTGAAAAATGAATTTGAAATGAAATATCTCGGAAAGACAAAAACTTGGACTACAAATTGAACATTTTGCAAATGGGATATTTGTTCATCAATCAACAAACACTGAGAATATATTAAAGAGATTTTACATGGATAATGCACATCCATTGAGTAGTCCGATGGTTGTGAGATCTCTTGATATTAATAAAGATCCATTTCGACCTCATGAAAATAAAAATGAACTTGTTGGTGCTGAAATACCATATCTTAGTGCAATTGGTGCATTAATGTATCTTGCTAATAATTCTAGACCTGATATAGCTTTCTCGGTAAGTTTGTTAGCAAGGTTTAGTTCTTCTCCAACACGAAGACACTGGAATGGGATTAAGCATATATTCAGATACCTTCGAGGGACTATTGATATGGGATTGTTTTACTCAAATGAATTCAAGTCACAATTGATTGGTTATGCAGATGCAGCATATTTGTCTGATCCCCATAAAGATCGATCCCAGACAGGCTATTTATTCACATGTGGTGGTACAACTATATCATGGCGTTCAACAAAACAAACTATGGTTGCTACTTTCTCAAATCATGCAGAGTTAATAGCTATCCATGAAGCAAGTCGAGAATGTGTTTGGTTGAGATCAATAACTCAACACATTCAAGAAACATGTGGTCTTTTTTTAGAAAGAGATGTTCCAACAATATTGTATGAAGATAATGTTGCATGCATAGCTCAACTGAAAGGGTGATACATTAAAGGAGATAGAACAAAACACATTTCACCAAAATTCTTTTTCACTCATGATCTTCAAAAGAATGGTGAAATAGATGTTCAACAAGTTCGCTCAAGTGATAATTTAGCAGATATGTTTACTAAGGCATTGCCAACTTCAACCTTTGAGAAATTGAGATACAAAATTAGAATGCGTCGTCTTCGAGATATTAAATGATGTTTTCATCAGGGGGAGTAAATACGCGCTGCACTCTTTTTCCCTTAATCAAGATTTTTATCCCACTGGGTTTTTTCTTGATAAGGTTTTTAATGAGGCAACAAACAATGCGTATTAAGAATAACTATGTAAACTCTATTTTATTCTTCTAGATTTTATTTTCTACATGGACATCCAAGGGGGAGTGTTGTAAATAATGTGGTGTGGATGTCATGTATCAAATCCACACTTCATGACTTTAAAAGATTTTTTAGTATGACTTTAGGAGATTTAATTAGGACTTTAAAGATCTCTTTCATGACTTTGAAAGATTAGGAATATATTTGCTTTCAATATATAGTCATCTTATATGTAGATACAAATGCACCAAAATATTGAAAGAAAAATATTACTACTCTTTCTCTCTATTTCTTTGTTATTAAATTATAATACTTTATTTTATAACAATTCCACCAAAATGTTAGTCAATATAACAATAATAACAAATAGTTAATAATAGAGAGAAGAAATATTTGAACTTGGGTCAAGCCCAAGTACTGAATCTGAAAGTCTGCCCCATTCTAAAATAACCCAAAGAAAATTGGGCCTGCTGCAAATTTCTTTGGGCTTTGGCACCATTTTTTCTTCAAAGAAACTGTGTATATGTGTTGCGTATACCACTGTATATGGGCTGCATTCTGCCCTTTTCATTGTATATCGGACTGTATACTCGACATATACATCCCGATTCAGCCTCTCAAGCACCTGTACTGATTTTTGGACCTGCGTATCATACTTTAGAATGGATATCAGTGTATATAGTATGTATACAACTGGTATACAGCCTCCTCAAAATCTGTAAAATAAATTTTACAGCCCCTGTTGTGATCCTTCTGCTCCGTACACCAGCAGTCCGGCTGACTTAAAGATGGGAGAGACTCGAGCCTTTATGGCTCGAATTTGGGAATGCAACGAAAAGAATCCATTATGGATTCGGAGGGGTTCATGCAACAAAACGACAAAGGGAGAGAATTAGTATCCGCATCAAATAGGACGAGTGAACAACAATAACAAATTTCCAATACCAAGATTTCAACTCAAAGAGGAATAGAGAAAAGAAAATGCTAAAGGAAAAGGTGTGCTACCTTCTTCGGGACAGCGATACAGGCAGTGACGAGCAGAGCGGGACAACGAGCTTCTTCCAACACCAAGCGCGAACCTCGCGAACCCTGAAGACTCGGAGAAACTCCGGTGAACAAAGAAACAGGCGAGGACACAAGCAGAGCCTAGACTCTCACTAACTCTCCTCTAAAAAAAATCAATGTTCAAATATTTATATAAAAATGTATATAGTTTGGTAGCTTACTGCCTTTCTTTTCAAGAGTTCAAAAATTTCCCAATCCTCTTTTTTTTTTTTTTTCAATCTTCCTCTTTTTTAAAAAAGGGGACGGAAACTCCAAAAAAAATCTCTCCCCTGAAATAATGAAGCATATAAGATATAAATAGATGAGTAGGGGGGCTGATTTTAGGGAGAAAAAAAAGAGATGGATTTTTGAAATTCGAAATTCGAAAATCATATGCCTTTTTTTTTTCAAGGCCATGATGAAGAGGATGGGAAAAATTTGTATTTCACCGAAAGGGGAAAAAGGAGAATCAGACGCGGCTGTTGCAGGTCTGGATTTACCGAGATTTTTGGTGGATTTTCTCACTGGTTTTTATTGTTGTTAGGTGAAAAAGATGAGGCAGTGGGGTCGGATGATTATTTATTGTTGTTAGGTGAAGAAGATGAGGCAGTGGGGTCGGATGATTATTTGTTGTTGTTAGGTGAAGAAAATGAGGCAGTGGAGTCGGATGATTATTTGTTGTTGTTAGGTGAAGAAGATGAGGCAGTGGGGTCAAATGATTATTTTTTGTTGTTAGGTGAAGAAAATGAGGCAGTGGGGTCGGATGATACCGTGTATGTTTTGTTTTGGAGTGGTGTGTTTTGGGAATGTTTGGATGGGTTACTGAATATATTATGTTTGGGCTGGTATTGGAAATAAGAGTTGGGCCTGGGAAGGTTAATGGTGGGCTGAAAATAAAATTCTTGTTTGAAGAATTGGGAAATGGACCACTGAAACATAAAGAAAGAGAGCCCAAAGCTTGGTTTGCAAATGAGTTTAAGGATTTGGGTAATGAATTAATATAAATTAATTAAAGAGCTTCATAATCTTAACGAAATAAAATAATCAACTTAATTATAAACTAGTTAACCTATATAAATCATTGAATAACTAGACTAATTAACCAACTATTTAATTAAAATATTTTTTTTCTAAGACGATTTTCAAATATTTATAAAATAAACTAATCATATACATAATTATTTAAAACATATATATCATCAAAAAATTACAAAAATGTGACAAAACTATTTAAAATTGTAACTTGCAAAAATATTATATATATATATATATATATAAAATTTTATGTTTTTCTTGAAATTTTATAAAACTAATTATTTTAAATCGTTTGGAATTTAGGAAGCTCGATATGATTAATTTATATTAGGGAGGGTCAAAATTGGGTGTCAACAACAAGTACACTTAAACTTGTATGAAGTTGAACAAATTGACATTCATTCTATGTGTTGTGTCTTACATGACAATTTTGTATCCTAGGTATTTTATGTCATGTAAGACATGTGCATCTGCTTGTTTAATTTTGTACAAGCTTAAGTCAATTTAAAGGACATATTTATATGCCGATGACGATGACGATGACGATGATATGAAGATTTTTTTTTGAAGAAACTACAAGCTGAAGTGCCACAATAATGCGTTTGTTGATTAGTCACTTTCAAGATAGTAGAGGTACATGTGAAAGCCCTGCATTATCATCTTTTAGTTTACTCTCAACCTATTTTCATTCTTTCTTGCAACTAAGAAATCTAGTGAAGAATTAATCACATATGGAAATCTTATCTGTTTTTGTGAAAGAGGTAACAAATTGCTTGATCCAGCCAGTTGCGCGAGGGATTGGGTATTTCTTTCACTACAAGAGCAACATAATATCTTATGGAAAATGAATCTGATAGGCTGGAGGATATCAGAACTGGGGTGCATCAAAGAGCGGAGGCTAACTGGAGAAACTTACAAGTCATTTCACCTAATGTTGAGGCTTGGTTTACTAGTGTTGCTACCATTAGTGCTGAGGTGGCAGATGTAACGGGGCGAGGTAGAATTGAGGTTGAAAGATATGATTGGTGTCCAAACTTGAAGTAACGTTACTCGCTGAGCAGGAGAACTAAGAAAATTGAATTGGAGTTGATTGAACTTCGAAATGAAGGCAACAATTATGCTATTTTCTGCTATCCTGCTGTTGAAAATGAACCTGTACCTATCAACAGTGCTGATGAGTTTGATTCTAGAAAATTGCAAGAGGATGAGGTCATGGCAGCTTTGAATGATGACGGGGTCATAATTATTGGGATATGCGGTCTGGGTGGTGTTCGTAAGACGACACTGGCTGAGAAAATCAGACAGAAGGCGAAACAAGAAAATTTGTTCAATGATGTTGTTATGGTAATTATCAGTCAACAACATGACCCTAAAAGAATTCAGGAGGAGATCGTAAGAGGGGTCGGGCTTACATTACAAGGGGATGATTTGTGGAGTCGTGGAGATCTGCTGCGTACAAGGTTAATGGCTCACAACAGCTGCACTCTTGTAATCTTGGACGATGTTTGGGAGGCTCTTCATTATCTAGAGAAACTTGGAATTCCCACCGGTAGCAACCACAACTACCGGTGCAAAGTTATATTGACGACACGTCTTCGACCTGTTTGTGATATAATGAAGGCTCATAAGATCATGGGAATTGAAACTTTACCTCAAGAGGAAGCATGGATCCTTTTCAAGGAGAAAGTCGGTAATTCAGTCGACGATCCTTCTCTGCTAGACATTGCAAAAGATATTTCAGAAGAGTGCAATGGGTTGTGTGGAGTCCATACCCATTGTAGATAAACATAAGAAAAGTTAAAATGCAGGAACGGTTGAATTAATGTTTGTTGCTTATTGTTAAAGTCAACAAATGCTGCAACAAACCAAAGCTCACCATTTCTTTTTCAACTAAAATCTTACCAAGAAATCTGCATAGGTGCAAAGGTTGAAACCTTGTGTTTTTTGTGATGTCACTGGTGAAATCATTAGGAGTAGATTTCTCCTATAAATACAGAGCCCTTGCTCATTTTCAAAAACACACCAAAGATAGAGAGAAAAACCACTTTGAGAGCAAAGTGAGGTATTCCATTGACTATACAAGAAAAATAGTCTGTGAAGAAAAATAGAGTGTGAGCGATATTTTAGTAAGGTGGAAATCAAAAGAGTGTTGTTCCTTTTGAGTGTGGAGTAGTCACTTTGAGTATTGTATTCGTGACTACACAGTGTAAAATTCCTTACTATAGTGATATCAGTTGCTCCTTTTGGCCCGTGGTTTTTTCCCTTATTTAGAAGGGTTTCCACGTAAAATTCTCGGTGTCATTATTTTCCCATTTTATTTCTATCGTTTGACCATATATATTTTTGTGCTTGTCCGCATTTTTTCCAACAATTGCCACTTGCAATCATTACAGTTGCAGGAGCACTAAAGCATAAAACCAAGCCTTCGTGGGAGGACGCCCTTAAGCAATTACGTGGTGCAGAAACAAGAAATATCCCTGGAGTGCACAAAAAGGTGTATAGACCTCTGAGGCTAAGTTATGATTACTTGGAAAGTGATGAAGCCAGGTACCTATTTTTGCTTTGTTCTTTGTTTGAGGAAGATAGTGATATTTGGATTGAAGAATTACTTAGATATGGAAAGGGGCTTGGCATTTTTTCGAAAATGAGCAATTTAGAACATGCAAGAAATAGGGTGTGTCTTTTGATAGAAATATTGAAAGACAGTTTCTTGTTATCCCAAGGTTCAAACAAAAACTATGTCAAAATGCATGATGTGTTACGTGACGTGGCTATATATATTGCATCTGAGGAAGAGCACAAATTTATGGTAAGGCATGATGTGAACTCAAAAGAGTTCCCCAAAAAGAACTCTTACGAGCAATACAGTCACATATCTGTAGTTGCAAATGAATTTGAGGAGCTTCCTAGACCAATATTTTGCCCAAAACTAAAGCTTCTAATGTTGAAACTCGGTTTTGAAAATCTATTCAAATTACAGGATAATTTTTTTAATGACATGGGTGAACTCAAAGTCTTAAGCCTGATGAGTAGATATAATGAGGGCTCCATTTGTCCTTTTCCAGCATCCATTCAGAGGTTATCGAGTTTGAGGACGCTGCATCTGATTAATATAAAATTGGATGACATATCTATTATTGGGGAACTTGTAAATTTGGAAATCCTAAGCCTAAGAGATTCTCGGTTTGATGAGCTGCTTGAGGAGATTGGAAAATTGACCAAGTTAATTTTATTGGAGTTTTGGAATGAGAAAAAAATACTTAAAAGGATTTCAACAGGTGTCTTATCAAGACTAGTTCGATTGGAGGAACTACATTTGGTGGGAGTAGAAGATTGTAGTTACTCCACCTTGAGGAAACTGGAATCCTTATCGAAATTGACGACACTGACGTTAGATGTATGTTCCAGCGATGCGATTTACAGTAAGTTGGTTCTTCCTTCCAAGTTAACCCGGTACAATATTAAAGTGGGCTATGCTATCAAAGAGAGCGTGGATAATCACGACAAGAGTATTGCTTTCCAGGTCGTGGAGACCACCCCATTGGGTGATTGGATCTGCCACCTGTTGAAAGAGAGTGAATATATAAATTTACGTGGAAAAGGCTCTAATAATGTGTTGACTGAGTTGCAGCTGAATAAATTCCAGAACGTGAAATATCTCCGCCTCTTTGCTTGTGATTTAGTGACGCATATATTCAACATCTCTCGGACGACACATGAAGTAATCAAGGTCCCAATTTATATAAGTTGGAGCTTCTATCTCTGCATAGCCTCACTCACTTTTGCAGTGACAATGTTGACGGCATTGAGTTCCCTCAGCTACGGAAAATGACATTTAGGATTTTACCAGAGTTCCAAAATTTGTGCCCTACGGTCAACAACTCCATCACTCACTCAAGTCCTCTTTTTAACGAAAAGGTTTGCTTCTTATCATAAAAAATAAAGACTTTCTTAAAAGGGATAATTGTATAGAATAACAAACTAATAATGTAAAATAAATACACTACGGATAATTGTCTATTCTTTTACTGATAAAAATGAATCAGACATATTGATTCTTCTCAGGTCAAATTTTTTTTTCTTTTTGACTTTTTTATTCAACGGCTAAGTTTTTAATATCTCTCTTATAAATTTATTTGCTTATTATTATTTGAGATTCTTATTTTTATTTCATTTTTTTGAGTGAAAATAAATAGATATGGAAAAAGTAAGAATAAATTTAGCTGAAATTCAAATTGTGATTATAAAAGTTACATATTAATATGTTAAATTATCGATATTAATTGGGTCAAATAAGGCGGGTCAAGACCCAACGCGTTTTCAGACCATTTGAGCCTAGAGTAAACTTGGGGCGGGTCAAGACACAACCTGACTTCTATTTCAACCCATTTTAATATCTTCAATTTGCCACGCATTTGACACCCCTATCTAAACGTGTCTAAGCACTTTTGGCTTCTCCACTTATGACCTAGTGTTTTCTTCCAATAGCTCCAAGTATATGTGCATCAAAGTTTGATACTTCAATGTTTGCAGGTTTCTTGTCCCAACTTGGAAAAATTATATATCCTTTGGGCTCCCAAGATAAATGCTCTGTGCTCTCACCAACTTCCAACTGCCTATTTCAGCAAACTTGATACATTGGAACTATCATATTGTGGAAACTTGAGAAACTTGATGTCTCCATCACTGGCCAGAAGTCTTTTAAATCTCCGAATACTAGATATATATGATTGTCAATCAATGGAAGAAGTGATCACAAAAAAGGAAAAACAAGGAGAACAAATCATGACCTTATTTCCCCTATTGGAAGAACTGAAACTTAATAAGCTACCTAAGCTGGGCCATTTCTTTCTGACGGAGCATGTTCTTAAATTTCCATCTCTCATAAGAGTGTTGATTGTTCAATGCCCGAAAATGAAGACGTTTGTCCAAGATGGAATATTTGTGAGTACACCGAGTCTCAAAGAGGAGAATTATGATGATGAGGTGAAAGTAGATGATCTCAATAAATGGACACAACAGAGGTTCAATTCTAAGGTTTGTCTAAATACTTATTTATGTTTGTCAATTGAAGCAACTTCCTTCTACAATATTTTTAAATAGAAATCTGAAGCATCACTATTATTTGCTCCCAGGAACAAAAAGATAGCCAAGGCACTACCAATGGTGACGAATCTGAATAACTGATCTTTAGGGATAGGAATGGATGTGTAATATTTATACTCTTTATATAATTGAAAGACTCTCTCAATTTGAGAGGTATTCAGCGGAAAATTGACAATGAAAACAATGCCAAACCTACTCATGGCAGAAGCTAGTGATGTCTATGAATCCAAAGCTAGCTAGGAAGGTAATAAGTGTTGAGTCCATCCCATTTTTTGGTCAACTTTAGCTATTCAATTGCTACAAGCAATTGTTAAAAAAGAATAGTAATTGGAGTTGAAAACAAAAGATTTGGTGGTTGGCAAATTGGTAAGATTTACAACCATTTTTTACTTTGCTATATTTACCTATGTCATTAGTGACATAGGCATGGTTTTATCCTTATATAAATAGAGCATTCTTGCTCATTTGTAGAACACACCAAGTTAGAGAGAAAAAACCATTTTGAGAGAAAAGTGAGGTATTCCATAGACTATACAAGAAAAATAGTCTGTGAAGAAAAATAGAGTGTGAGCGATATTTTAGTAAGACGAAAACCAAAAGAGTGTTGTTCCTTTTGAGTGTGTAGTAGTCACTTTGAATATTGTATTCGTGACTACACAGTGTAAAATTCCTTACTGTAGTAATATCAGTTGCTCCTCTTGGCCCGTGGTTTTTTCCCTTATTCAGAAGGGTTTCCACGTAAAATTCTTGGTGCGTTATTTTCCCGTTTTATTTCCATTACTTTTACCATATATATTTTTGTGCTTGTCCGTGATTTTCCCAACAAACTGGTATTAGAGCCAAGGTTTTATCTGAGTATGCTCTGTGGTTGCAGCACAGTCTGAACTTCCACATCAGAAAAGATTTACTTTGATTTGCGATAACTATATTTTTTGGGGAAAACAATGGAAGCCAACACAAGTAGAATGGTTACTTTGAATGGTGTTAATTATGCCATTTGGAAGGGAAAATGGAAGATCTGCTTTATGTTAAGAATTTTTACAAACCAGTATTTACCACTGTAAAGCCTGATAATAAAACAGATGAAGAGTGGAATCTGTTGCACAGACAGGTTTGTGGATTCATTAGGCAATGGGTCGACGATAATGTGTTGAACCATATTTCTGGGGAAACACATGCTCGAACCCTATGAAAGCATCTTGAAAGTTTGTATGCTCGGAAGACTGGCAACAACAAAATGTTCTTAATAAAGCAGATGTTGAGTTTGAAGTATCATGATGGTTCTCCGATGGCAGACCATCTGAATAATTTTCAGGGGATCATGAATCAATTATCTGCTATGGGCATCAAATTGAATGAAGAAATTCAAGGCTTGCTTCTACTTGGTTCCCTACCAGACTCTTGAGAAACATTTAGAACATCATTGTCAAATTCTACTCCGGATGGTGTGATCTCTATGGATTCCGCCAAGAGTAGTGTCTTGAACGAAGAGATGAGAAGAAAATATCTAGGTTCTTCTTCGTCGAATGTCCTGATAACTGGCCCCATGGGGAGAAATAAAACTCGTGGTTCTCAGAATAGAGAACAAAATAGGAGCAAATCTAGAGGCAGACTTAAGGATATTGAGTGCTATAATTGTGGTATGAAAGGGCACACGAAGAAGTTCTGCAGGAAGTTGAAGAGGGAGAACAAAAACAAAGAGAAAACTAAAGAAGATGGCAATGAAAATTGCCTAGCCACCGTCACCACCGAAGATCTTGTTACCGTTCTTGATGCAAACATGATAAATATTGCTTGTCATGAGTCAAGATGGATTGTGGACACTGGTGCCGCATCTCATGTGACATCAAGGAAGGATTTTTTCTCTTCCTATACTCCTGGTGATTTTGGAACCTTGAGTATGGGTAATGAGACTGTTTCTAGGGTGGTTGGTATTGGTATAATTTGTTTGGAAACTAGTGTTGGAACTAAACTAGTTTTGAACAATGTGAAACATGCTCCTGATGTTCGTCTGCACCTAATTTCTGTTGGTGTTTTAGATGATGAAGGATATGTTAGTACCAACGATGATGGAAAATGAAAGCTCATCAAGGGTTCCTTGGTTGTGGCTCGTGGTAACAAACGTCGTGGTCTATACTGGACTACGGCCTCTACTTCTGTTGATATGGTGAATGCGGTTGAGAGCGATAGCTCTTCAACATTATGGCACAAGAGGCTTAGCCACATCAGCAAGAAAGGACTTAATGTTCTAGCCAAGAAGAAATTATTGTCAAATTTCCAAAGTGCTAAATTAGAAAAGTGTGAGCACTGCTTGGCTGGTAAATAAAATAGAGTTTCCTTTAAGTCCTACCCCCCTTTGAGAAAGACAGAGTTGCTTGAGTTGGTGCACTCTGATTTATGTGGTCCAATGAAGACAAAGACATTAGGTGGTGCACTCTACTTTGTCACTTTCATTGATGATTGCTCGAGAAAACTTTGGGTCTATGTCTTGAAGACTAAAGACCAAGTGTTAGGTGTGTTCAAGCAGTTTCAGGCTTCAATTGAAAGAGAAACTGGAAAGAAACTGAAATTCATTCGTACTGATAATGGTGGTGAATATTGTGGACCATTTGACGAATACTGCAAGCATCAAGGTATTAGACACCAGAAGACTCCTCCCAAGACTCCTCAGCTTAATGGTTTGGCTGAGATGATGAACAGGACCTTGATGGAAATAGTTAGAAGTGTGCTTTCTGAAGCAAAGTTGCCGAACTCATTTTGGGGTGAGACTTTATTGACCGCTGCACATGTTATTAATCTATCTTCTGCCGTTGCTTTGCAAAGTGATGTACCAAATAGTGTCTGGTATGGAAAGGATGTTTCCTATGACCATCTGAGAGTATTTGGTTGCAAAGCTTTTGTACATGTGCCGAAAGATGAGAGGTCAAAGTTAGATGCCAAGACAAGGCAATGCATCTTCATTGGATATGGCCTAGATGAATTTGGTTACAGGCTATATGATCCAATTGAAAAGAAACTTGTGAGAAGCCGTGATATTATTTTCAAGGAGAATCAAACAATTGAAGATATTGACAAAGCGGAAACGGTAGAATCTTCAAGTTTTGATGGTATAGTTCATCATGATGACGTTTCTCATACAAATGTGCATGATGTTGTTGGGCTTGATAATCATGGTGAGCCCAGAATCATGTATCGAATCAACATGTTGATGTTGATAATAACAATGATATTGTTATTGATGATCCTGTTGCTCATGAAGTTGTGGACGAATTAAATATTCCGCTTTGGAGGTCCACAAGACAGCGGTTTCCTTCCTCCCGTTATTCATCCAATGAGTATGTGTTACTCACTGACGGGGGAGAACCTGAATGTTATGAGGAGGCCATGGAAGATGAGCACAAGGATCAATAGATTGAAGCCATGCAAGATGAGATGAACTCTTTGCATGAGAACCACACTTATGAGTTGGTAAAATTGCCCAGAGGCATGAGAGCTTTGAAGAACAAGTGGGTGTTCAAAGTTAAAGTTGAAGAACACAACTTGAACCCAGGTGCAAAGCTAGATTGGTTGCTAAGGGATTCGGTCAAAGGAAAGGTATTGACTTTGATAAAATATTTTCTCCTGTTGTGAAAATGTCCTCGATTCGCACAGTTGTAGGTTTGGCTGCTAGTCTTAATTTAGAGATTGAGCAGATGGATGTGAAGACGGCTTTTCTTCACGGTGACCTAGAAGAAGAGATTTATATGGAACAACCTGAGGGCTTCAAAGTAGAAGGTAAAGAAAATTTTGTGTGCAAACTCAAAAAGAGTCTTTATGGCCTAAAACAAGCTCCAAGACAGTGGTACAAGAAGTTTGAATCTGTTATGAGGGAGCAAGGCTATAAGAAGACTTCTTCAGATCATTGCGTATTTGTACAAAAAATTTCTGACAATGATTTTATCATCCTTTTGCTGTATGTGGATGATATGTTGATTGTGGGCAAGAATACTTCCAAGATTGACGAGCTGAAGAAAAAGTTGTGTAAGTCTTTTTCTATGAAAGACTTGGGTCATGCCAAGCAAATTTTGGGCATGAGAATTACTCGTCTCAGAGATAAAAGGAAAATTTATTTATCCCAGAAGAAGTACATTGAACGTGTACTAGAGCGCTTCAATATGAAGAATGGTAAGCCTGTTAGTACACCTCTTGCCGGTCATATGAAGTTGAGCAAGAAGATGTGTCTTACAACTAGGGAGGAAAAAGAGAGCATGGCCAAAGTTCCATATTCCTCCGTCGTTGGATGTCTAATGTATGCAATGGTGTGCACTAGACCTGATATTGCTCACGCAGTTGGTGTTGTGAGCAGATTTCTCGAAAATCCAGGAAAAGAGCATTGGGAAGCTGTGAAGTGGATACTCATGTATCTTAGAGGAAGCTCAGATGAATGATTGTGTTTTGGAGCATCAAATCCAATCTTTAAAGGCTATACAGATTCTGATATGGCAGGTGACCTTGATAACAGAAAATCCACTACTGGATATTTGTTTACTTTTTCAGGGGGAGCTATATCATGGCAGTCAAAGTTGCAAAAGTGTGTTGCACTATCTACAACTGAAGCTGAGTAGATTGCGGCTACTGAAGCCGGCAAGGAGATGATATGGCTAAAGCGATTTCTTCAAGAGCTTGGTTTGAATCAGATGGAGTATATTGTCTATTGTGACAGCCAGAGTGCAATAGACTTGAGCAAGAACTCCATGTACCATGCAAGGACAAAACACATCGACGTTAGATATCATTGGATTCGTGAGGAAGTGCAGAGTGAATCATTTCACGTCAAAAAGATTCACACAAGTGATAATCCTGCAGATATGCTGATCAAGACGATACCGAAAGACAAGTTCGAGTTATGCAAAGAACTTGTGGGTATGAGCTCTCTCTAAAGAAGATGAAGATACCTTCTTCCAGTAAATGGGACTGGAGGGGGAGATTTGTTGAGTCCATCCCATTTTTTGGTCAACTTTAGCTATTCAATTGCTACAAGCAATTGTTAAAAAGGAATAGTAATTGGAGTTGAAAATAAAAGATTTGGTGGTTGGCAAATTGGTAAAATTTACAACCATTTTTGACTTTGCTATATTTACCTATGTCATTAGTGACATAGGCATGGTTTTATCCTTCTATAAATAGAGCATTCTTGCTCATTTGTAGAACACACCAAGTTAGAGAGAAAAAACCATTTTGAGAGCAAAGTGAGTTATTCCATAGACTATCTGAAGAAAAATAGAGTGTGAGCGATATTTTAGTAATACGAAAACCAAAAGAGTGTTGTTCCTTTTGAGTGTGTAGTAGTCACTTTGAGTATTGTATTCATGACTACACAGTGTAAAATTCCTTACTGTAGTAATATCAGTTGCTCCTCTTGGCCCGTGGTTTTTTCCCTTATTCAGAAGGGTTTCCACGTAAAATTCTTGGTGTCGTTATTTTCCCATTTTATTTCCATTATTTTTACCATATATATTTTTGTGCTTGTCCGCGTTTTCCCAACAATAAGTATTCGATGAAATAGTCCAAGTTGATCGAGCATCACCTGATACTACAGCGTGGTTTGTTAATTTTTGAAAGAAGGGGCGGATCTTGAAGAAGTGACGCGAGCCTATAGTAGCAGCCTATTACGTTTTGTCATGCCCCTTTGATATCTTATTAGTCGAGCTTGATCTGCATGTGGTTCTAAATTCTTCATTCATTACATTTAATAGCTAATTAATATGTAGCTTATTTTCTCATGACATCTTGCATTCTATATCGTTTTGAGAGATTTTAATGCACACTTTTTTGAGTGCTCGTTCATCCATATTTAATCGAGGCCTATATATAGCATCAAAAGAAAGCCTATAAATAGTTATCTTATTGCTTGTGATGGGAATTTTATATTGTATTTTGGCTCAATATTGGGTCCAAAAGCTCTTTAATATTGAGACAAAAACATATTAGGTGTAAACAAGATGAATGGACAATGGTTTGGCATGTGAACTGAAGACTAAAAGTGAAGTCTTTGTTTAAAAATTCTTCTTTGATTTTTGTAGTCATCAGTTGCCTACAATTATTATTTTGATTGCTCACTGCTAATGGCATTCTTTTATATTTCAGCTCCAAGCATTATCTGCTCAAGACTATTGCGATGTGACTTAACATCTAACATTTATCCCTTTTTTATAACCATGGTGCCTATGTCAGCTTGCACGCATGTTGGTTGACACAACTTGTAACTACATGGGGTAGCATTGACTTGTACTTTCCAGTAAAACACATTTATAATGTAAGAGTTGTTTACGTTGCCGGTGTATTCAAGTAAAATTCTTATTTGAAATGTCACTCAGACGTGTTTTATCACTATCTTTTCTTTTCTTACCTGCTCTTATTCTATCACTATCTTGCAGCTGTATTTCGTTGCTGTGGGGGGCCTACTGTTAGGAAGGCATGTCGTACGAAAAACAATTAGCATAGTTAAGAGAACATCTGTGATCATCTTTGTTTTGGCCTTCACAATCTTTTTCAGTGCATTCTCATTAGGCAAGTTCCTTCTCTTTTCATTTCGCTTTCATATTTGAGCTATAATTTGAAACTATCTCTTATCAATTAACTGACTTATTCCTTAACTAGTTGTGTCACTAATTTCGTCGTGTTATCTACACGTATTTGGTTACAGGTGGTGCAGGCATAGAAGACGCGATTATAAGGATCGAGGAAGGGCAGTATATGGGGTTTGATAACATCTGTGCATATAAGGACTTGTTGTAACATATTTTGAATTTATTTGCAAAAGAAGTTGGTTTGAGATGGATTTGATCCTTGGTCTGCCAAGATTTATTTTCGCCTTTCACTAATCATCATCACTATATAAGTCACAATGTACCCTAAAAATGGTACAATTGAAGCAAATAACCTAGGTTTTGGAACTATTGTTTGTAGGAAATATAGAAGGAGAATACTATCTTTAGAGAATGCTCAAGTTTTATATAGGCTCCTTAAGGCCACTTGAGATGATTACAATCATCAACTACATCACTATTTATACTACTTAAAATAGAAAACAAAAAGTCTTACACAATTAACTAGATACATGTATCACAAATTACTAGATACATGTATTGCAAAATCCTATAAGACTTTTTGAGAAATTAAGAGACAATATTGAAATACTAAACATCAAGGTGTGAATGCATTAATTCCAACATTGTTCCTATACCACATGTGACCCAATAATTTGTACTTTAAATTTGTAGACCATGAAAAAAGATTTATGAGTAAAACATATAATTTTACTTAGAATAATATTTCATTGTTTTACCTAACATTGAAACTACTGAAGAAGTTCACATTGTAACTACTCATCCCAAGCAATGTGAAATAAAATAAAATATTTTATGAAGCATTTTCATCTACTGAAAACTAGTATAAATTTAATCTCAATCTTAATCATGCACCCATCCAATTTGTTATTATTTTATCCTACCTCTCAACAAACCAACTACAGCAAGTAGTAGATTTTATATATATATATATATATATATATATTAAAAGATCAGAACAAAAAGGAAAAAATTAAAGAAGGAATTTTTAAGCATAAGATGCCATTATAGTTCAAAAAGTTATTGTTTTTAATAGTTAGTTGGTTAAGTGTAATGATCTATCATTTTTTGTTTTCAGCTTGCTTTTTTGGTCAATGATGTTCTAATCTTGATTGCCTCAAAAGGGTGCTGCTGATTTATAAATATACCAATTGATGGCTGAAATGGGGAAGGCTTTGACAGGATATGTAGTTGGAGTGATTGTTTTAGCTTTTGCACTTTTCGCGTCTGCTGAGCGAATTGCAAATGATGGAACAAGTGATGACTTTGAATCAGGACTATTCAGTCTTCTGCTTCACAAGGCTAAAATGCATTACCAACATTTTTGGCCCGTAAGTACACGTAAACATCAAGGTTTTTTTGTAAGGATCGTTTTGCTTAATTGACGACTTGAAGGTGTAGCCGTTTATGTGATCTTGTTGTAGATGTTATTACTCAAGTGTGATTTGTATTTCAGGACTTGGAATTTGGGTGGAGAGTAATTGTTGGCTCTGTCATCGGATTCTTTGCTGTCGTCTTTGGGAGTTTTGCAGATGATAGGGGAAATGGTATCTTTGTTCCCATGCTTATTTTGATCATTGGGTTTGATCCAAAAACATCAACTGCAATTTCAATATGTAAGAATCTTCATGCTACATGATTTCTTGTGCTAATGCTTCTTGTTTCACTTCACTGTGCATGTTATCCTTGTTGTTGTATTCTGTTTTCTTTTTCAGGTATGATAACAGGTATATCAGGGGCAGCTGTGTTGCTAAGCCATCCAATACTTGACCATCCCGTCATTGATTCTGATCTAGCACTTCTTTTAACACCAATGCTGTTACTAGGGATCAGTATTGGTGTTGCTCTTAACGTTATATTTGCTGAGTGGATGGTTATAGTTATGTTCATCATTCTTATCTTAGGTAATGATGGTTCAGATGTGATTCCTACCCATATTATCGATATAGTTTTTCTGATTGATTTAAGGGACTTGTAGTTACATCAACTAGGTCATTCTTCAAGGGTATTGAGGAATGGAAAGAAGAAAACAGAATGCATAAGGTTAATCTCTTTGAACCTTCTTTCTGATTGTAATGTGCATTAGAAATTGTGTTTTTCATCCCAGTGAGTATTTGTCGCGACCCAAGGTACACCCTAGGCATAACATGGCGTATAGGATCCCGAGAGACCCTACACAAGCCACTTAGCATACATTAAGCAAGATAATAGAAATTCGAGAGAATTTAAAAGACAATTCATATCAAAGAGTTTCATAAAATGAAGTGGCAGTCTATATAGTCTCAAAGTCATCTAATACATCAAGAGTGATCGGGATGTAACCCGTACATCACATATAGTCTCTGACAAAAAAAAAAAAAGCAACAAAATGAAAGTCGTCCTCAAACCATGAGGACTCACCAAGTCTTCAAATGCACTAAGTATAGCTACTAGCCACGAGTGGAGGCAGAAGAGTCACCACGCCCTACATTTGGGGAAAATGTAGGCAAAAGTATGCGTTAGTATGTACCAAGTATGATAGCAATGCATCAAAGTTATGTAAATCATGCTAAACGGACATTTTTATGGTATGCAAAGACCAAGTTAAACATAAGGTAAGAGTATGAAAATATATAGCATAATCATGGTCAATGCAAATAAACATCGTGTTTAAACACTTGTGAGCTTGAAGTAACCTTAGTTCATTATTAAGGGAGATTTACCTTTTATCGACACAGAGACCATGTGAGCTAAAACATGGAATCCGGTGTCTACCCCACACAGAAAAGAGGTGTTCCTGCTTGCCAAGGTAAGAACCATGAACTTCTAGCTTACGTGGATTCAGTAGCTAATGTTTATCTAGATAACCTATGGTGGCACATAGTTTATGGGACATGGGTAATCACCACTTATCCACTCGGCCCTAAGCATATATTTTCTTAACATTCATGAGGCATGAGTAATCGCCTCTTGTCTTATCATTGGAGGTAATGACTCATGGGTAATCGCCTCTTGCCTCATCATTAGAATAGCTCCTTAACATTGGTTCATTTTAGGTGAGAAAGTCTTTCAACCTTAAGAACCCTTTATGTGAGAAAATCCTTTTACAATCTTAGTTTCATGTGTATGTGAGAAATCCTTTCACAAAAACAAAATGGATGCTTCACTCTCAAAGCAATTAATCTTAAAATATTTTCATCAATTTCATAAGAACATGCATATCTTAATAATTTCATGTGTTCAAGGATGGGTTCACCGACCATGGACTCTTCCATTGTCCTTGAACCCTTCCTTAGACCTTTCCACCGTTCTTGAACCCTTCCTTACAAGTCTTTCTTCTTTTTTTTGTGGTGTTACAGTATTGGAACACAGAACCGTATGAAGAAGAAGACGAAAATGAAAGTGAAACAGCAACAGATGCTGGTGCTGAAGATATTTTGTACAAACTTCTACCTAGAGGTCCAAGAATTAGAAATGAAGAGGTGATCCCTTTCATATTTGTCGCTATCAATTTACTTGACTACCAACATGGTCAATGTCTAATTTTTCATAAACAAGTATTACCTCAAGTTATTTTGAACTTGATGTGCCTTTCTCTATACTGGAATGCTGACTTCTTGAGCTTCTCCAGGTCGTGTATACGAAGGATTTCAGCATACTTATTGCTGTGTGGGTCATTTTCCTCGTTCTGCATATCGTTAAGGTTTATTAAATCGCTCGTCTGTTTATAATACCTTCACATTTTCAGGACCACCTTCTGCTAACTTTCTGACTAGAAGCTAACATTTTTTGAGTACAGACATATACATCAACTTGTTCAACGACATATTGAATGTTAAACCTCTTACAGGTACTAATTATTTGAAATGTAAACTATACTGTCTGTGTGTTTATATAGGAGGTATTAACTTCTTCATATTCAAGAATATTTGTTTTCTACATTTCAGGTCCCTGTTGCTGTAGGAGTTTCTGCATATGAAGCAGTTTGCTTGTATAACGGAACGAGGGTGGTCATGTCAAGTGGAAAAGATGTAATAACTGTGTATATGGGAAACAGGGTGGTCATGTCAAGTGGCGAAGAAGTGATAACCTGGAAAGTGCATCAGCTGATTCTTTACTGTTGCTGTGGCTTTTTGGCTGGTATAGTTGGTGGTCTGCTAGGTCTTCATGGAGGATTCATTTTGGTTCCATTGTTTCTACAACTAGGGATTTTGCCTAAGGTGCATCTTTCGTTTCCCCTGATCACTCTTGTTTTAGAAAGATCAGCTTTTTCGACTTCCAAGTTGCAACTATTGACACATTGCAAATGCAGGTTTCTATCACCACTACTAACTTTATGATGATATTCTCTTCTTCCATGTCCGTCATACAGTATTACCTACTAGGACACTTCCCAGTACCATATGGTAAGGACAGATCGTCGTTGGTTTTTATCGTTGATTTGAGCAATCATACATTCTATTACTATCTTGCAGCTTTGTTTTTCGTTGCTGTGACCACTGTTGCTGCCTTGGTAGGAAGCATTGCCGTAGATAAAATAATTGACGTTGTTAATAGAGCATCTGTGATCATCTTTATTTTGTCCTTCACAATCTTTGTTGGCTCAGTCTCATTAGGCAAGTTCCTTCTCTTTTCATTTGTTTACATATTTTTAGCAATAATTTGAAACTATCGCGTAGCAATTGACATTCCTTAACTAGTTGTGTGACTGATTTCATCGTATTGTCCTCACGTATTTGGTTACAGGTGGTATAGGCATGGCAGACGCGATTAAGAGGATCAAGGAGGGGCAGTATATGGGGTTTGATAACATCTGTGCATATAAGCCTTAAGTTTTGTGTAACTAGTGTTTTTCTGGAGTGATTTTGATTTTATTTGCAAAAAGAAGTTGGTATGTGATGGATTTGATTCCTGTAATTTGTAATGCATGGCAATAAATTACAAATTCGCGTGCCACATAAATTCATTTTTCGCCACGGTGTGGTCCAAGGAGAGGTAGAAATAGACAAAAACACCTCATGCAGCTTACCAAGGACATTAATGTAGGAAGATTAGGATAAAAAGTTAGTAGATAATCGACAATTAGAGCAAAAGGTTAAAATAACCTCTTTGGCTGTCAACTCGGAATGATATACAACGCAAAAGACAGACACAGCCAGACCATTTCATCTCAGAATTAAAGACATGCACAAAACTTGTCAAACATAGAACAGGGAGGTTGGAATTAAGTACGACGAGTCTATCAACATATCACACAAAAATTAACGCCAATATGAATTATTGATAGGCAAAGGCACCACAATACATGTCATCAGTATATATTGGAAAGGAGCAAGTGCCCCAGTCCTAATTCATTCAGTCAACACAGAAACATCCCAAAAGTTAACAAAAACGTAACACTATTTGAACTTAGAACACCAAACCAAGCCATGGGTAAGGGCTTTTTAATACTACGAGGAAGAATATCACATCCTCACTTCTTTCCGCTCTTTTTCAAGCCAGTACCGCCAATGGACCCTTTCTGAGCCTTTGCCTTGAGCTCCTTCAGGGCCTGCAATGTCACAAAGATGAGTTAATTGAGTCATAATGATTGGTCTATCACAAGCTGCAATAACAAGAAGAATGAGTTACCTTTTCTTCTTCCTTCTTCTTTGCAAGAAAAGCCTTGTCATTCTACAGATAAATCAAACGCGTACAAGTTAGAGACAGCAGCAAATATCACATGTAAGGCTCACGAGCCAGAGATACAATTAATCCAGTGGATACCAAATTCTGAGCATGAAGCATAATCCAAAACAAAGGTTTCATTATTAGTCACCCGTTCTCCCTTATTCATAATAACTTCGATACCAACGATTGTTGCAACAAATAGAGAATTTCTGAATGTGTGACCATCTAAAGATATATTCCTCAAAATAGCCGAAGAACTTGCATAACAATCTAGTCTATTAGCTTCACTGATCTAGATATGTCACTGACGGTATATGGAACGTCGATAGAACTGTGACATATCCACCCTGTTCTGCACCCATCAATTAACTGCGACTCAATTCCAAATCAGTTGGGTCAACCTATATGAATCCCTATTCCGCTCACACACACCAACAAAAAAGTGTTGCAGTCCTACTGAAAAACAACAAAAACCTCACACGAATTCCCCATAATTTTGTTGCTATTTTTACCTTTGATGTTCCCTTTCCTCAAATTTATTTTCAATTTTCGAAGTGCTTCCCGAAGCAAATAATAACATTTTTAACGCAGATACAAAATATACCTAGAGTCTAACAGCATGTTTCTTGTGCAGACTGTATCCCAAACCAACCTCCCTCTTGCTATCTATAGGGCTAAGGCATAACTATAACAATTCAAAGACCTACAGTTTGTCTCCCTTTCGGTTAAAATTGTCCAGCAGTATATTAGTGCTGGTTTTTGTCATCAAGAATCTGATCACTTACCCCAGAAAAGGAACAGAAAAATTCAGCTGACACGCACGCGCAATTCATCACCCACAAATACAGACTATATCTAACCAAACAAAAGGCCAAATCACCATTGAAACAAAAAGTGTCTATTAGCAACAACATATCGACCCCATAAAGATAGGATAAGGTTCACGTACATCCTACCCTCCCCAACCCCCCCAACCCCTTGTGAGATTGCAACAGATATATTGTTGTTTGTTGTTAATATATTGAATAAACAAATTGTAGTTAAAACACAAGATCTACAAAATAACAGAAGAATCTATACAAACAAACATCAGGTAAAATTACCACAAAAAAAGATGTTTCATGAATTACCTCATCATACTCCTTCTTTTCAGTCTTTGGTGCCTTCAAAGGCTTTGCTTTTCCACCTATTCAACAAAACCAAAAATCAATATACTTCTTGTAGCTTTTCTTACACCCTTTTGAAAAAAATCAACCCCCAAATCAATTAGGTCAACTATAACCACAAAAAAATCAAATCTTTTGACAAATTATATCAATAACAACATAACTCCACAATTAAACAACAATTTTTTTTCAAAAATAATAATCAAATCATTCAAAAACAATTTAGGGTTTGTTATACAAACGAAAAAAAAAAAAAATCTTTACCTTGCTTGGAAGACATGGTTGAATTTTAGGGTTAAGAGTTTGGATCTGTTGATGAAAACTCTCTCCTAACCCAAATAAGCTTTATTTGTAAAGTGGCGTTGGAATTTTGATGGATAGTGCCATAATTTATACTACTTTTTTTTTTATTGTATTATTGGAGTAGGAATAAAAGTTGTGGTTTTTTACTATTTTATCCTCTTTGTTAAAGTGTGTGAATTTGAGATTTGAGGTTTTTTTTAGGTATTTGAATGAAGGAATAAGCCAATTGGAAGTAGGGCTAGCATTATTCCTTGAGCAACTTGCCTCCTAGTTTCTTTGATTAATCTTTCGCACCCATATTGATTCCACAAAATATTTCTTTATTTATTCTAAATTATTTGTCTATTTTAAAATTAATATATTTATTAAAAAATCAATTACTCAAGGGAGTATTTTCTTAAATAATGAATTTATCATTTTATCCCTATTAATTATGAAACAGATGAATTAAAAACTTAGGATTTTCAAAAAGATCTACATTTTTTAAAATTATTAATGATGATATAATAGAGAAAAATATTTTGTTCTTTGTTGGTTAGTCAAAATGAACAAGTAATTAAGCATAATGTGAGTAGTTATCTCTCATTAACAATACGTATTTAATAATTTTGTTTATCAAGGATAAGATAGATGAAACGATTAGGCATAAAAATTATTATAAACTAGTCTCAATTTATATCATTCAAACACTCATTGAATTGTTTAAATTTAAGAGCATGTTTAATGTTATCTAGGGATGGCGGGTGGTATGGGTGGGGGCGGTGCGGGTTGAGCTTAATTCGTAAAAATTTTAATATGCCCTGTCCCGCATAACAACTCTTTTCATTTTCAACCCGCTCCACCCCGCCCCGCATAATTTTTTTAATATTTGTTTTTCTAGTTATGTTGGATATTTAAAATAAAATTGATAAAAATAAATTCATTTTTTTCATTAAGTCGTATTAATATAATAGGGTAGTGACTTAAAATTTTATTTTTTAGAGGTCAATTGGGAAACATGTAAGAAATTTTATTATTTTTATTGAACTATTTTTATTTATTAACTTGAATATTTTAATAGCTTTAATGAAATTATCTTAATAAATAATGTTCTATCACTCTTATAACATGTAAAAGTTAAAATTAAGTTTAAACCCATATAAAATCATATATACCCGCAACCTGCATCGCCCAACATTAATTTTTAAAAAAACTACTTCAACCCGTCCCACACAACCTCAACTTCACCCCGCTCCACATAGCCTTAAACCCACCGCCTTGCATCCACCTCGCCCCATTGACATCAAAACCATAAATTTGTTGTCATACTATGAAAAATAATCAGCATATTTTAATTCTAAGTATTAACAAATGAATGAAGTGGGTGTTGGACTATGATTGACTTCATCAAGTCCTTACTCCCATACAATATTGTTAGGAAACTTACATAAATATACTATAATAAAAAAATATTTATCATTTATAGTAATAACTTTTTTTTTCACTTGATCACTTTTAATTCATTTATAATATAAGTTTAATACATATTTCAAAGAATAAATTTTTATTCACATATAATACAAGTTTCTTTGACAGATAATTCATTTATCACACATTTTAATACATTTATATTACAATGTGTCAAAGTTTTACCAAACAAACATGATATATTTTTATAAACAATTATAATTCATATATAATGCATATATATTGCATACATAATTCACTTTTAATACATATTACAGATTTAACACAGTATTACTATAAATGATAATAAATAAAAAATATTATTAAAATCAATAATATATTTATTAAAATATATCAACTCATGTAATTTTTCCATATTGTTAATCCTAATTCTTCGATTGTGAATCAACATTCTCCAATGTCCATCTTGGCCTAACCAAGTTATTATTGGGTCATTAAATTTGTCTTGTTAATACTTTCAAGCATTTTTTATGGATATATTATGGGCTTTAAGTTGATCCAATTAATCATGTCCATGAATTCTGAATGAGCCCAAAAAACATTGTCTCATACTTCTTTCTTATGAGTGGAATAAGGCAAAATTATAATTTATCTTTAAAATTATAAGATTTTCTTAAACGGATACAATAATATAAGTACTGATACATTAAAAAGAAGGATCGAATACATTAATGGGTAAAAAATCAAAGTGATGATACATTAAAAAGAGGGTCGGATACATGAGCTGATACATTAAAAAGAGGATCGAATATATTAATGGCCAAAAAATCGAATCCCTTAAAAAAGCAAAGCATCGATATATTAAAAAGTGGATCGGATATATTAATGACATTTTTGACTTAAGAGAAAAATGAGAGATTCTAAAGATTTGTAAAACTTATAAGGAATAATGATAATAAGTAAATTAAAAGGTGGAATTTCCGCAATTAATCCATAGAATAAATTATAGATTTTGTTATAATGCATTGAACCTATTAATAACAATAACCAAATTACTATACATGAATTAAGATTTTAGCTAAAATTTAATAACAAACAATTAAATTACTTTTACTTCTCTATATATATCTATATATATACAAGCCGCTTGACAAGCACCTCACGGATGTTACGCCCTTGCAATTGGTGCAAAAGACATTTTGGTCATTTCACATGAAATTAAATTAAAGTTAAAATTGGTATACGTGTTATGCCCTTGCAATAGCTGCAATTATGTCATTTATGGTGTTAATTTGAGATTGTTACTAATGTTTTCAGAAATTATGTCTTAAAGACAAAACTAAGCTCTTCTTAATATTCCTTTCCAGTTTGTTTCTTGTTCAAACAGCTTTAGTACTTACGTTATCCGTCAAATTTCCCACTACTTTGTTACCAAATGATCTATTTTATGTGTATTTTATTGAAATTTAGATCACTAATTGAGAGTGATCTTTTGCTTTACTCCATAGATAGATATAGATCTAAATATTTTTATTTTTGCTCCATGATTGAAGGTTTTCGTTCCTTTTTAAGACTATGTATTAGGAAGTAAATACAAGTTGTGTCATTGGAATCACTAGGTTGTTCTTCTCCTTGGGTTTTTCCAAGATAAATCCTAAATACGCATACAAGTGTAGTTGTTGTAGATTTCGTTCACAACAGAGCATGTTTCATAACAAGGAGACTTAACAAATACAAAAATCTCGCACATATATTATGCTAACTTGTACAATAATTGAAAGAGGGTTGATTTTTTTTATCTAACACCACTCCCAGGCAGTCTACAACTCTTTGCAAACTTCAGCCTTATACTCACACGAATTTGATAAAGTATAAAAATTCTTTACTTAGTTTTATTTAGGCAATAATAAGCGTAACAACACAATCAACGTATGGAAACTCTTCACAACCTTTTATTAATAATAAATCAATAAAGGATAAGGCTTCACAAATTAATCTAAGACCAGATTCGTTCTCCCTTAGCCTTAGACGAATTTCCACCCCTTATAAAAATTTTGCACAAGACAGTTACAACAGATAGAATTATTTTCGGCGGTTACATTGGCGGTTAAATTGGCGGGTACATCTGACATGTGTCTAACACTTTCCTCACAGAATTCAAACTAAGTCCAACACTAAATATTTTAACAGATAGAATTATTTTCGAATTCAAACTACATTCTAAGGCATAACCGAAATCAGTCATTCTAACACTTAAAATATTTTCAGCTTATTCCAACACTTAGAATATTTCAGCTTATTCCAACACTTAGAATTATTTCAGCCTGCTTCCAACACTAAGAATATTTCAGCATGCTTCCAACACTTAGTTTTATTTTCAACTCTTGTCTTGCCAACATCAAGTCCACAGCCTTGTCTTGTCAAGCCAACACCCGCCTTGTCTTGCCGATGAATCCGTCTACACGTAAGCCTTGCACGTCCAAGCTGCCATGCCAACACCCAAGCACCTTGAACCTTTGTTGCACTGTTTTGCCCCCATGCATGCCAAGACCAATGCCTAAATCCTTATCATGCCTGCACGTAGTTAGATCAAGTAGTTTACGGGTCTAACAATAATTGTATATTAACAGAAGCTTACAAAAATATATTCTCTTGTAAGTTGTTAATTTTTATGTCGTTGTCACAAATTTCATGCATAACAGATGTCAACCGATAAAAATTTGGTGGTACCAACTTGCTCCTCGCAAAAAAGGAAGCGTCATTACTCAACAGAAAGAGCTGCTAAAATCAAGCTTAGCAGACATGATCTGCGTACTCAACTGTCGCCTGAGAAAAAGGAGATGCTTTTATCGCGACGACGAGTGAAAAATGTTGAATCGGTAGGCTGCTCTGTCTTGACTGAGAGTGCCAAAGAAGCATCATGTTCTGGAGTTGGTGTTGAACTGAAGGTCAGATACCAAAAAAAAGACAACTTAAAATGTATGTTATTTATCATTTTACTTTTATATATGCATTGATAATGTTAATTAGCTTACCCTCCTGCAGTCGCTGATACATCCTCCGTCAACAACCCAACGACGACCTTTGAGAAAGGAAAGAATACACATGGACATTTCTCTGCATCCGAAATTGGTCTGTTATCATCACAATTTTATTTTGATTTTTGTTTGTCGACAACTGTTTCATATATTAATTGGACTAATTGCCTATTAGGTTCAACATCCACGACCACCACTGAATTGCATGATCCAACAACACCACCTAATTGGACTGATTGCCTATTAGGTCCAACATCAATGCTGCCACTGAATCGAATGATCCAACAACATTACCTAATGTCAAAAAAGGTTTGTTTAACTCTAACTATTTAGAATGTACCTTCTTTATGATTTTACTTGCATATGCATTTTCCTGCTTAATTAGATTTCTTTTATGCGGTGGTCTCAACGGCAGCATCCGAAGCCCATTACTCTGTATTCGAAATCGGTTAGTTGTTATTAGAATTTGATTTAGATTTCATTTCACCAAAAATATTTCATATATTAATTGGATTAACTTTTTATTAGGTTCAACATCAATTACCTGTTGGACAAAATGATAATCACACCCAGGATAATGTCCAAACTAAATAGCAATAGGAAGAGAGTAACAACGACACCAAATATTAAAATGGGTAAATATGATACCCGAATAAGTAATACAATAATATTGATGAAAAACTTGGTAGTGTCAAAAGACTACTACTCAACACTCTTTTATTTCTTACAACTCACAATAATATTATTTGCACACTATTTTCTCACAAACTAAGAAGTAGTTTGTGGATTACTCTCTCTACTCTCTATTGCTTCTCTATTTTGGTGTGTCTTCAAGTGTTCAATTACTACTCTATTTATAGAGTTTTTTGAACACTTGTTTACATCATTAATGACATAATGTGATAGCCAATTTCAACAAAAAAATTGGCTGCCTAACTCTACCAAACTAATACCAAACTTATACCAAACTTTGACTACCTACTTCCACAAATGTGGCTACCAACTTTCACATTGGTGGCTACCAATTTTCACATTTGTGGCTAGTAATTTCAACAAGTATGGCTGCAAAATTAATTGCTGCCAAGATTTATTTCCACAAATCTCTCCCTTAATTTTGATTTTTCTTCTTTACTCCAAGGCTTGATCTCAATCTCTGAAAATCTTCAAACTTGAGAGGCTTTGTAAAAATATCCGCAACTTGATCATGAGATTTCACATACTTGAGCTCTACCTCTTTCTTGGTAATGCATTCTCGGATAAAGTGATACCTTGTGTCTATGTGCTTGCTTCGATCATGATACACTGGATTCTTTGCTAGTGCTTGCGTAGATTTGTTATCAACACAAATCATTGTGGCTTCAATTTGTGACAAATTGAGTTCCTTCAATAACCGTCTCAACCAAATAGCATGACATGTACATGATGTCGCTGCCACATATTCAGCTTCACAAGTCGAGAGAGTAACAATTGATTGTTTCTTTGAACTCCAAGAAATAACACAATCACCCAAGAAAAACACAAAACCAGATGTGCTTTTTCTATCATCAACATCTCCCGCATAATCACTATCACAATATCCCACAAGATTAAAATTATCGGAAGAAGAATAAAATAGCCCAAGGTCGATTGTACCTTTTAGGTAGCGAAGAATTCTTTTAGCGACCTTCAAGTGAGTGGAGGTAGGAGCTTCCATGAATCGACTTACTACTCCAACTGCAAAGACTATATCTGGTCTCGTACATGTCAAGTACCTCAGACTTCCTACGAGACTTTTGAACAAAGTGGAATCCACTTCTTCTCCATCATCAAATTTTGACAATTTTGTTCCACTTTCCATTGGGGTGTTCACAGGGTTGCAATCAAACATGTTGAACTTCTTCAAAATCTCCTTTGTATAGCTTTCTTGAGATATGAAGATGCCTTCCTCCATTTGCTTGACTTCTAGGCCCAAGTAATATGACATGAGCCCTATGTCTGTCATGTCAAACTCAAGGGACATAGCTTTCTTGAAAGCTTCAAATAAAACTGGGTTGTTACCCGTTAGAATGAGATCATCAACATAAAGACAAACAAGCAGAATATCTCCATTAGTATGAACTTTAATATAAAGAGCATATTCATGGAGACAACGAGTAAACCCATTGTCTTGAAAGTATTTGTCAATGCGACTATTCCAAGCTCGTGGAGCTTGCTTCAACCCATATAAGGCTTTCTTCAACCTCAACACCTTATCTTCATGATTTTTAACCACAAAACCCAATGGTTGCTCAACATAGACTTCTTCTTCAAGATATCCATTCAAGAATGCCGATTTGACATCTAGTTGATGGATCTTCCACTTCATTTGCGCCGCTAAAGAGATCAATAGACGGATTGTCTCCATGCGGGCAACAGGCGCATAAACTTCTTCATAGTCGATGCCATGCCTTTGTTTGTAGCCTTTAGCCACAAGTCTTGCCTTGTATCTTTCTACTTCTCCATGGGCATTTTTCTTCATCTTGTATACCCATTTGACTCCAATTGCTCGATGGTCCTTTGGAAGAGTTGTCAACTCCCAAGTGTTGTTCTTCTCTATTGATTGGATCTCTTCCTCCATGGCTTTTCTCCACCTTTTGTCAGTAACAGCTTCATCAAAATTCATTGGTTCACTATCAGCAAAAAGACAACACAAAAAATCAAAATTAGTAATTTCTTCTGTGTCATCATAGAGTTCTTGAATGTTCCTCATCCTATGTGGTCTTTCACTTGAACTCTCTTGAGAAGATGGAGATGCAATATTTGCTGGTGAAGGAGGCGGGGTTGCATCCTGTGCCATGGTCTCCTGTTCTTCTTCATCTCCGAAGTATGGAAGAAAATCATATGTTTTTTCTTCTGGAGCCTCCCAATTCCATGATGCTTCTTCATCAAATTCAACATCACGACTCACCACCACCTTGTTATTGCTTGGATTGTACAATTTGTAGCCGTTTGAACTTGCGTCATAGCCAACAAACACATACTTGACACTCCGATCGTCAAGTTTAGCTCTCCCTTGATGTGGAACATGAGCATATGCTATGCTCCCAAAAATTCTCAAGTGCTTAACACTTGGCTTTCTTCCGCTCCATGCTTCTTGAGGTGTTTGATCTCGTACATTTTTTGTTGGAGACCTGTTGCTCAAATAAACTGCACAAGAAACAGCCTCGGCCCAAAATTCTTTTGGTAGATGTTTAGCTTTCAACATACATCTAGCCATATTAAGAATTGTTCTATTCTTTCTTTCTGCAACTCCATTTTGTTGTGGCGAGTAAGGTACCGTTAGAGGGCGACGAATTCCATGAGATTGACAAAAGTCATTAAATTCTTTTGAAGTGAATTCGCCTCCTCTATCAGACCTTAATGCTTTTATTTCATAGCCACTTTCTTTTTCTACAAGTGCTTTGAAATTTTTAAAGGCAACAAAAACTTCAGATTTTTGCTTCAAGAAGTATACCCAAGTCTTTCTACTGAAATCATCAATAAAGAGCAAGAAATATTTTCTTTTACCAAAAGAAGGTGAATCGATTGGACCACAAACATCGGTGTGAACAAGTTGGAGTGGCTTACTTGTTCTTGATGTAGTCTCCTTTGGGAAACTCCTCCTTGCATGTTTTCCAAGAAGACAAGCTTCACACAATTGATTTGGATGGTTGATTGGCGGTATCCCATCAACCATGTTCTTGTCTCCCATTGATTTGAGCGCTTCAAAGTTCAAGTGCCCAAATCTCATATGCCAACACCATGAGTCATCTTGCACATTAGCCTTCAAACACTTTGCATAGATAGTTTGAAGATTCAAAGGAAACAACCTATTCTTTGCCATATGAACTTTAGCAATTAAGTTGTTACTTGAATCTCTTAGCCAAAGATGCATATTTTTCATATGAATATCATATCCTTTTTCAAGAAGTTGACCCAAACTCAAAATATTACTTTTCAATTTTGGCACATAATAAACATTGGTAATCAATTTATGACCACCATCTTTACAGGATATCAGAATCGTACCTATCCCTTCAATTTGGATCTTTGAGGTATCGCCAAAAGACACATTACCTTTCACGGTCTTCTTTATCTCCACAAATTTATCTTTCTGGCCACACATATGATTGCTTGCTCCATTGTCAAGATACCATGAGCTGCAATCATCTTTATCTTCTTCTTTGAGTGTTAATAACAGTGTTGACTCATCTTCATCTTTGTTGTTGTCAACAAGATTAACTTTCTCTTCAACATTACTACGACATTCCCAAGAGTAATGTCCCATTTTATGACAGTTATAACACTCAATTTTAGATTTGTCATACCTGATTTCATTTGTACCTTGATAGGCTCCACGTCCTCTGCCTCCTCGTTGACCACGACCACGACCTCTGATTGACTGGTGACCTTTATCTTCATTGTTGAAATAATTGGTGTAACTTCTTCCTCTTCTACGACCTCCACGGCCTCCACGGCCTCCACGGCCTCTCCGTTGTCCATTTCCTTTGTAACTTTTCTCACCTTCAAATCCTTTGAAGGATGCATGAGTTTTATGAAGCTGCTCTAGTGGCTCTTCTTTTCTCCTTTTCATTTTCTCTTCATGGGCTAGTAAAGAACCTTCCAATTGTTCTACCGTCATAGAGTCTAGATCTTTAGACTCCTCAATAGCACACACCACATAATCAAATTTAGGTGTTAAAGAACGAAGGATCTTTTCTACCACACGCACATCATCTACTTTCTCTCCGTATCTTCTTAGTTGATTTACAACAGCAATCAATCTTGAGCAGAAATTCGAAATGGATTCGGATTCTTTCATTTTTAAAACTTCAAACTCAGCCCTTAGAGTTTGAAGTTTTATCTTCTTTACTTTATCAACTCCTTGGAGAGAATTTTGTAAAATCTCCCACGCCTCTTTTGAGGTGGTTGCATCAGCCACCTTCTCAAACATGCCATCATCCAAACATTGATGGATAAGAGTGAGGGCCTGTTGATCTTTCTTTCTTGTCTTTAACAAGACCTCCTTTTCATTTGAGGGCAAAGTTTCCTCATTTGCGGGTTTTGTATACCCTTTGTCTACAATATCCCAAACATCTTGAGAGCCAAGAATAGCTTTCATTCGTAGACACCATTTTTCATAATTTTCTCTTGTGAGACGGGGGTATTGAAAGGACAACGGACTATTATTTGTCATGGCTCTGATACCACGTTGTTGGACAAAATGATAATCACACCCAGGATAATGTCCAAACTAAATAGCAATAGGAAGAGAGTAACAACGACACCAAATATTAAAATGGGTAAATATGATACCCGAATAAGTAATACAATAATATTGATGAAAAACTTGGTAGTGTCAAAAGACTACTACTCAACACTCTTTTATTTCTTACAACTCACAATAATATTATTTGCACACTATTTTCTCACAAACTAAGAAGTAGTTTGTGGATTACTCTCTCTACTCTCTATTACTTCTCTATTTTGGTGTGTCTTCAAGTGTTCAATTACTACTCTATTTATAGAGTTTTTTGAACACTTGTTTACATCATTAATGACATAATGTGATAGCCAATTTCAACAAAAAAATTGGCTGCCTAACTCTACCAAACTAATACCAAACTTATACCAAACTTTGACTACCTACTTTCACAAATGTGACTACCAACTTTCACATTGGAGGCTACCAATTTTCACATTTGTGACTAGTAATTTCAACAAATATGGCTGCAAAATTAATTACTGCCAAGATTTATTTCCACACTACCGTCACTGGCTCACATAATCCAACAACATCATTTGTCGTCAAAAAAGGTTTGTCTTACTCTATTACTTTAATAATTCTTGCAAATGTTCTGTGGACAGTGGTGTCATACATTATTGCAACAACTATACACAGGTTATAGATAAAAAATAGTGGGTTGTTGGAATTTTAACCGGCTACCCAGTAATGCCAGCTTTTTAAAAACTGTGACAGATTATAAATACTGCAAAGCAAAAAGATTTGAATATGAGTCGCCCGGATTCTGTTGTGGCAATGGTTCAGTTAAGTTGGTATCCCATGAAATGCCTAATGAATTATTAAATGTTTACTTAGATAACAAGGAAGAATCTATACATTTTCGTGCTTATATCAAAATACACAATAATATGTTTGCATTTACCTCACTTGGAGTAAACTATGATAAGACGCTAGCCAAAAAATATCATGATATTTACACATTTAAAGTATAAGGGCAAATGTATCACTTTATAAACGATTTAGTTGCAACAAATGAACAACCAAGAAACTTACAATTGTATTTCTATGACGATAACAAAGAAATATTGAACCAAATGGCTACTTCAAGCATGCTTAAACAAACAGTTATTGAAAAGTTAATGGATATTCTAAAGATAAATCCTTATTGCATTTTTTTGAAATCCCTATACATTCCTGAGTTATCAATTTTTATATTGCATTGCGGTGTGGATCAGGTTTATACTAGCGAGTATTTAACATATCGAGTGTATCGGAAGTAGCAGCATTATGGCTAGAGTAAGAAACAAATGCTAATAATTTTGTACCCCATATTCGAATTTACACGCACAGTAATAAAAGTCAATTAGTAAATTATTACTATGATCCTTTACAATATCCACTTCTATTTTCATATGGTGAAAATGGATGGCATTGTGGTATTCAAAAGATTATATTTCCAGAGAATAAATCGGAAAAAAAGGAAGTGGCCTTACTATGAAGATGAACAACTTCCAAGCTTATCTAATATGTATTCAATTGATGGACTACTTGATATGGAAGCCGAGGTTCTGGAAAAAGGAAAACGAAAAAGGGACACTGTTTCTAGTCGTGAGTACTACTGTTATTGTTAGCGGAAACGTGAAACTAAAGAACAAGGAAGAACAACAATATTTAACGTGGTTCGGATCAAAATGATCCTATGTCCACCAAAGAACAACTGCACTGATATTTATTTCACTCTACAAAGAATACAAGTGAAATACTACAAGAGAGAGAACACAAATGCCTTAGAAGGTGAGAAGGCAAGTGAGAGGATGATTTGAAAATGAATTAAGAGCTACCTATTTATAGGAATAAATTCATCCTATTGATGTCATCCATGACATCACTATGTGTCAAAATTGTCAAGGTTAAGATATCAAACCATTTTATGGTTTGCCTAACTTTCACCTACCAAGATACAATCTTTGACTTGTATTTTGTACTAATTATCTTCCTACCAAATATTCATATTAATTCATCTTCCATTTAGTTTGATTCCACAAGAACCAAAACCAACCCTTTCAGTTATATAACAAATGAGAGACAATGAGGAAAATGAAATTTTACACTCGGGTAGATTATTTCAACAATACTCAGTTGATGAATTCATCAAAATAGAAACTCAAAGGTTAGATTTCACATCCTTTAACCAGGATTTTATCGAACTGATATATTGCAAGGAGTTTTTGATGTCCATAGATTGGGTGAAAGAGAAGCCTCTAAAATAGGCAAAAAGAGATTTCTTCCAGCCAGTTTTATAGGTGGTCCGAGGGATATACGTCGGCGTTATATGGATGTTATTGCATTAGTTCAACATTTTGAAAAGCCCGATATATTTCTCACTATGACATGTAATCCCTCTTGGCCAGAAATAAAAGAACACTTATTTCCAACAGATGAAGCTCAAAATAGACATTATTTGATTAGTCGTGTATTTAAAGCAAAAGTAGAAGAAATGAAAACAGATATACTAAAAAGAAATATATTTGAAAAAGTCGCAGCTTTTATGTACAAAATAAAATTTCAAAAACGAGGTCTTCCTCATGCTCATTTTTTGGTTATACTCAATGATGACTATAAATTATTAACACCTGAGGCCTATGACAAATTTGTTTCCGCTGAGTTACCTGATCCGGATACAAATCCTTACTTATATAAGCTTGTTATTAAACACATAATGCATGGCCCTTGCGGTCAATTGAATCCAACAAATTCATGTATGCAGAAAAACGGACGGTGCAAATTTAGATACCCAAAGAGATTTGCTGATACAACAACAAAAGGAAAGAACTCATACCCAATTTATAGAAGGCGAAATACGGGCAAATTTGTGCAGGTTAGAAAACAACTTCTAGATAATTCATGGGTTGTTGCTCATAATCCTTATCTACTATGCAAATATGATTGCCATATAAATGTAGAAGTATGTTTTGATATAAAAGTTATCAAATATATATACAAATACATTTGTAAAGTACATGATAAAATTTCATTCCATGAGTATGACGCCAACACAAATATTGAAATAGATGAGATAAAAGAATATCAATGTGCTAAATGGGTGTCAGCGCCTGAAGTTAGGTGGCGTTTATTCGCCTTTCCTATTAGTGAAATGACCCCAAGTGTTCATCACCTTCAATTACATCTTGATGGACAACAATTAGTCTCTTTTAAAAAAAACAGACAGCATCAATAGTGTTAAAAATCCTATGATTGTCAAGACAATGTTGACAGAACTTTTCCTGATGAATGCAACAAATACAAGTGCTTAATTTGTTGTACAAAGATTTTCCACAATACTTTGTATGGTCATCTTCTTATAAAATGTGGAGTCGACGGAAACGTGGCAAGGTTATTGATCGAGTTGTAACGTCTCATCCAACAGAGGGAGAAAGATATTATCTTAGATTATTACTAATGAATGTGAAAGCATCATCATCATATAATGATCTTCTTACAGTCAACGGTGTTTGTTGTGAAACATTCAGAGAATCTGCAGAAAAAAAAAGGTTTATTACACTGTGATAATAGTTTAGTTGAATGTATGTTGGAGGTTTCTTGTTATCAAATGCCTTATAGTTTAAGACGCTTATTTGCTATGATACTGGTATATTGTAGTCCTGACAATCCAAGAGAATTGTGGAAACAATTTGAAGATTCAATGTCTGAAGACTTCAGGAACTTGAGCAATATTATCGTACAAGATACACCTTGCTGTCTTAAACCATATAAACGATGTATTACATTCTATGGGACATGATATCAACGAGTTCAATCCTGTTCCAGAAATTATCACATCTTCGAAAATAACAAAAGAGGCGAAAGAAATGTATTTTGAAAGAAATATCATTGTAAATGATGAAGATTTACTATTACACCAAAAATTAAATACAGAATAGAAAATAGCATTTGAAATGATCCTTGAAATATTATTTAGCAAAAAAGCGGAGCTTTTTTTATTGACGGTCCTGGTGGAAGTGGTAAGACATTCTTATATTGTGTTTTATTAGCAACAGTAAGATCTAAAGGCTTTATAGCTTTAGCCACAGCGACCTCTGGTGTTGCTGCTTCAATCCTTCCTGAAGGCAGAACAGCTCACTCACAATTTAAAGTTCCAATTAATATTGATGAAAAATTCTCATGTAATATCAGCAAGCAAAGTTCACTAGCACTTTTAATTCACGATGCAAAACTAATTGTATGGGATGAAGTATCAATGGCAAAAAAAAAACATGATTGAAGCATTAGACTCTCTTTTGAAAGATATAATGGATCCAAATGTGTTGTTTGGTGGAAAAGTTATCGTATTTGGTGGAGAGTTTAGACAAACTCTTCCTGTGGTTCGGGGTGAAAGAAAAGAAGACTTCATTTGAGAAAGCATATTGAACTCAGAAATATGGAATCGACTTGAAAAATTACGATTAACAAAAAATATGTGTGCCCAAACTGATCCCTCTTTCTGTAAATATCTGATGCGCATTGGAAATGGAAAAGAAACAACTAACATGGATAACAAAATCAATATTCCAAGGTGTTATCTTCTGTTCAAAATAATATATCCCAATTTCCATACATCTGTTCAGGATTCTACCCGGATAACTTTCCGTGTTATTTTGACAACAAAAAATGACTTTGTTGATGAGTTAAATGACAGACTTATAACTCAATTTCCCACAGACGCTAAAATGTTTGTTGCAATTGATGAAACTATTGAACAAAATGATCAAAGTCAGTTTGAAGATTTTCTACATTCATTGAGTTGTGCTGATTTACCTCCTTACAAATTGACCTTGAAAGAGAAATGCCCTATTATGTTATTGAGAAATTTAAATCCTTCTGAAGGTTTATGCAATGGTACACGATTAAAATATTGTAATTTTAAGAGTCGTGTAATCAGTGCTAAAATAACTAGTGGTGATTTTAAGAATACACACATATTTATTCCCAGAATACCACTATTATCTTCAGATGATGACAAACTACCTATCCCATTAAAAGAACACAATTTCCAGTACGATTGTGTTTTGCTATTACAATAAATAAAGCTCAAAGACAAACTTTAGATCATGTTGGAATTTACTTACGTGAACTTGTTTTTTCTCATGGCCAATTGTATGTCGCCTTATTGAGAGCAAAAAGTTCCAATTATATTAAAATATTAATTCGACCACCTACCGCAGAAAATGTTATTAACATGTACTTATAAGGCTAGTCAAAAAACAGAAACAGAAATAGATGAAGTATACAGAAAAAATAATCCGTGTCCACAGAACCTACTATGTCTCCTTAAGAAATTTAATCCTCTTACTGTACCCGAGGTTATGAACTAATTTCTCCCAAGATAAAACGGATTAATCATGTTAAAGAAATAGCGGTACCTCAAATTTCTTTAACTTTAGCGAACTTAAGAAACAACAACAAGTCACATAGACTCAGTCGATGGACAGTTTGATTTTGAGAGAAAATATATGCAGAGAAGGAAAAAAAAATCAGTATTTGAAAAATGAAAAATGACTTCCTTTTATAGCCAATTTCTGCAAGAAACGTGTCTGTTCAGATAAATTTGTTCAGACCCGTTTTAACTAGAGAGTTGTGTCTTTTGGGAAAAAATAATAACTTTTTGGAAAATGTGTCTGTTGGGAAAGTAACGACTTTTCGGAAAGAGTAACGACTTTTTAAAACGTTATCGTTACGTGCAAATTAATTCTGTTAATTAACTAATTAACTAACATCCTGAATTAATTTATAAGAGATAAGATTAACAGAATTTATTTGATTAACAAAAATAGATTAAATAAATTTTATCCAAAAAATTTATCAATCAATCATTTGCCAAATCCAAATCCGAAGCCAAAGTCGAACCGTGGCCGAGCGAGCGACGACGACGGCGCGAGGGGACACCTTCTTCTTAGATCTTTAGGAAGTAAAGGAAGTGTTTCCTTATACAAGGACAACAATTTCCCTTTCTTTTGCCGATATGGGAGAAATGACTTTTCATTTGCACTTTGCAAATGATTTTTCATTTTTCCTCCAAATTAGTTCCCTCACACTGTTCATATTCTCTCTTTTCTTTTCCGATTCACACTTTGCTAAACCCAACAATCCCCCACATGAATGGGGAATGACTATTGTTAAAACATATGCATGAAAAACTTGTGTGTCTTGTAAGTAAGGGTTAATCGCATCTGGATACGTAGGTTTCCCTTTAAACTTTCCGTAGTGAACATATATCGGATATACTTGGTCAATCGGTAGATTTGATATCTTTGAACTGCCGAGCTTTGGTGTATACCTAGACAGCATAAGTCACACAATCAATCCTTGAACTATTCTTAGTTCTCATTGTTTTGTTCGTTTCAGTCATGAACACATCTCGGATAGTAAGCGCTTAGAGAACTGGCCTTACCGGATTCTCCGTGAAGCCGCTTACACTTCACACTCACATAGGTGATTTCTAAATGTGTTATCCCGTACATACACCATTTGATATACTCTGTATCAAACTTAGAAACCATTAAAAAGTCCTTATCCCTTTATCCTGGTTACTGAACATTGTCTCATCATGAGAATAGACCATAAGATAATTTTTGACAATGTTGAACCGTCATCAATGACTTTGTTTTTTCTCATTGAACCTAGATCTTGGGATATCCAGTCTTCTAGGTAGAGTTACCGCCACGATGACTTGTTCTTGTCCATAGTCCCATTCCCGTCGATGATTTCTCAACTCCCTCTCTAGTTAGGCCTTTTGTAAGTGAATCCGACACATTATCCTTTGACTTCACATAGTCAATTGTGATAATTCCACTAGAGAGTAGTTGTCTCACAGAGTTATGTCTTCGTCTTATGTGACGAGACTTGCCGTTATACATAACGCTTCCGGGCCTTCCTATTGGAGCTTGACTATCACAGTGTATGCATATAGGGGCCATTTGTTCGGGACAAAATAAAATATCTTCTAAGAAATTCCGGAGCCATTTCTTCTTCACCTGCCTTGTCTAAAGCAATGAATTCAGACTCCATTGTAGAGCGTGTTATACATGTTTGTTTGGATGATTTCCAAGATATTGCTCCTCCACCAATAGTAAAAACGTATCCACTTGTGGATTTTGTTTCAGTTGACCCAGTAATCCAATTTTCATCACTATATCCTTCAAGAAATGCTGGTTATTTGTTGTAATGCAAAGCATAGTTTTGAGTGTCATCTAAGTATCTCAAAACTCTCTTCATTGCCAATCAATGATTTTGATTGGGATTACTTGTGTATTGACTCAGTTTACGGATAGCGGAAGCTATGTATGGTCGTGTACAATTCATGACATACATCAAGCTTCTCAACACTCTCGCATAGTCCAATTGAGACTGACTGTCATATTTTTCTTTGCAAGCTGAAGGTTCACATCAATTGGAGTCTTTGCCCTTTTGAAATTCAAATATTTGAATTTTTCAAGTACCTTTTGAATATAATGGTTTGAGACAATGCTAGACCGTTAGGAGTTTTGAGAATTTTAATTCCCAATATCACATCAGCAACTCCTAAATCTTTCATATCAAACTTACTAGCGAGCATATGCTTAGTAGCTTTTATATTAGCAATGTCCTTGCTCATTATAAACATGTCATCTACATATAGGCATACAATGACTTCCTGATTTGGAGTATCTTTAATGTAAACACATTTATCGTATTCATTGATCTTAAATCCATTTGACAACATGATTTGATTAAACTTGGCATGCCATTATTTTGGTGCTTGTTTTAGTCCATAAAGTGACTTAATAAGTTTGCACACTTTCTTTTCTTTAGCAGGAACTACAAAACCCTGAGGTTGTTCTATGTAAATTTCTTCTTCCAGCTCTCCATTTAAGAAGGCGGTTTTAACATCCATTTGATGGATTTTAAGACCGTATACTGCAGCTAGGGTAATTAACATCCGAATTGATGTAATCCTAGTCACTGGCGAGTGTGTGTCAAAATAATCAAGAGCTTTTTTTGTCTAAAGCCTTTGACAACAAGTCTTGCTTTATATTTGTCAATAGTTCCATCATCTTTCATCTTCCTTTTAAAAATCCATTTTGAACCCAGAGGTTTGTTTTCTGGAGGAAGATCAATCAACTCCCAAGTATGATTGCTTAGGATTGATTCAATTTCACTATTGACAGCCTCCTTTCAAGAGGTTGAGTCGCTAGACAACATTGCTTCCTTGAATGTTTGAGGCTCACTTTCAAGAAGAAATGTTACAAAATCAGATCCAAATGAAGTGGATGTCCTTTGACGTTTACTGCGTCTTGGACTCTCTTCATTGGGTTCATTATCTTTTGGTTCTTCTCTGGGTTGTTTAGACTCCACACTAGATGACTCAAGTCTCGTTTTATATGGATAGATATGTTAAAATAATTCAGCACTATCTGATTCCATTACCGTATTATCATGAATATTCGAATGTTCGGATTTATGAACCAAAATTCGACATGCCTTACTCTTTGTGGCATATCCAATGAATACACAATCCACAGTCTTAGGCCCTATTTTTACCCTCTTAGGTATAGAAACTTGGACTTTGGCTAGACACCCCCACACTTTGAAATATTTCAAGTTGGGTTTTCTACCTTTCCATTTCTCATATGGAATAACATGTGTCTTTGAGTGAGGCACTCTATTGGGTATTCGATTTGCTGTAAGGATAGCTTCCCCCCCCACAAGTTCTGTAGTAAACCTGAACTTATAAGTAATGCATTCATCATTTCTTTTAAAGTTTGATTTTTCCTTTCTGCAATCCCATTAGATTGAGGAGTGTACGAAGCAGTAGTTTGATGGATTATTCCATTTTCTAAACATATTTCTGCAAATGGAGATTCATATTCTCCATCTCTATCACTTCTGATCATTTTGATATTTTTATCCAACTGATTTTCAACTTCAGTTTTATATTGCCTAAATGCATCTATTGCTTCATCCTTACCATTTAACAAATAAACATAACAATATATAGTGCAATCGTCAATAAAAGTTATGAAATATTTTTTCCCACCACGTGATGGTATTGACTTCATGTCACAAATATCAGTGTGAATCAATTCTAAAGGATTTGAATTCCTTTCAACAGATTTATAAGGATGCTTAGCATACTTAGATTCAACGCAAATTTGACATTTTGATTTATTGCACTCAATTTTTAGCAAAATATTTAAGTTAATCAGTTTTCGCAAGGTTTTATTATTAATGTGTCACAAACGTTCATGCCATAAACATTTAGACTCAAGCAAGTAAGAAGAAGCAAAATCGTTATTCATATCAACTGCAATTACATTGAGTTTGAAAATGTCATCACTGAGGTAGCCTTTTCCTACATACATATCATTCTTACTTACTACTACTTTATCAGAAACAAATACACATTTGAATCAATTCTTAGTCAGAACTGGAATTGAAACTAAATTCTTTCTCAATTCTGAAATATACGAAACCCTGTTCAAAGTCACCACCTTGCCTGATGTCATCTTTAATAGGACGTTGCCAGTTCCTTCTACCTTTGCAACAGCGGAGTTTGCAATAAATAACTTCTCATATGTAGGTGTTAGAGTATATGATGAAAATAATTCTTTGCTGGCACAAACATGGCATGAGGCACCAGAATCTATCCATCATTCTCTTGGATTTCCAACCTAGTTACATTCTGAAAATATTGCACAGAGATCGTCCATTTCTCCTTTGGATTCAGCCAAGTTTGTTTGATCCTTATTTTTCTTGTCCTTCTTGGGACCTCGACATTCAGTAGTCATATGACCACGTTTACCACAATTGAATCAGCTTCTATTGAACTTCTTCTTAGGAGGATTGCTTTTTGGACCAGATGTTTCTTTCTTTTCTTTAATTTTGTGGGATCTTCTTCAACAATATTTACTCCAGATATTGCTGAGTTACCACGTAACCTCTTTTTTGCAGCCTTATTATCCTCTTCGATTCTCAACCTTACTATGAGATCTTCAACAGTCATCTCCTTGCGTTTATATTTCAAGTAGTTTTTGAAGTCCTTCCACAACAGAGGTAACTTTTCAATAATGGCAGACACTTGAAAGGCATCATTCACACTCAATCCTACATTAAAGATCATGTCACGTCCGTGGAGCACCCCCTAGAAGTAACATGGCGTACTTGACCTCTCGGAGGTCTAATACAAGCCCATAGTTATCATTCATCGCATTGACATAGTAAATTTAGCAGAAAATTTAAAAATTTTCATAGCACATCATATGCTAGAAACTTTACTTGATATATATAAAAATACCATATTACATACTTAGACCTTAAGTCTCTTTGTCATCTTAGACTCAATCAACATTAGAATACATTAGGGACACTGCCATTAAAACATAAGACATAGCTATACAATTTTTAAACATTTTACATTAAGACATGAGTAGGGAATCCTTGAAACTTAAGGACCCCTTTCCTTGAGCTTGGGAATCACATATCAAGCTCCTCAATCAAAGACATCCTTTCACCATCCATAACCTACACTTTGTGTAAAAAGTAAGAAGAATGGGATTAGTACAAGAATGCACTAAGTATGGCAACCATGCAAAAACATGCATTTAAAAAGGACATTTTCTTGAAATCATACTTCATACCTTTTTGAGTAAATCTTTATAAAACCTGTAGACACTAGCATTTATATCATTCACATACTTCATATAAACATATTTAAATGCCAAACATTACATAAGATACATATAGAATTTATGACATTTTTGAGTCACATCACAGTGAGCTCTTTTTCCCTTAACAGTGAACATTATTTCCTTTTATTCATTAACTTTCCAAGTAACCCTCTAGTGATACTTGGTGCAATGTATCACCTTAAGATCACAAAGAAAACATACATACAACCTACATAAACCAACAAATATCCTCATATAAGCATAATACATCAAAAACACATTTAAGTCAAAACCTTAGGACATTACAGTAAACTACATTTAACTTGCACATATACCAACTCCACTTCACATCAATGCATTAAAAGACCTTACTGATAATCCTACTCTAAGTCTACTAGTGCAATGTATATGTGAAGCCCCATGACCTCACACATACTTAGTAAACCTATCATAAGACCACAAGCCTTACCATCCAATTCATACATCAACAAGTAAGTGAAGACAACTTCATTCATGTCAATACAAGACCTTCATCAAATAGTCATTAGACCAACATAGTGCATATAAGGATAAAATCACATCATATAGACTCATACCATGCACATCTTCATAACAAGTAGACAAATACTACAATGTCATGCATAAAGAACATATACATAGTGACATGCATTAGAACACCTTCTTAGAACTTCCTAAGGATCTACTTGTGCAATGTCTAGATGGGTTCATTACTTCCACCTATCCTAAGTAACCTCCCTTAAGTCATTCTAGTTAGGGTCCTAGTCATTTACTTCTATTATCCATTTTACTTTAGGAAAACTATAGCCTTAACCGACATAGACCATGTGATGCTAAACATGGAATCCGGTGTCATAAAACCCCACACAAAAAAAGGGTGGTCTACCGGACAAAGTAGAACCAAACATGACATAGCTTTTTAGGTGGATTCACTAGCTAGTATCCTATTGTGGCAACATAGTTTATGGAACTTGAGGTTGTCATGGAAACATCAACTCTACACCCTTTGTTGGGTCATGAGGCTATCCACCTTATGAGGACCGTAGTGGACCCTTTCGCCTTCCCTCTTTTGGAAGGTGCCACCCCCTCATGTACAAGTTCACTCGGTGCTCATTTTTTATAAAACATAAGCTTAGGACATTTACTCCCATATGATTATTACATATTCAAGCACCTATCTAGTTTTAGAGTATTCTTGGGCACACCTTTCAAGGCCCCTCTATTAACTAGATTTTCATACATGTGTGTGAGTGTATACATATATGTGAGCAAAACTTTCACATAACACATTTAGGTCACACATGTTCATAATTCAATGCATGAGTCTATAGGCATAACCATATGAGCAATCCTTTCATATAAACCCACTAAGACACTATGCACATTCATACTTCATCATATCATATGCATCATATTCATACCATGTTCATATATTCATTTTCATGTACATAGAAACCAAACCTAGGAACTATCCTATCAAGGTACACATGTGCAATGCATAGACAAGGTCTCATACCCTTGCCCATACTAGTACACCTATCAAGTCATCCTAGTAAGGAAATACATATCATACTTCACATACATATATTTTACATGCATAGTAGTAGACACTAGTGAATATGAGAACAACCTTTCATTTAGACACTATGACCTATACTACTTGTAAGCATGCATGTAGAGTGAGGGTGTGTGTCATTGGTCAATATGATCACATAATGGCTATCAACAACATATTGAGGCATCCACCCTCTTAGGACCACAATATACATTCAAGCATAGACCACACAACACACAATAGCATAGGAGACAAGACAATCTTCATATTATAATCAAGACTCCTAACTTTAGCTATTTACACATTCATATAAGGGTACATTGGTAGGGGTCATCATTCATTAACAATTCATTAATGGCAGCACCTACACATGATATTAGCATAAACATTTACATGCTCATAACATAGTAACATAACCTAGATTCACAACTATAATAGAAGACTAGGCACAAGTTACACATAAGGTGATCATCATAATCACTCAATCATATATTAATCAATTTGACTTCAAGGACACGGTCAACACATATATAATAACAATAAAGTAAACACGTCCACCATAAGTGGATCATACCACACAATGCCATACAAGGCTTCATCAATAATTACTATAAAGAAGTAGGGAGGAAGAGTAGACCTTACCAATTCATCAACCCTTTTTGATCAACATTGATCAATACACCTTTCATCAATAATATAAGTACAGGGCAGTAACTAGTTGTACTTTAACATGAGATAATCCATGTATAAATCGTTGCAAGATAATGATACAACTAGTGCAAAACCTTACCATTGTTTAGAGAATAGATAGGCATAGATCATCAATTAATTTCCCTAGTCTTGTTTATCAATCAATATTCATCAATAATGTTCATGTAGATCAGTAGCCAAAGAAAATCATAACTTAAACGAGATACTACTACAACTGCCAACAAAACTCGAAATCACAATAAGCATGCTTCATAATAGGAATTCATGGAGGATAAATTTACATATGTTAATCCTATTCAACTATCATGAATTACTCCACATTAGATAATGACATATAATTCATAATAACATTACATCATAGGCAGTACCTAACCATAATTTTAACATAATTGGATCTTACAACAAGCATGCTAGAATCATCAATCTATAGGCTAAAGCATGTAGATCAATCTTACTAAATTTCCTTTGATTCGATCATTAAGGGTTCATAACCACAATTTATTCATAATATTAACTTAAGACAGTAGTTACAAGGATCTTTACCCAGTCGAAATCCCATAACAATGACCATAAATCCAAACTTACAGTGAACACATAGAACATATGCTAGTTTTGTTCAAATCTTCATACATGGATTCACAAGGATCCTTCATAATCAATTCATGATCAATTAACGTAAATTATAATAGTTATAGACAATTCAACATAAGAGAATCACAATTCAACCATTAACAAGTCATGATCACAAAGCCTATGAAAGGACTAAATCGATTTAGGGAAGGAACATGGGTTCATCATGCAATTGGAGTAAAATCACGTTCGAACCAACATATTATGATCAATTCATCATGATTTAACCATTAAAAATGTTTTGAGAAAGAACTCATGGCTAGATTGAAAGATTGGAAGATTGATCATAAAATCTCTTTGAAAACTTTGAGAAGAACTCTCCAAGTGAAAGGTTACTTAGAGATGAAGGATCACCATATCTTTATCTACATGAAGACCTCTAAAACTTGGTGAATAAATCATGACGATCCAAGCTCCCAGCTGTTCTTGAGCTTCAACAACAATGGAGGTTTCTAGGGAGAAAATTTTTGGAGAGAAAGGTTCAATTCGTGAGAGGGGATTTGGGAATGGGTTCTTCACGGTTTAGATGACTTATATACACCCAAAAGTAGATAAATTAACCTATTAGAGTCAGGTTAGGACATGGGGTGAATTTCCCATTCACCCCTCAAATAAAATAGACGCAGGCACCAGTTTACAGGCCACCATCGACGGAGCAATCGACTGGCCGTAGGTCAATCTACTGGCCGTCCTTTGGCTTCCGTCGATTGGTTCTTGGTCAATTTTTGGGTTGAGACCTGACCAAGATAATTACCAATCGACGAGACCTCACCTACGGGCCGTTGGTTGACCAAATGGCCGTCATTTGGTCCGTCGATTGACAAAGCCCAGGCAGTGTCTCGACCAAACTTGGGTCCTTCTTGTGGGCCCTTTTGCGGGGCCCTTTAGAGGTTGTACCCAGACGTTTCCAACGTAAATACAACCCTTAACAAGTTGTAGGCCTTCCACATAAGTTTAACCCAAAACAAACACCTGCAACTCGTCCAAACATGCAAGGCCCCATCAAGACACACACATGCATATCTCTAGGCTATCTTTTGAACGTCTTGGACGTTTGACCTCCAAACTTCTCGAAACTTCATATACTACCATTTGACATCATTATAAACCATTTTAAGACTTATTAAGCTCATTTCATACAATTTTAAGTATGAATAGACACGTGAGGCACATAGGTGACTAGTCGTCGAACGTTTTGGTCGTCCCTTGACGTTTGACTTCCAAATCACCTCAAACTTTATACACTACCTCTAAACCATATTCTAAGTCATTTTAGGACCTTAGAAACTTAAGAAAACCATGTTAGTCTCTAGACACCCTAACTCATTTTGGGGGTCTTACAGATCATGTGAGTATTAAGGAAAAACTTAATATTTCTAATATAGGCATTAAATAAATTTATAACTTCAACAAGGAGATCATGGATTATGACCTGCACTTCTTGAACTTGGGTGACGACGGTCTTACTGTCTATCATCTTATAGTCCAGAAACTTTGCCACAATGAACTTCTTTTTTTCGGCATTCTGTGTTTTGTACTTTTTTACTAAAGCATCCCAAAGTTCTTTTGAGGTTTTGACATTGCTGTACACATTGTACAAGTCATCTTGCAGGCCACTCAGAATATAATTTTTACACAAAAAATCTGAGTGTGTCCATGCTTCTATTACCAAGAATCGTTCTTCAGGCGGAGTATCATTCGACATAACATAAACATTCTCATTAATGAACCTCTGCAGACTCAACGTAGTGAGATAGAAGAACATCTTCTGCTGCCATCTCTTGAAGTCGACTCCAGAAAACTTTGCAGGTTTCTCAGCCGGCGCTAAGGCAGCAGTTGAACGATTGTGTGCAACCAATGTTGTTGCAGCACTTACTGTTCCAGCATTCACTTGACTTGAATTAGTCATTTTTCTGTCACAAAATGCAGATAATTTTAGTATTTTAAATACTAACAGTAAAGAACAAATCTTTACACAGACTGTTTCTGATTTAACGATAAAGGTTTTATGTTCTTTTACTCGTTAATCGAATGAATTTTAAAAATTCAATCAGAGTAGAAAACCATAAAGGTTTTAATCTCCAGAAACCTCAAATACAGAAACTTAGTAAATTTCTTAAGATTGTTATTAACCTGTACTTATAAGGTTAGTCAAAAAACAGAAAAAGAAATAGATGAAGTATACAGAAAAAATAATTCGAGTCCACAAAACTAGTAGTGTCTCCTTAAGAAATTTAATCCCCTCACTGTACCCGAGGTTATTAATTAATTTCTCCCAAGATGTACCTCAAATTTCTTTAACTTTAACGAACTTAAGAAACAACAACAAGTCACATAGACTCAGTCGATCTACAGTTTGATTTTGAGAGAAAATATATGCAGAGAAGGAAACAATTTTCAGTGTTTGAAAAAATGAAAAATGACTTCTTTTTATAGTCAATTTCAACAAGAAACGTGTCTGTTCAGATAAATCTGTTCAGACCCATTTTAACCAGAGAGTTGTGTCTTTTGGGAAAAAATAACAACTTTTGAGAAAATGTGTCTGTTGGAAACTAATGACTTTCGGAAAGTAACGACTTTTTGGAAAGTAACAACTTTTCGGAAAGAGTAACGACTTTTTGGAACGTTACCGTTACACGCGAATTAATTCTGTTAATTAACTAACGCTGAATTAATTTATAAGAGATAAGATTAACAAGATTTATTTGATTAACAAAAATAGATTAAATAAATTTTGTCCAAATTTATCAATCAATCACATTATTTGCCAAATCCAAATCCAAATCCTGAATCCCAAGGCCGAGCGACGACGGCGCGAGGGGGCACCTTCTTCTTAGCTCTTTAAGAAGTAAAGGAAGTGTTTCCTTATATAAGGACAACAATTTCCCTTTATTTTGCTGATATGGGAGAAATGACTTTTCATTTGCACTTTGCAAATGACTTTTCATTTTCTCTCCAAATCGGTTCTCTCACTTTTTCATATTCTCTCTTTTCCATTTCCATTCACACTTTGCTAAACCCAACAGAAAACAATGATGACCAATCTACTTACAACATAGTGTATGATGAGATTATTGTTAAATTTGACAAGATTCAAAAATGAATTAATGAGAAGATATGGTAGTTAGGAGGATAATTCTTCATTGGTAGAAAAGTCAAAGATAGCACCTTTTGTAGGTGAAATTTAGGTGAACAATAAATTGGTTTCACAAGGTAAATCTTGACATTTTGACATATTGTGATGTCATGGATGACATCAATAGGAAGAATTCACTCCTATAAATAGGTAGCTCCTAATTCATTTGTAACACACCTCTCACTTGCCTTCTCATCTCCTAAGGCATTTGTTCTTCTTTCTCTCTTGTAGTATTTCACTTGTACTCTTTTGGAGTGAAATAATTATTGGTTGGTTGTGTCTGAGGAATAGGCAAAAGAAAACAAAAGTTTGTCGAACCTCGTTAATTTCTAGTGTTCCTTTTATTGTTGTCTCATTTACTATTTATTAGCTACCTTCAGATATAGCAGTTGTGATTCAATCACTCTCTATATATTCGGCTTCCGCAACAATTATTTCTAAAGTCAATTCTACCAGCTGAATGACCCTACGGTGATGTGCCAGTGAAAGGAGTTTACAGCCAAAAATAAGTCGCATCTAGACTTGAAATGAATTACACCAAGAATGAAGTTGCTTACAAAGCGAGCCGCAATTATCACAACAGCTTGCTATTGAGGTACTCCAAACTCCTTAAACAAGGGTGTACATATTGGATTTATCTGGTCAATTTTAGAAATATTTTATTTAATATGATATGCGGTAATGTTTTTACTAAATTATGTAAGAGCACTGTTGAATTTGTTACCATTCTTATGTTTTGAGATATCAGATTTTAAGATCAGTAACTTATATTGGTATTAGTTATCTATCTATCTCTTTGTTAATATGGATCTATTTCGAATTCATCTCTGTTGCTCTAAATATGTTATATTAGTGTTAGTTATTTGTCTCTCTCTCTCTTTGTTAATATGGATCCATTTTGAATTCAACTCTGTTAGTTAGTTAGTATGATATGACCACTTACAATAGCAAAGCCAAACCAAATAATGGAAAGGCTGTCATGGATTCAAATGTGGCTGATTGTGATGACTCCGATTACTCACTCGTTACAACAGATCCATCTAAATCATCTGATGTATGGTTGATGGACTCAGCTTGTAGTTATCATATGTGTCCCAATTGGGACTGATTTTTTGATTTACAAGAAGGAGAATGTGGAGTTATTCACACTGCAAAGAATAATCCTCTTACCGCATATGGTGTTTGTTCAATCCGATTAAGGAACCATGATGGATTAAGTAGAACATTAACAGATGTTTGATATGTACCAGATTTGAAAAAAAAATCTCATTTCTGTAGGAGCCCTAGAATCAAAGGGGTTCAAAGTCATTGCAGATAATGGCGTGATGAGAATATGCTCTGATGCACTGGTGGTAATGAAGGCAATTCGAAGAAATAATAACATGTACAACTATCAAGGTAGTACAGTTATTGGGACAGCGACAACAACATCCAATGACGAGAAGGAGGCAGAAATGACCAAGCTGTGGCATATGCGCTTGGGACATGCTGGAGGGAAATCCTTGAAAACTTTATCAGATCAAGGATTGCTAAAATGAGTAAAAACTTGCAACTTGGAGTTTTGTGAGCATTGTATCAAGGGAAAGCAAACAAGGGTTAAATTTGGAACAGCTATCCATAATACTAAAGGTATTTTGGATTATGTTCATTCGGATGTTTGGGGTTCTTCCAAAACACCTTCACTAGGTGGGAAACACTATTTTGTAACCTTTGTTGATGATTTTTCTCGAAGATTGTGGGTGTATACGATGAAAACAAAAGATGAAGTTTTGGGAATTTTTCTCAAATGGAAGGCGATGATAGAAACTCAAAGTGGCAGAAAGATCAAGTGTCTTCGCACAGACAATGGTGGCGAATATAAAAATGATCTTTTTCAAAAAATTTGTGAGGAAAATGGCATCGTCAGACATTTCACCGTCAGAAATACACCACAACAGAATGGAGTGGCAGAACGCATGAACCGAACTTTGCTAGAGAAAGTTAGGTGTATGTTGTCCAATGCTGGCTTGGTCAAAGAATTTTGTGCTGAGGCAATAACATATGCGTGCCACCTCATTAATCGTCTACCATCTGCTGCTATTGGTGGGAATACACCATTTAAAAATGGTATGGAAAACCTGCTGAAGATTATGGTTCTTTATATGTATTTGGCTCAATTGCATATTATCATGTAAGAGAGTCAAAATTGGACCCAAGAGCAAAGAAAGCTTTATTTATGGGAATTACTTCTGGAGTCAAAGGATACCGTTTATGGTGTCCAGAGACAAGAAAAGTTATTTTCAGCAGGGATGTTACCTTTGATGAATCTGCCTTGACAAATAAGGTAACACTTGAAGAAGCCAAACAAATTTATGGTGCTTCAAAGCAGGTGAAGTTTGAGGGAAAGATAATTTTCCCAACACAGGGATCAAACGAGGAAACAACAGAAGATTTTCCTCTTGAAGGAGAGCCAGTCGAAGAGGAGGTTCCATCTCAAGAACCTCAACCACAACTTGAATCAATAGCAACGAGCAAGCCAAAAAGGACAATAAGAAAACCTGCTCGACTCACAGATATGGTGGCTTGTGCTAACTCAATTGCAGCCGATGACATTCCTACCACTTATAAAGACGCAGTCCAAAGTTCACAAGAAGATAAGTGAAGGAATGTCATGGATGAATAAATGCAATCTCTTCATCAGAATCATACATGGAGATTGGCCAATCTCCCAAAGGGCAAGAAAGCAATTGGGTGCAAATGGGTATTTGCAAAGAAAGAGGGATTTCCTAACCAAGAAGATGTTCGCTACAAAGCAAGATTGGTGGCCAAAGGATATGCTCAAAATGAGGGAATTGATTATAATGAGGTATTTTCTCCAGTTGTGAAACACTCCTCCATTAGAGTTTTGTTGGCTTTGGTAGCACAGTTGAATTTGGAACTAGTTCAGTTGGATGTAAAAACTGCCTTTTTACATGGAGACTTGGAAGAGGAAATCTATATGACTCAGCCAGAAGGATTCAAAATTGATGGAAAAGAAAATATGGTGTGCAAACTTGAAAAATCATTGTACGGATTGAAACAATCTTCTAGACAATGGTACAAATGATTTGACAAGTTTATGTTGCAGCAAAGGTACATAAGAAGCAAATACGATCATTGTGTGTATTTGAGCAAGCTTGAAGATAATTCCTTTATATATCTTCTCCTATATGTTGATGATATGTTGATAGCTTCTAAAAGTCAAGAGGAAATTGAGAAGCTAAAGATTCAACTAAGAAAGGAGTTTGAGATGAAGGATTTGGGTGAGGCAAAGAAGATTCTTGGCATAGAGATAAAAAGAGATAGACATTCAAAGAAACTCTATTTATCTCAGAAAGAATATTTGAAGAGAGTACTAAACCGATTCGGTATGAATGAAAAAACGAAGTCGGTTAGCACTCCGCTTGCTCCTCATTTTAAGTTTAGTGATGCTATGTCACCTAAGAATGAAGCTGAACGAGAATATATGTCAAGAGTACCATACGTGAATGCTATTGGTAGCTTGATGTATGCAATGGTTTGCATAAGGCTAGATATTTCACACGCTGTTGGAGTTGTAAGTAGGTACATGCACAATCCTGGAAAGGATCATTGGCAGGCTGTAAAATGAATTCTACGGTATATTCATAATACTGTAGATGTTGGTTTGGTTTTCGAGCAGAAAGATAGTCAATATCTTGTTGGATATTGTGACTCAGATTATGCAGGTGATTTGGACAAACGAAGATCAACTACTGGTTATGTTTTCACTATTGCAAATGCACCAGTTAGTTGGAAGTCTACTTTGCAGTCAACAGTTGCTTTATCTACCACTGAGGCAGAGTACATGGCAATTACAGAGGCTGCGAAGGAAGCAATTTGGCTTCAAGGATTGCTTAGAGAACTTGGTATTGGACAAGAAGGAATCACAATATTTTGTGATAGTCAGAGTGCTATTCAATTAGCAAAGAACCAAGTTTATCATGCAAGGACGAAGCACATTGACGTCCGATGTCATTTCATACGAGAGATCATAGAAGATGGTGGAGTCATAATGCAGAAAATTCATACTACGGATAATCCTACCGATATGTTGACAAAAGTGGTGACTGCGGTCAAGTTTCAACACTGTTTGAACTTGATCAACATTGTTGAACATTGAAGATTGAGGTTGAAGACACAATCAAAATTGTTGTTGAGAGAAAGTTGAAAATGGAGAATCTTGCCAAGGTGGAGATTTGTTAAATTTGACAAGATTCAAAAATGAATTAATGAGAAGATATGGTAGTTAGGAGGATAATTCTTCATTGGTAGAAAAGTCAAAGATAGCACCTTTTGTAGGTGAAATTTAGGTGAACAATAAATTGGTTTCACAAGGTAAATCTTGACATTTTGACATATTGTGATGTCATGGATGACATCAATAGGAAGAATTCACTCCTATAAATAGGTAGCTCCTAATTCATTTGTAACACACCTCTCACTTGCCTTCTCATCTCCTAAGGCATTTGTTCTTCTTTCTCTCTTGTAGTATTTCACTTGTACTCTTTTGGAATGAAATAAATATTGGTTGGTTGTGTCTGAGGAATAGGCAAAAGAAAACAAAAGTTTGTCGAACCTCGTTAATTTCTGGTGTTCCTTTTATTGTTGTCTCATTTACTATTTATTAGCTACCTTCAGATATAGCAGTTGTGATTCCATCACTCTCTATATATTCGGCTTCCGCAACAATTATTTCTAAAGTCAATTCTACCAGCTGAATGACCCTACGGTGATGTGCCAGTGAAAGGAGTTTACAGCCAAAAATAGGTCGCATCTAGACTTGAAATGAATTACACCAAGAATGAAGTTGCTTACAAAGCGAGCCGCAATTATCACAACAGCTTGCTATTGAGGTACTCCAAACTCCTTAAACAAGGGTGTACATATTGGATTTATCTGGTCAATTTTAGAAATATTTCATTTAATATGATATGCGGTAATGTTTTTACTAAATTCTGTAAGAGCACTGTTGAATTTGTTACCATTCTTATGTTTTGAGATATCAGATTTTTAAGATCAGTAACTTATATTGGTATTAGTTATCGGGAAAAGGCTTAAAAATGCCCTTAACCTATTAGAAATGGTTCAAAATGCCCTCCTTCCATCTATTGGTTTAGAAATGCCCTTAACGTTTTCTTTAGGTTTAAAAATGCCCTTTAGTTAACAGAAAATGTGCTATGGAATTGTACTAAACAAGTGGCCACTTTTCATTGGTCCACAATTCTTTTATCAAATAAAAAGACCCATCCAACCCAAACCTAACCCATTTTTTGCCAGAAAGCAAGTACCAAAATTAAGTTTCCATATGTATATATAGCAAAAGTTATCATCTTTTAACTTGTAATTCAACAAAAGATTCCTTGGAAACAGCCGAATAATTGCTGTCCATCACCACAAATGCTATTTACAATTAAAAAATTAAATGCATCTACACGACATTTATGTAGCAAAAACGAGGCCTGTGTTAAAATTAGCTAAATTAAGAAAGTGGGTTTTGAATTTGATGACTCCAAGATTCAAAATTGTATTTCCAATGTAATCAAATGATGAAAAGAACCCTAGATCGTCGAAATCAAAGTTGAAGCGATTTATTTGCGGATGATTTACCTCTTAATTTTTGCCAAAAAACAAGTACCAAAATTAAGTGTTCATGTGAAAACGGTTAGGTTTGGGTTGGGTGGGTCTTTTTATTTGATAAAAGAATTGTAGACCAATGAAAAGTGATCACTTGTCTAGTACAATTCCATGGCATATTTCTGTTAACTAAAGGGCATTTTTGAACCTAAAGAAAACGTTAAGGGCATTTCTAAACCAATAGATGGAAGGAGGGCATTTTTGAACCATTTCTAATAGGTTAAGGGCTTAATTTCTAATAGGTTAAGGACATTTTTAAGCCTTTTCCCATTAGTTATCTCTCTCTCTCTTTGTTAATATGGATCTATTTCGAATTCATCTCTGTTGCTCTAAATATGTTATATTAGTGTTAGTTATTTGTCTCTCTCTCTTTGTTAATATGGATCCATTTTGAATTCAACTCTGTTAGTTAGTTAGTATGATATGACCACTTACAATCATGAAACTGCAACTACTTGTATTATTTGTTTTAAGGAAAAGTAGTTGGTGAGATTGGCGAAGTTAGTGAGAGTAAGAGATTATTATTTTTGGCTTGATGCATTGTAAATCTTGTATATTTGTGTCTCAAATATTGAGTTAGATATCGATGCAGCCCTGTAGTTTTATCTTTTGTATAAGATGATGTTTCGTCGTTAGAATTTTCGCTTTGTTATGTTGTTTTGTGTATTTACTGATGTTACTGTCATGTTAGCCATAAAAGGCATGTTTTAATTTTGTTTTGTATGTTTTTGTCAGGGTCATTAGGAATTTAATTAATTGCTAGACATGAATCAATTTATGCATTCCACCGGTGACGTTTGATTTTCTTGCTATAAACAGCCGGCAAAATGGGTATTCTATCTTTCTATTTCCTCTGTTATTACTGACAGTTTCAGGTAAATGAATAGTGGCAGTTATTTGATATGTCGATTTTCTCAAGTTGAATTCATTCAGGATTACGATCACAATATAAGGATTTCTCATACTGCATGATTTCTAGCTATTGATTTGTGGTTCTTTAGCAGTCCAAATTTTCAATTAATTTCTTCTAAATTGTTCTATTCGTTTAAAAAAAAAAACAAATAACAAACTTATTGCTCTATTCGATCAGTATGTGGTATCTTTTGATGACAATATGTGTGATTCAATCCCTTAATTTCTACCGCTATTTGTATCGTGAATTCATCACTCCTCTTGCTGAATGCAGCTTAAGATTTTTATTGCCTTATGAGCTATACATGCAGGCTATATGTTGAAGTAGCAGAGGATGAGCAATATCATCAAGTAATAGATGGCATGACATAGCTGACGCTTACTTTCTCCAATGTAAAAATCTGTAAACAAGTACCTGATGAAGAGGTTGAATCTTTCTCGCAAAACTAAGGTTTTGTATTCTTGGCAATTTAGCAATCAATAAATGTGATTAACATTTATTTTTACAAATCAAAATTCTTTCTCAATTGCCACAAGCTGGTACTACAGATCCCTTTGAATTGGCATCTATACAAGCGGCCTAACAAGCACCTCTCAGGTGTCTCGAACCTGAATATCATAAATATACACAAGTTGAACTCTGATTGTCTTTGAAAGGGACATGTGAAACTTTGTAAATGGAGGTTATCAACTTTTTGCTTTTTATTTTGAAATTTTAATTACAGATGTATTATAAGCTCACTAATGCACCTTCTTTCTTGGCTTGGCTTGAATGAATGCAAAACTTTATGAACTCCCTATTAAAATAAATATCGTGACATCTTAACATCTCTGGCAGATCAATCAAGATGTGGTCAGACCAATCACTACTCACCATTCGCACGTCTTCTGTTGAAAATTGAAATTTTAAAATCAAAGGACAAATAAGTTTCCAGTTTGTTCATCCTAAACTATTTGGTGAAGAGGTTTAAATCATTCTTACGAAAATGAGGTTTTAACTTTTTGTGTTTTTGACAATTTAGCAATCAATAAATGTGATTAACATTTATATACAATCTTGCCTATTGCCATTTGGCGACTGGAAAATTATCTAGTAGCATGAATTCCTGTAGTTTAGTATTTTGTTGAATGTAGTGTAGTCCTGATAGTTTTAGGACTTAGTTTTTCATACCAATATTATGACTGCAACGCCAAAAATAGTTCAGTTCTCGAGTTGGAATAACGAATTACATCAACTTGCTGTCATAGTACTGGAAACTCCTTAGGTAAAATTATACATATAGTCTTGCAGGTTATATTGTTGCCAGAGGTCGAGATTTATATACCTGTACAAAGTAAAGACACATTCTTCAAATTTTTAGTAATGTCCTAATTTTTCTATAATATTAGCTTGAAATATCTAAAATGGAGCTATAGCTAAGTCAGAATTCATATGATCGACCCTAAACTTCAATTTGAGATTGGAACATAGTTATTCTTATCATATACATTTCGAGCTTTATGGTGTTTCCTAATGAAATTTATTCATCGCCCGATTGGCTCCGTCATTTATCAGCTAGCAGAAATTGTCAACCAAAGAAAATAGATCTCAGAAACTCGATACATGTCATCCGAAGAAAAGATTGAAGCTGGAGTTACTTCAGTGTTGCTTGAATTGACCCCTCCATTAGACAAAAAGGGGGAAAATGTTAGTTCGAAGCTGAGTTGAGATGTTAGCTCGAACTTGATATGAAGTTTTGATGATTTAACAAACTTATCGATCTAACAAGGAACCAGATCCTTGTTATTGGAAGTGCTGACAGTGAGATGAATGATAAACTCCGTGTGAGGTATATTTGTGTGCTATCATCAAAAAGGGGGAAAATGTTATATTCTAGATGTTTTGATGATCCTCACAAATGCGGGGACCTGGTCCCAGGCAGAGTTCTCTCCATGTAATACAAAATGGTGTACAACTGTAAAGCTGTCCTGTCAGTGGTAGGTGAGGCGCCAGAGCACTGAACCAATCAGAATGGAAGAGGTTGGCCTTTTCAAGAACTCACAAAGAAGTTTGCAAGGGACCTGGTCCCCGCAAGACTGCGACGTGAAAAGGACGAAAAGACAGCTGTCAAAAAGCTGCCAACTCTGAGGGGTTGGTGCACAACTTTTTATGACAGCAGGCTCTCAGCCAATAGCCTCGTCCCAAGGGTTTGTGTCCATTTGAATATAGTCTCTTCTCCAACAACACAAACATTAGTTTTTGCAACTTGAAAAAGCACATTCAAGAACTCTTGTAAAGGCTCAGAAAATCAAGAACAAGAAATATTCAAGAACAACAGAATCTCAAGCGTACATTGTGTAGTTGTTTAGGAATACTTTCTTCTGATCTTACATTGTAAACTGATCCTATAATTGTAAAGGAATCAGTGTGGTCTGATCTGAAATTCTAAGTTAGTTGGTTGAACTGATTTAGTGGGCAACCTGTTTGTTGCTTAGAAAATTCTAAATTATTAGAAGGTTAGTGGTTTAGTGGGCAGTCTGTTAGATTGCTTAGAAAATCCTAAGTTGTCTAGAGTGATAGCTTAATGGGTAGAGTAACATCTACTTAGGCTCATCAAGCAATAGTGCTATTGCTTGATAGTGAGATTAAAAACTTTTTCTCACATTTTGTGTAATCGGTTTCCTTTTGCTTGTGAAGATTAGTGAAACTATTTTTGAAAATCCTGTGAGACAAGTCGTGGTTTTACTCCCTTGAGCAAGGAGGTTTCCACGTAAAACTTCTTCTGTCCTTAAACTGCATTCTGTTACTGAAACTTTTGTTTAGTGAGTCAAGGGACCTGGTCCATTGACTGAGTGTGGGAGCACAGATTCTAACAAGTGGTATCAGAGCAGGTGCTCTCTAGCTGGCTAACACCAAGAGAGATTCCTGTAGAAGAATGGTTGCTCCACTGAACAGAAATAAAGAAGCGTCAAAGAAGGAGGTAAAGAAAGACAAGTCTCTATGTCTCAAGGTGTCATTAGGTAGAACTTCTGATGAAGATGATGAAATGACATACCTTCCAAGAAGGTTTCAGAAATTGGTAAGCAAACATGGAGGTTTTCGAAAGACAAGGAACTCAAACAGAACTGTAAATTCTAACTACCTATGTCATAAGTGTGGAAAGCCAGGGCATTTCATCAAAGATTGCCCCATGCACGAGGTTGAAACCAAAGAGTATCCAAGACCTGAAGGTGAAAAAGATAGAAGGAGGGACCTGGTACCTAAGAGGAAAGCCAGAAAAGTTGTAGCTGACTACGTAGTGAAGAAAGATCTTGCTGCATGGGGAGACTCTTCAAGTGAGTCAGGAGATTCAGATTGTTCCGAAGATGCATCCATGCTGGTGATTCAAGACGAGGCTAACGTATTCAATGGGATGTTTGCTCTCATGGCTAAGTCAGATGAAGACGATGATGAAGATAAGGTAACTCTTCTTGACTTTAAGCAAAACTTGAATACGTACTCTATTAAAAGGTAGAGAACGTTAGCAAATGTCTTGATTGACTCTGTTATAGAATTAACTACTGAAAAGGACTCTATGAACAGTAGTTTTGATGGTCTAAATGAAGAAAAGGAAGTAATGGCAGTTCAGATGTCTGTTCTTGAGGAACAAGTAATGGTTCTTGAATCCGAAAAACTGGAACTTAAGGAGCAACTGGATTTGATGATTGAGAAATCTGGTAAAATGAAGGGGAAAGCTACTAATCTGCAGGCAGAGTTAGAAAGCCATTTAAACACGGCTGAAACCAGACTTGCCTTAGCCCTGGAAAGAAATGATCACATAGAGAGGGACCTGGTCCGTCTTAAGGAGGAACTTCAAGTATCCTTAAAATGGACCAGCTCCACCAAACTGCTATCTAATGTTACAAGTCAAAGCAACTATAATAAAAAGGGGTTAGGAAGTTTGAACATTACTCCTCCTTACAACCCCCACAACAAATATGTGTTTGTCTCAGACAATTTACTGTGTCTTAACTGTGGTCGAAACGGCCATCTGAAAGGAGATTGTCGTGCCTGGAAACCTTCACAAGAAAATTTCTCTGTCTATTCTAAGCAGAAAAGGACTCAGCTAAGGGGACCAGGTCCTACTGGCAAAAATCCGAGACAAGAAACTGCTAGAAACAAAGAACTTGCTCCAGTTCGTAGGGTCTCAAACTTGAAGAAGACAAAGTTGCCACACTGGGCAAAAAGCACTCCTATTACACCTTTGTCACCTTATTGGGAACTCAGATTGAAGTGGGTTCCCAAATCTAACAACTAATGTTGTTGAAGGTGAGTGAAGGAAGTAGCAGCACGTGTTGGTACATGGATAGTGGCTGCTCAATGCACATGACTGGAAATACCAAAAACTTCCTTTCACTCAAGGCACTTCAAGGAGGAGGTGTCAATTTTTGGCAATGGCAAAAGAGGGCGATTCTGACTTCCAGAAAAAGGAAAAACATGCATGCGGCAGAACTAGAAATAACTCATGGAGATGATCTGACATGCCTAAGTGCTCAAAGTGAAAGTGTTGCATTCCGGCACATGAGACTAGGTCATGTGAGATCTTCTCTACTGAAATTTCTAGGGACCTGGTCCGTGGTCTGCCAGTAAAGTGTGTGATGCATGTGTCAAAGGAAAACAAACCAGATCTTCATTTAAATCAAAGAAGTAGGCTCTTAGTCTTTCAAAGAACTTTTGACAGAAGTGTTGAATACTACATGGTATGTGACCAAAATGATGATATTAAGAAGTTTGATCTCAATATTGATGAAAGAATAGTTGTGGTATACTCTTCCTCCAGTAAAGCTTATCAGGGGTATACTAAAAAAAAAAAGATCATGTCTTTGTTGATGAGTTTGGAAGGTTTTAGAAGTTGCAAAGAAAGAAGTTTCTGAGATGGAAGGGTTGCTTCAGAATAGAGAGAGGTCTAAATAGTGAGCTTGCTGAAGAACATTCTCTTCATGAATCCAGCAATCTCAAGGAAGCTGATGCAGATAATTAACGTGATGAGGGACCCGGTACTCTAGACAGTGATGTACAAAGATGATGCAGTTCAAACTGATAATGTGTATGTTGAAGGTGAGAATGAAGAAACTTATCAAGCTCAGTTTGCAAGAAGCAATGTATGACAACTGTATTCCCAACAAGCTGATATGTTGTTCAAATTCCTCTTCAACAATGACTTCAAAAAGAGGTAAAATTGTCAAAACCCCTCATTTTTGAAATCACAAGAAAATGAATTGTTGATCATTCAAGTGTATATCGATGAAGTCATCTTTGGAGCTACCTTTTGAATTATTGTGTGAAGAGTTTGCCGCATTCATGGTAGTGGGTTCTAAATAAGCACGATTAGAGATTTCTTCTTAGAGTTACAGATTCAGCAAAACTCTAAAGGTACCCTCGATTGTCTTGAAAGTACATCAATGAGCTGCTCAAAAAGCTTAACATACTTGAAGTCATGACAACGTTAAAAAAAAGGGTAATGTCATCATGAAGTTTCGGAAAATGGATGATCAAGTGGTGACATCTTCACCCTAGGCCTAAGTAAGGACCATCTTGTCAAGAATATGTATGTACTCATAGTGACTTAGCTCAAGGGAAAAAGATAGCACAGCGTGGTCAGGGCAACTGCTGTCTGAACAAAGGAAGGGACCTGGTGCCTGTTCAAAGAAGTTGCTGAAAAAGCTTTATGTTTTGGGTGCCTAGACTATTCATACTTTCGTAGGCACTAACTTGAAGAGGGAAGCAGATGAACCGGTTTCAAAGACTCATGTACAAAGAAATCACTGTTAAGACTGCTTGTAGAATCTGAAGATATTTTAAGAAGACAGGGGACCTGGTCCTATTCTGTCCATCGGGAGACTTTTTGATTTGGAGCACATGGTGATGTTGATTATGCTGGGTTTTAAGCTGATGGAAAGAGTACCTCAAGAGTAGATTATGCTATATGCTGATCTTTCACTCATGGAAAATTAAAAGGTAAGATTCAATTGCTTTTTCATCAACTAAGGCAATAAATGTAGCAAGTGCAGCTTGATGGAATCAACTCTTGTAAGCCAAGCAGCAGTCTGAAGCTCTTAAAAATTTGGCTGAAATAATCAAGCTGATGATGTAAATGCTAAAATCTTCTTGAATGGATCCTGCCTGAAGCAATCAACTCTTTCATGACTATGCAAAGGGAGCAGGTATCCTTGCTTTTCAGTTATGTATGTTTTAGCAAGTTCAGTTTCATACCTTTTATAGGTATACACACATGGAAAATGGGCTGAAGGAAAAGAGAGGTCAGGACAGATCTAGGCAATGACATTCAAACTACAGAGAGGGACCTGGTCCTCTCTCGAAGGTTAGCACTCTTAACATTGCAGTTTGAGTTACGCATGAGAACCTTGAAATTGCCACATGTCTGTCATTCGTATCTGACTGTTGTACCATCTTTTGAGTGCCAAAATGATACCTCACTTTCACCTTCTTTATATTCCATATTTCTTACTATTTCCCCAGAAAAAAAACAAGTTACCTTCCAAATATCAGGGTGTTTCGAAATTATCTTTTCTCTTGTTTCCAAACACACTTCAAATTGTTAACCTCTTTATTCTTGTTGAAGAATTCTCTGATGAAAATGTTTTAAGTGTGAAGAGGGATCTGGTCCTCCATGAAAAATGAAGAAGTGGAAAAGATGATGTTCATAAAGGGAGAAGTTGATATTATGAGAAGAGGGATCTGGTCCTCAATTGTTGATCTATTCATCTTGGACGCCTTGAGTTGTTTGTTTGACCAATCTTTCTGTTATGAGAAACTCAGGCTGGTGTTGGAAGCTATGACAGCTTCTCGTGTTAACTAGAATGGCAAAATGGGTTGTCTAAAAGTCCAGCTTCTGAAACAACATTATCCGAGGGACCAGGTGCCAAAAATTAAAAATAAAAATAAAAATTGACAGCTCTTAAAATTCAAGAAACAGGTTGGGCTGCACAACATGCTGAATGTTAAGAGATGATTCTGAAAATCTTATGCTAAGAGATATGCTCTATTAATTCTTTTCTTTCAATCCCTTGCCTCTAAGTCAATCCCTCTCTTCCTATCTCTCTATGTCAGTCCTCATTACTCTTTTTGGGCATTGCTTTGGTTTTCATTTGTAATCATATTTGCAATGCTTTAATGGCTGATCTTTTGTTTATGGATGAAAATTGTCTTGTTCCTACTGACTTGTCTCATTACTTTATGCCTTTTTACTCATGCTCAGTGTTGCCCAAGTGGCCATGAATTTACTGGAACTATATTTCTGTCAACTTGGTTTACTGCTTTAACCCTTTTTTATGATGTCAAAAGGGGGAAAGTTGTTAAGGTAAGGTATGAGATCAATGGTGTTATAACTGCTTGAAGAAGACATGGTGTTATAACTGCTTGAAGAATACATGGTCACATCGATAGGGGGAATCAATTGTAGCTACTTGAAGAGATATGTTCATGCTGACAGGGGGAATAAATTCTTGCTACCTGACGAGAACCTGGTCCTGCCGATAGGGGGAAGAAGATGTTTGTCATCATCAAAAGGGGGAAAATGCTATGCTGATGTTTTGATGATTTGACAAACTTCGGGGATGATTAAACTCCAGTTACCCTAAGAATTCTTGTTGATAGGGGGAACTGGTGAATATGATTGCCAACATCAAAAAGAGGGAAAAGCTATATTGATGTTTTGATGATTTGACAAACTGTGGAGATGATTCAACTCCAGTTACCCCAAGAATTCTTGTTGATAGGGGGAACTGGTGAATAAGTATGTTATCATCAAAAAGGGGGAAAATGTTAGTTCGAAGCTGAGTTGAGATGTTAGCTCGAACTTGATATGAAGTTTTGATGATTTAACAAACTTATCGATCTAACAAGGAACCAGATCCTTGTTATTGGAAGTGCTGACAGTGAGATGAATGATAAACTCCGTGTGAGGTATATTTGTGTGCTATCATCAAAAAGGGGGAAAATGTTATATTCTAGATGTTTTGATGATCCTCACAAATGCGGGGACCTAGTCCCAGGCAGAGTTCTCTCCATCTAATACAAAATGGTGTACAACTGTAAAGCTGTCCTGTCAGTGGTAGGTGAGGCGCCAGAGCACTGAACCAATCAGAATGGAAGAGGTTGGCCTTTTCAAGAACTCACAAAGAAGTTTGCAAGGGACCTGGTCCCGCAAGACTGCGACGTGAAAAGGACGAAAAGACAGCTGTCAAAAAGCTGCCAACTCTGAGGGGTTGGTGCACAACTTTTTATGACAGCAGGCTCTCAGCCAATAGCCTCGTCCCAAGGGTTTGTGTCCATTTGAATATAGTCTCTTCTCCAACAACACAAACATTAGTTTTTGCAACTTGAAAAAGCACATTCAAGAACTCTTGTAAAGGCTCAGAAAATCAAGAACAAGAAATATTCAAGAACAACAGAATCTCAAGCGTACATTGTGTAGTTGTTTAGGAATACTTTCTTCTGATCTTACATTGTAAACTGATCCTAGAACTGTAAAGGAATCAGTGTGGTCTGATCTGAAATTCTAAGTTAGTTGGTTGAACTGATTTAGTGGGCAACCTGTTTGTTGCTTAGAAAATTCTAAATCATTAGAAGGTTAGTGGTTTAGTGGGCAGTCTGTTAGATTGCTTAGAAAATCCTAAGTTGTCTAGAGTGATAGCTTAGTGGGTAGAGTAACATCTACTTAGGCTCATCAAGCAATAGTGCTATTGCTTGATAGTGAGATTAAAAACTTTTTCTCACATTTTGTGTAATCGGTTTCCTGTTGCTTGTGAAGATTAGTGAAACTATTTTTGAAAATCCTGTGAGACAGGTCGTGGTTTTACTCCCTTGAGCAAGGAGGTTTCCACGTAAAACTTCTTGTGTCCTTAAACTGCATTCTGTTACTGAAACTTTTGTTTAGTGAGTCAAGGGACCTGGTCCATTGACTGAGTGTGGGAGCACAGATTCTAACAGCGTGCATCGAGAATACGGACAAACCATCATTCCTTCCTGATTCCATTTTCTGACGTGCAGGTCATGCAGCAAATAAGAGACATATGACTAAACTTATATCATTAGAACAATACCCAAATATACACATTAGTACACCTTCTTCCTTCCAAGCTTCATCTTTTTATTACAGGTACTTTGATGCTATAGATAACAGTTGGAGTAAGACAATTACGCAGCATTTCATTGCACTTCCCCCAAAAAAAGTGTTCAACCCCATCTACAAATCAACCTAAAAACAACATATTATATCTCCTTTTATAAATTTACGATACTACTTTGCTCATGTTGGCCCGGGCCAATTGTCTAGTACTATATAGAAGAGTCTAGGGAAGCAGTTGTTCGTCAACATGCTTGCTTCCCTTGCCAGGGGCAATATGAACACTTTCCTTAATATTTTCTTAATATCATTCTTTAAGTAAGTTTGTTTTAGAACTACACTTTCTTAATATAGGACATAAAGCCCTTCCAATATTTTCCTTTCTCAGCCGCAATAATGGTCCAATTTCCCAAGCAGGTAGACCAATCTTTTTCTCCCTTTTTACTCTATTTGTTACTAATAGTTGTAATATACATGGATCCCACTTTAAAACACGAATTACTTTATTTGTTATTTTTTTAAAAATTGTTTAGAGTGAAAAAATAATGAATATTGGAAATTTATATTTCTTTAAAAAAGTTATATAAATAATAATATAACATAATAATTAACAACATAAATATCAAAAGGTTATTAAAAAGTTCGATTGACTCTCGAAATTCTATTGATACAACATAAAATGAGTTAAATGATAAATATATATTATTTGAAAATGACGTAAAAATTATTATAAAATCACAATAATTAATAATTATAAAATAATAAAAATACATAAAAAAAAATAACGAATTCTAAAAAATCTATCAATGCCGCATAAATTGAACCATGAAAAGTAATATTTATATTATTTGAAAATTATGTTAAAAAAATACTATAAATTACAATAATTTAAAACTTAATATATGTAAAAGACATTTAAAAAGTGGTTAACCTCCGAAACACTAGATCAAGTGTGATTTAATAAAATTAGTAGGCTAAAGCTAACTTCTAACAAGAGGTCTTAATTTTGTCAATTTGTATTTACGGTGTAATATGTAATATTTTTATAAGGTATACTATTTTTAAATTTATAATAAAAATCTGATACTAATAATGTTACTAGTGTTATTACAAGTTAATAAGTTATCCATGTGTATGTGTATGTAATATATTACTTTAGATCTTGTTGCATAAGAAACTTTATCTAATAATATGGTGATTTGAATAATTTAATGAGATAAATGTCAAAAATACATCTAAACTATTCAATTTTTTTTTAATTTTATATCTAAACTATCACTTTTTAGTTTGAAAAACACACCTCAGTGGTGTGTGTAATGCACTCTCTCTTTTATATGAAAAAACTTTGACACATGTCATTTCACATAGATAAAATATTTTATTTTAGATAAAAATTAAATAATAAAAAATTAATATTAATTAAAAATTAAAAATTACTATCCAAGTAAAAAATTAATTATCTTTAAAAAAAATTATTTATAAAATATTTTTAAAATTTTCATATTTCATATTCCATCCTCCCCCCTCCCCCCCTCTCCCCTTCTCCCGATAGAAATTGATATTATTTTATTTTAAAAAATCTACCCCATCCTGTTTAATTTTTTGCTTCTAATTTTTATTTTTTTACGTTTTTCTTATTTTGTGTTAGATATGCACGTACATATATTTTTAGAAAAAAAATTCTACTAGTGTATCGAATATAACATAAACAACTAAAAAATATAAAGAGTCTTGTGGCGGCAAGTAAAACTATTTTCGATATGTATATCTAAACACTTGGGAAAAAAATTGAAAGCGGAGGGTTAAGTGGGATGGGTAGAATTATATTTTTAAGTAAAATAAAATAATATCTAAATTAGTATTTGAGGAGGGGAAGGAGATGAAGTAAAAAATGAAATACTTTTATAAAAGAAATTCAAACAAAATAAAAAACTTTAAAAAATGGTGTGGGGTGAGAAAAATATTTTACATTTTATTTTAGAAAGAAAATATTATTTTTTATAATAGTTTTTAAATTTTTAATTTAACTAATACTAATAATTTATTTATTTTTTGTCAAGCTTGAATATTTTGTCCATGTGGAGTATGATGTGGAAATTCATTAAAATAAAAGAGAGAGTGTATTACACATACCATTATGAAAGTAGTATAAAAGAGAGAGGTGTGTTTCTCAAACTAAAAGTGATAGTTTAGGTATGAAACTCAAACTTTCAATAGGTAAGGTATGAAACTCAAAAAAAAGGTATAGTTTAGATGTGTTTTTGTCACTTATCTCTAATTTAATTCTAAAACCTAAAATATTTTTATTAAAAAAAACTTTTACTTATTTTTTGAAAGATTTTGCACTCTTTTTTCTTGCAAATTTCAATATTTCTTTCCTTTTTAACAATTTCTTAAATTTAGTTATATTTTCACATAAAATGCTTAATACCATAAAATTAAATGACATTTTTGATACATTTTATATACCATTAATATGAATATAATTCTAAATAGAAAAAAGAAATATTCGTTGGAGGATAAATTTAGCAGTTGCAATTCATTTCAATTGCCACAAGAATGTACAATTATTAGGGACAAATGTTCGATTGCCATATATAAATATTTGGTTTTTTCAAGTTGATTAGAGGTAAATATCGGGTTGCTATTACAAACCTTTTTTATTGGGTTTAGTGCTCAAGATTTGAAAGTCTTTCTTACTTTGTATAATTTCATATAAATTAAGAGTTAATACCGTATATGGTTACTCAACTATGCACTCTTCTTTTAGAAAGTCGCTCAACTTTCAATTTTAACTCAAAAATCACTATGCACTTCTCTCTCAGAAAGTCACTCAACTTTGAATTTTAACTCAAAAATCACTCAATCATCCCCTTTTTTCCTCAGAAAATCACTCAATCTATTAAATTATTTCTTAATTAAAATTAACTATATTAATTATTTATATAACAAACCAAAATTTTTTAAAAAAATAATACAAAAATATCATTTAAACCATTTAGTTATCCATCCACCTAACTAGACCCATTAAAAATAGGGCAACTTTCACATATAGCAAATATAAAATTCATATTTGTATGCTATAGCAAAGTTTGCATAATTGCACTCCATAGCAAACATATAAATGTATAATTCGCTATACATATACAATTGAAGTGAATTGAATAAAACGAAGTGTATAAAACGAGAAAGAGAAAGAGACTTGGGCAGAGAATTGTATAAAAACAAATTGTATAATTATAAATGTATAGAACGATTATATACAATATGAATTTGTATAAAATGAGAAAGAGAGAAAGGCAAAAGAGACTTGGGCAGGGAATATACAATTGAATCGAATTGTATAAAACGAGAAAGAGAGAAATTATATACAATTTGAATTTGTATAAAACGCGAAAGAGAGAAAGGCAAAAGAAATTGGGCAGGGGAGTATTTTTATTGTATAATTATAAGTGTATAGGACGAAAATATATGTATTTGCATGTGTATATACAATTTTCTCTCGCTTTATATAAATAGAAGAGCAATTTATACATTTCGCTTCTGTCTGTATAAGCGAGAGAGGCGAGGGTGACGAGCGAGATTAGGGAGAGTGGCGAGCGAGATCTGAAAGAGTGGAGAGAGGGGAACAAAAATATATGTATTTATACAATTTCCTCTGCTTTATACAAGTAGAAACAGATTTTATACACTTGTGTTTGTATAAAAGGGAGAGGAAGCGAGCGAGATATGGAGCGAGAGAGGAGAGTGGCGAGCGAGAGTTTGAGGGAGAGAGGTAACTGGCAAAACGTTTGCTACGGGACACAATTAAATCAAAGGGTGGTTATAGCAATTAATTTGATTTATTAGTTTGTCATTATATACAATTTTCCGTTGAAAATATAATATGACCCACTTTATTTTGCCCTTAATCCTAAATTATTTCCTTTCTTTCTCCTCTACTTTTTATTTTTCTTTCTCCATTGTTGGTGCTTCTGCTAGATATCACATATTAAAAGGCTATCAAACATATTTTGTTATCTATAATCTTAACTAGAAGGCTAGCCTACCCCACCAGGCTAACCCATACAGGCTTCGACATTTTACAGGTCAGGCCGGCTAGCCCATTTTTTATGGGGGCAAAAAAACGACCGGCCCAACCCACAAGTACATGGGCTACAGGCTTGCCAGGGCAGCCCACTTTTCAAAAAAAATTATATTATTTTTAGAATTATTAAATTAAATTATAAATTATAATTTAAAAATATAGTCATAAATATCGACAAAAGAAAATTACATGATGTTAACGTACTACTTTTTAATCAAATCCACAAATAAAATTGTCTTTATAATATTTATTAAGTTTTTTTTCAAGTAAAAATCTAAATATCTAAATAGACATATTAACCTAATCGTTTTGAGTTTGGGCTCTCTTTAATTTTAAATTTTAATATTGTATTATATATTTTAATTAATTTTTATTGGCTCACATGCCGGGTCTACCGATATTTCTCAAGCCCCACAAATCAGCAGATGACTACAATAATCATAGTCCAGCCCTATTAAATTCCGGATTAGGCCAGTCCGGCCTAACAGACCTAGCCCATATTGACGGCTCTAGTCTTAAACGTCATTTGCCTTGAAACTAAGGAGACCCTTTAATTACATCTTCCTTAACAAATAATTCTCACAACACTTGGACCAAAGAGACATGTAAAAGCAAGTTCAATTACTAAGTCTCTAGTGAGATACTGGTTCATATGATTCTCCCAACCAAAAAACTATAAATTACAAGTTAAAAAAAGCTTAATATGGGCCAAAACAGAGAACTTTGTTTATTATAAATTAAATTTTAAATGAATTATCTTCTTACAAATGAGATATGTATGCACTTTTTACTTTATGAAGTAAGTTAATGAATTTACTAAGAGTGTTGTGTAGGATGCATTTGTGTTCGGATTGGAAGAAGAGGCACCAACAATGGAGAAAGAAAAAGAAAAATGTAGAGTAACTGAGGAGAAGAGGGAATAATTTAGGATTAAAAGCAAAATAAAATGAGTCATACTATATTTTTGAATGGATCGAATTAGGTGGATGGATCATGGTTTAAACGGTATTTTTTATTTTTTAAAATTTTGGTTTGTTATATAAACAATTAATGTCAGTAAATTTTAATTAAAAATAATTTAATAGATTAAGTGACTTTTTGAGGGAAGATGATATAGTTGAGTGACTTTTGAGTTAAAATTCAAAGTTGAGTGACTTTCTGAGAGAGAAGTGCATAGTTAAGTGATTTTTGAGTTAAAATTAAAAGATAAGTGACTTTTTAAGAGAAGAGTGCATAGTTAAATAACCATATGAGATATTAACTCTATTAATCAAATTAGACAATAAATTAAAACCTAAAGAGTACTGTCATAAAAAAAATGATATTCTTAGACTTTGTATATGCATGGGCATATTTTTGTCACAATGCAAACCACCAGGCTGTGAGTGCACATACTCACCATCTAGGTAGGAGAACCTTTATTACTATTTACTTGTCACTTTTGACTTGACACTTTTATTAAAAAAGTAATTATTGATCTAAATACTTTATTATATTACCATTACTAATTAATATTTAGTACTAGTCTTGAAAATGATATGGAGAATAATATTTAATGTCAGGGGTAAAATATAAAAAAAATAAACGATAATATTTTTGATATGTGAAAAGTGACAGATAAAAATAAAAATTTATTTTAAAAAACTTTTACATATAGCAAACATCTATTTCAATAAAAACGACATGGAAATAAGAATGAAAAAGTATGCACGAAAAATAAAAATTTAAACATATTTTTACATTTTTTTTTAAAAAACACTAACGATGGAAATAGAAGAGATAGATTCCTTTTTATTTAGTCAAATGTCATAATTATAGTGTTGGGATTTATGTGTGCTCCCTAGACCTGATTATTCTCTTTCTTTTCTTTTTGGGGGATTATTTTTTAATCTATTTGTTAATGTATATTAAAGTTTTAATTAAATTTAAATTTGTATTTAAAATTTTTATATTAATGAGTAAAACATTTTTTAAAGTAAACCTCATACTCGTAAGAATTCAAATTTAAGACATCAATTAAAGATAATATATATTTTACCATTCCACCATCATTTTTATTAATTAGACCTATTTATTCTCTGAATTACTTTTGACCTTTATATCAAACATAAATAAATTTAAAAATATTTATAATTTAGCAAAACACCCCCTAAGTTGTGTTTATAGTAAGAGCAAGTTACATATACAATGTATAGGAAAATCTAAAGCAAATATTATGGATTCAATTAAACAATTTTTTTTTAATTCAAACAATATAATTGTGTGCTATTTATCCCTAAAAAATGTATACCTATGATAAAATCACAACTATTCCAAAATTTAATGATCTTAAAGTTTTAATTCTATTTTTCCTTTGACTAGTACTTGAGGTCATGTGTTTAGATCCTAGATTAAATTTTCCTTTGTGGACAATTAGGTTGTGAGATTAGCATCATGAATTAGATGGAATAACACTAATGTTAAATTATTATTAAAAAGTGGATATAGTGGACACATCATATGTAATAATTAATTTTAAATGGCCTGACCAAATTCCATGTTCGAATGTGCCCACTAATCCCCGGAACATTAGGGAAATAAAGAAATTAGTTGACTACTTGAGTATTATTTTCCTTTCCGTAGTTTGATCTTGGAACAAGTTATTTAGAGATTTATTATTTTAATAAGATATTTCATCAGATTTATGAGATAATTTATTTCATCAATTGTGTATAAATAGTGAAATAAATAATTTAAACATTACCTAATATCTTTAATCAAAAACAGAATAAATAATTCTGAAATTGTTATACATTATATCTTACGCCAAAATATAACATAATGAGAGTGACAAATGACAATCCGATAATGATCGTCCAACTCAGTCCCATTTGTTTGATCAAATCAAATTACAATAATAAAGAATTATTAGGCTATCTGTCTTTTGGAGCTGGTTATAATTGATTATTGATTTTATATGTTTGAAGTTAATAATAAAATTAAGCCTATTATAAGTTTTTAAATCTATTTCTCCGTTCTATATTAGTTGTTCATTTATCATTTTACTGCTTAAGAAATCATAAATAAAAAAATTAATAATACTAATTCATTCTTTAAAAACTTCTTAAGAATTTTACCGTGAACATTTTAAAAAGAAAAAATTGATTGCACCAGTAATATAGAAAAAGTAATTAATATTTTCTTGATTTAATAATATAAACCACTAATATGAGATAGTTATTTTTAATATAATGATCAACTAATATGAAACGAAGAAAGTTATAAGCATTGAAAATTTATGAGAATTTGCAAGATGTATTCTAGTTGGAACTCTACAATAAGTATTCGATTTCAGTTAAATTTCTTCAATACTACTCTAACCTTAAACCCTAACTTATGCATATTATATTCCCTTAAAGATCAAATCCGAATCATCTTATTTCGAAAAATATATCACTTAAATCATAGAGAAATCTTATGAGAAAAAGAAAAAAAATTGTACCCACACTATTATCAATAAAATATACTTGTTTCGTCGTATGTTATTTATGTCAAAATTTATTGCAAACATGAGTATTCAGTAAAATATTCTTCCGACATTACCCTTCAATTGGCGCCAAAACCATTCAGCCTCCGGTGGAACATTGAGGGTAATATTGTAAAAGAAAAGAGTTGCAGATACCCGGCAGGCAGAATGAAGAAGCTCCACGTGGCAGCTGAGGATTTAATGCTCTTTGTCTCAATATGTGACCTGAAACGTAAATTGGGAGGAAGAGTAATAGTACTTAGTATCTATTCCATTTGAATGAGAATAATATTGCTCTTTTCACTAAACCAATAATATCATAGCCTTTTAGCAAATTAAATCGAAATGTTTGACGCATTGTTAAAAAGCAAGTTCTATACCAAATGGTGAGAATGTCAACTCTTTAATTTTCTTGACTTATTTGAAACTGAAGCGTAATAGTAGTATACTCAGCATGATCAATTTTGTGTGTGTTTTGTTTGGTTCAGCAAGTCTACAATCAAACAGACAAAGAGGCGAATCGAGATGATCAGGAAAAAAAGAGATGCTATGCTGAAATATTTGAAGAATGATATGGCTGACCTTATTAAATCTGGAGCTGATATCAATGCCTATAGCAGGGTAATTTTCTTTTTCTTATACTTCGTTTCGAGTCTTAGCTGAAATTAAGTACTTGTCTTTGAAAATGGAACGCACACACACTTAATAATCGAACGATTAATAGATTCTGATGTAAAAGTTGTACTGATGTAACAGGCAGATGGCCTTCTAGTTGAGCTCAATATCTCGAGCTGTTACGATTTATTGGAACAATACTGTTTGCATATCTCGAGTCACCTCGCTACCATGAGTAAACAGAGGTACATAGTGTTAAATAGTGAGGTGAAATGGCCTATTGAGAAATAGGACTAATTAATTAATCACCTATTTTCTGTGTGACTGTTTGTTTATAGGGAGTGCCCGGAGGAATGCAGAGAAGCTGTATCGACTTTGATGTTTTCAGCAGCAAGACTATCTGATCTACCAGAATTACGCGAACTGAGAGATATATTTAATGAAAGATATGGAAATTCCCTTGAATGTTTTGTGAATAAAGAGGTAGTTACTCATAAGGCATAACATAATTTCACATGGAACGCGTTTTCCCTCTAAACGTATACATATTCGTTCTTGACAGATTGTTAGTAAGCTTAAGTCTCAACCGTCTACAAAGGATATGAAGCTTCAGTTGATGCGAGATATAGCAGTAGAATCTGGTGTAAGATGGAATTCAAAGGCTTTGGAACATAAGCTATCGAAACCACAGATAGCTGTACAAGTAAGCCTTCTATACAATTACATTGAAACATTGCAGTCATCACAAACAAGACGTGCTCGTGACAATGTCAGTGTATAGAAGTTAAACGATTCTTACCTAGTAAGTGTAGAGTAATGTGGAGAATCGAAAGGAGTTCCTTTGTCCTTTTGTTGGCCTTCAGATATTCTGGCTTCGATTTCATGTGTAGATGTTTAAAAACAAGTTTTTAGTTATCACAAAGTTCTGCTTCTGTATATACTCTAGTTTCACTTTATACATATCTTTCACAGGACTCGCTGAAGAGTCATAATAATGAAGAGCACAAATTGCAGAAGAAAATCGATGAATCAGTTCAGAGGAAAGACCATCAAAAGGCTAAGATTAATCATGAGAATGCAAGGACACATACGACTTCTAAGACGAAAAGGGAGAATCATTCATCTCATGGGAGAAAAGAAGTCCCTGACGATGTACGTAGCTTGAGGGAGAGTGATAAACAGAAAAGAGATATTATAAATCGCGCATCCAACAGATATTTAGATGACAAGACTCCAGTAAAAGATACTAAAGCGGATATTATTGGAAAAAATGGGCAACGGAATGATCCAAAGATCATTAGACGTGTTTCTGAAGAAAAATCTGATGACAATACACCATTCTACTATAGACCAATTCAACCTAGTTACAACAAGTCCAGAGCCTGCATTGTTAAAACCAGTTCAGATGCATCTCCTACCGTCTCCACAGGGGAGACACACGGACATACAGAGATGAATCAGAGGGGAGTAACGATTGTTAAAGAAGAAGATAGTTGTGTAAATGATACAATACAGAAGCTAAAACCGAAATCAGTTAGGACACGAATGCAGCCAATGCATGATTGTGAGGAGGACTTGGATAGAAGATTGAGACACGGAAAACATGGGATAAAAATTGCAAGTGGAGATCATGTTGATCAACGCGATGAAGAGGAAAAGATGATGGATAGGCTTCTAATGCACTATACTAGGAAACATGCTTCTAAAACTGAAATTAAAACACCAAAACCAGTTGTTAAATTAGCTGAAGTTGAGAACAATGAAGTATCAAGGAAGAGATCGATTCGTGTTGAATTGAAACAAGCAGGCCCTCCAGTGATACTTCGAGAAGGAGACACTCAAGCAAATCGCGATATGTTGAGTCCAAACGGGCATATACATCCCAAGCTGCCAGATTACGATGACTTTGTCACTCGACTGGCAGCTGTCAAAGGAAACTAATTAAAAGAATAACTTTGTAGTCAATTAGATGGAATTAACCATTGTACCACTCTAGCATACTAAACTAGAATCGTTAGAAGAAATTAAAGCATCGATGATATTACTACAGTTGTGGAGAAGACAAATTATTATCAAATAAACCACTTGTATACTGTACTATAGTTACACTAGAGTGTCTACACAAGTTAAATGTCGATGAAATTGTATTTTGTTAGTGGTTCTTGTGCGTATCAAAGATATAGCGCGATACATTCACAACTTGAAAATAACTTGTCTTACTAAGTTTAATCTGATGAGTTTTAGAATATATGTACATAAATTAGTATAGGTCTGGTAAAATTAGAAAAAAAGAGAACTTCAGATTAATACAAAAGAACTTTTGGAATTAAAATAATTTCTAAATGCTATGCATTTCTATATATATCTTTTTTGATGTGGAAGGAACAACTGAAGCTCGACACATAGGACAATCCTTTTTTCTCAACAACCACTGTTTGTTGGGAAAATGCGGACAAACACAAAAAATATATATGGTAAAAGTAATAGAAATAAAATGGGAAAATAATGACACCAAGAATTTTACGTGAAAACCCTTCTAAATAAGGGAAAAAACACGGGCCAAGAGGAGCAACTGATATCACTATAGTAAGGAATTTTATACTGTGTAGTCACGAATACAATACTCAAAGTGACTACTATACACTCAAAAGGAACAACACTCTTTTGGTTTCCACCTTACTAAAATATAGCTCACACTCTATTTTTCTTCACAGACTATTTTCTTGTATAGTCTATGGAATACCTCACTTTGCTCTCAAAATGGTTTTTCTCTCTAACTTGGTGTGTTCTACAAATGAGCAAGAATGCGCTATTTATAGAAGGATAAAATCATGCCTATGTCACTAATGACATAGGTAAATATAGCAAAGTCAAGAATGGTTGCAAATCTTACCAATTTGCCAACTACCAAATCTTTTATTTTCAACTCCAATTACTATTCCTTTTTAACAATTGCTTGTAGCAATTGAATAGCTAAAGTTGACCAAAAAATGGGTTGGACTCAACAAATCTCCCCCTCCAGTCCCATTTACTAGAAGAAGGTATCTTCATCTTCTTTAGAGAGAGCTCATACCCACAAGTTCTTTGCATAACTCAAACTTGTCTTTCGATATCGTCTTGGTTAGCATATCTGCAGGATTATCACTTGTGTGGATCTTTTTGATGTGAAATGATTCACTCTCCACTTCCTCACGAATCCAATGATATCTAACGTCGTTGTGTTTTGTCCTTGCATGGTACATGGAGTTCTTGCTCAAGTCTATTGCACTCTGGCTGTCACAATAGACAATATACTCCATCTGATTCAAACCAAGCTCTTGAAGAAATTGCTTTAGCCATATCATCTCCTTGCCGGCTTCAGTAGCCGCAATATACTCAGCTTCAGTTGTAGATAGTGCAACACACTTCTGCAACTTTGACTGCCATGATATAGCTCCCCCTGAAAAAGTAAACAAATATCCAGTAGTGGATTTTCTATTATCAAGGTCACCTGTCATATCAGAATTTGTATAGCCTTTCAAGATTGGATTTGATGCTCCAAAACACAAACATTCATCTGAGCTTCCTCTAAGATACCTGAGTATCCACTTCACAGCTTCCCAATGCTCTTTTCTCAGATTTACGAGAAATCTGCTCACAACACCAACTGCGTGAGCAATATCAGGTCTAGTGCACACCATTGCATACATTAGACTTCCAACGACGGAGGAATATCGGACTTTGGCCATGCTCTCTTTTTCCTTCCTAGATGTAGGACACATCTTCTTGCTCAACTTCATATGACCAGCAAGAGGTGTACTAACAGGCTTAGCATTCTTCATATTGAAGCGCTCTAGTATACGTTCAATGTACTTCTTCTGGGACAAAGAAATCTTCCTTTTATCTCTGAGACGAGTAATTCTCATGCCCAAAATTTGCTTGGCATGACCCAAGTCTTTCATAGAAAAAGACTTACACAACTCTTTCTTCAGCTCGTCAATCTTGGAAGTATTCTTGCCCACAATCAATATATCATCCACATACAACAGGAGGATGATAAAATCATTGTCAAAAATTTTTTGTACAAATACGCAATGATCTGAAGAAGTCTTCTTATAGCCTTGCTCCCCCATAACAGATTCAAACTTCTTGTACCACTGACTGGGAGCTTGTTTTAGGCCATAAAGACTCTTTTTGAGTTTGCACACAAAATTTTCGTTACTTTCTACTTTGAAGCCCTCAGGTTGTTCCATATAAATCTCTTCTTCTAGGTCACCGTGAAGGAAAGCCGTCTTCACATCCATTTGCTCAATCTCTAAATTAAGACTAGCAGCCAAACCTACAACTGTGCGAATCGAGGACATTTTCACAACAGGAGAAAATATTTTGTCAAAGTCAATACCCTTCCTTTGACCGAATCCCTTAACAACCAATCTAGCTTTGTACCTGGGCTTCAAGTTGTGTTCTTCAACTTTAACTTTGAACACCCACTTGTTCTTCAAAGCTCTCATGCCCTTAGGCAATTTTACCAACTCATAATGTGGTTCTCATGCAAAGACTTCATCTCATCTTGCATGACTTCAATCCATTGATCCTTGTGCTCATCTTCCATTGCCTCCTCATAACATTCAGGTTCTCCCCCGTCAGTGAGTAACACATACTCATTGGATGAATAACAAGAGAAAGAAAACTGCTGTCTTGTAGACCTCCGAAGCGGAATATTTGATTCTTCCACAACTTCATGAGCAACAGGATCATCAATAACAATATCATTGTTATTATCAACATCAACATGTTGATTCAATACGTGATTCTGGGCGTCACCATGATTATCAAGCCCAACAACATCATGCACATTTGTGTGAGGAACGTCATCATGATGAACTATACCATCAAAACTTGAAGATTCTACCTTCTCCGCTTTGTCAATATCTTCAATTGTTTGATTCTCCATGAAAATAATATCACGGCTTCTCACAAGTTTCTTTTCAATTGGATCATATAGCCTGTAGCCAAATTCATCTAGGCCATATCCAATGAAGATGCATTGCCTTGTCTTGGCATCTAACTTTGACCTCTCATCTTTCGACACATGTACAAAAGCTTTGCAACCAAATACTCTCAGATGGTCATAGAAACATCCTTTCCATATCAAACACTATTTGGTACATCACTTTGCAAAGCAACAGCAGGAGATAGATTAATAACATGTGCAGCGGTCAATAAACCCTCACCCCAAAATGAGTTCGGCAACTTTGCTTCAGAAAGCAAACATCTAACTCTTTCCATCAAGGTCCTGTTCATCCTCTCAGCCAAACCATTAAGATGAGGAGTCTTGGGAGGAGTCTTCTGGTGTCTAATACCTTGATGCTTGCAGTATTCGTCAAATGGTCCACAATATTCACCACCATTATCAGTACGAATGCATTTCAGTTTCTTTCCAGTTTCTCTTTCAACTGAAGCCTGAAACAGCTTGAAGACACCTAACACTTGGTCTTTAGTCTTCAAGACATAGACCCAAAGTTTTCTCGAGCAATCATCAATGAAAGTGACAAAGTAGAGTGCACCACCTAATGTCTTTGTCTTCATTGGACCACATAAATCAGAGTGCACCAACTCAAGCAACTCTGTCTTTCTCGAATGGGGGTAGGACTTAAAGGAAACTCTATTTTGTTTACCAGCCAAGCAGTGCTCACACTTTTCTAATTTAGCACTTTGGAAATTTGACAATAATTTCTTCTTGGCTAAAACATTAAGTCCTTTCTCGCTGATGTGGCTAAGCCTCTTGTGCCATAATGTTGAAGAGCTATCGCTCTCAACCGCATTCACCATATCAACACAAGCAGAGGTCGTAGTCCAGTATAGACCACGATGTTTGTTACCACGAGCCACAACCAAGGAACCCTTGATGAGCTTCCATTTTCCATCACTGTTGGTACTAACATATCCTTCATCATCTAAAACACCAACAAAAATTAGGTGCAGACGAACATCAGGAGCATGTTTCACATTGTTCAAAACTAGTTTAGTTCCAATACTAGTTTCCAAACAAATTGTACCAATACCAACCACCCTAGAAACAGTCTCATTACCCATACTCAAGGTTCCAAAATCACCAGGAGTATAGGAAGAGAAAAAATCCTTCTTTGATGTCACATGAGATGCGGCACCAGTGTACACAACCCAACTTGACTCATCACAAGCAATATTTATCATGTTTGCGTCAAGAACAGTAACAAGATCTTCGGTGGTGACGGTGGCTAGGCAATTTTCATTGCCATCTTCTTTAGTTTCCTCTTTGTTTTTGTTCTCCCTCTTCAACTTCCTGCAGAACTTCTTCGTGTGCCCTTTCATACCACAATGATAGCACTCAATATCCTTAAGTCTGCCTCTGGATTTGCTCTTATTTTGTTCTCTATTCTGAGAACCACGAGTTTTGTTTCTCCCCCTTGGGCCAGTTATCAGGACATCCGACGAAGAGGAAACTTGAGTTTTTCTTCTCATCTCTTCGTTCGAGACACTACTCTTGGCGGAATCCATAGAGATCACACCATCCGGAGTAGAATTTGACAATGACGTTCTAAATGTTTCCCAAGAGTCTGGTAGGGAACAAAGTAGAAGCAATCCTTGAATTTCTTCATCAAATTTGATGCCCATAGCAGATAATTGGTTCATGATCGCCTGAAAATTATTCAGATGGTCTGTCATCGGAGAACCATCATGATACTTCAAACTCAACATCTGCTTTATTGAGAATATTTTGTTGTTGCCAGTCTTCCGAGCATACAAACTTTCAAGATGCTCCCATAGGGTTCGAGCATGTGTTTCCCCAGAAATATGGTTCAACACATTATCGTCGACCCATTGCCTAATGAATCCATAAACTTGTCTGTGCAACAGATTCCACTCTTCATCTGTTTTATTATCAAGCTTTACAGTGGTAAATACTGGTTTGTAAAAATTCTTAACATAAAGCAGATCTTCCATTTTTCCCTTTCAAATGGCATAATTAACACCATTCAAAGTAACCATTCTACTTGTGTTGGCTTCCATTGTTTTTCCCAAAAATATAGTTATCGCAAATTAAAGTAAATCTTTTCTGATGTGGAAGTTCAGACTGTGCTGCAACCACAGAGCATACTCAGATAAAACCTTGGCTCTGATACCAGTTTGTTAGGAAAACGCGGACAAACACAAAAAATATATATGGTAAAAGTAATGGAAATAAAATGGGAAAATAATGACACCAAGAATTTTACGTGGAAACCCTTCTAAATAAGGGAAAAACCACGGGCCAAGAGGAGCAACTGATATCACTATAGTAAGGAATTTTACACTGTGTAGTCACGAATACAATACTCAAAGTGACTACTATACACTTAAAAGGAACAACACTCTTTTGGTTTCCACCTTACTAAAATATAGCTCACACTCTATTTTTCTTCACAGACTATTTTCTTGTATAGTCTATGGAATACCTCACTTTGCTCTCAAAATGGTTTTTCTCTCTAACTTGGTGTGTTCTACAAATGAGCAAGAATGCTCTATTTATAAAAGGATAAAACCATGCCTATGTCACTAATGACATAGGTAAATATAGCAAAGTCAAGAATGGTTGCAAATCTTACTAATTTGCCAACCACCAAATCTTTTATTTTCAACTCCAATTACTATTCCTTTTTAACAATTGCTTGTAGCAATTGAATAGCTAAAGTTGATCAAAAAAATGGGATGGACTCAACAGTTTGATGCAGCCTGCGTGATATTCATGTTCGCATCCAAGTGTTCCAACGATCTCTTCATGTTCAAATTCCATATGACATATGGCACAAATTTCTTCAGTTTCCTCTGGATTAATATTTACTCCGGTCTTTAGGTACAACAATATGATGAGTTCTTGTCATTATAGAGTCCTCCTCCTTTTGATTATCAATTGGCAGATTTATCCAATTTTGATAATCTGACCTCAAGAGTCTATCTATCCAATAGCGATCACTCAAATTAGTAATATTTATTCCACTCTCCATAATTATAATGAGACTTTTTTTAATTGTTGAAAGGAAAAATCAAGTTATAATAAGTTCTCAAAACAATAAAATATTTATAGAGATGCACATGATATTTCCTACTTTTTTAATAAGTTGTATTCCTAATTTTGTTTGAAATGGGATTTATGGATATGACCGGTATTAGTTCCATTTATGGTAATATTACTATTATTAAATCTATTTAGCAAGTAATAGTAATAATATTATTATTTGCTAAATAGGTTTAATATCATAAACCTTTTGTTTTTGGCAACTTAGAGTTCAAAGAACAACAACAATATCTAAAAAAAAAATCTCTTCGGATTTTCCCTTTCAAAAATGCAAACATTAACGTAATTAACGAGCGGCCTGCGTCTCTTATAAGATGTTGGTGTAATACCACAAAATACAATAAATTACAGTGAAATAAAATAACATAAATCAATAAACAAATCTTTAGGCTGAGGCGCGGAGATATCTCGCTCTCTATAAGGAGATTCAAGTCCACTGCGGTATAATCTACACCGGTTCGGCAGTATCACTCCTGACTTGTCCACTCGAAGATACAATAACCCAACAACGTCGTATAACTCAAACAACCCGAATTAGTTGAAGAGTTAAAAAGTTCCACAAAAGAACACCTTCTTCAACATATAATTACCCTCTTTTGTATATAAAGTGGATACAGTTGAACATTTAGAATATTATTCTTTGTCTCAACTCTCTCTTTCACTACTACACATTAAAATATTATTTCACTCTTCTCATCTTTTTTTGACTAACACTCTATCTCATATTCGTTGGATACTTCACAAGAGGAAGAAACACCACTATTAATAGGTCAAAAAGTCTTTCATATAATTAATGTGCAGAATGAAGGATAGCAATGTGGATAGATACATGTGATAGATGTTACATAAGTTACAAGACATTAATGGTCATATAAGTTTCAAGAAACTAATAATAATTAATGAGAGTTACAAGAGCTAATGGTCATATAAGTTACAACAACCAATAATCATCTTCTACCACAATTTATGTCCACTAACATATGCACTTAATATTTTATTTTAATAATAAAATGGATATACTCCAGCATAAGAGAATATGTTGTTACCCCTCTTTTTGGTGCACTTGTTTGATGAGCTAAGTCTAAGAACCATATAAATCAAAACCTAGCATGAGACCTAAAAAAGCAAGGTTGAAATTTTTTTCATGTATTTGACGTAACTAGTAGAGCTAATGAATGATCCTTTCATCTATGCAGTTCCAAGTTCAAATATGTACGATTAAGTTCCAAAGAACGGAACTTTTGCAACCAACTTTTTCGTAGACGTTCACTTGCATCACATACACTTTACAATAACTTTTTCGTAGACGTCACTTGCATTACATACACTTTACAATAACTTTTTCGTAGAAGTTCACTTGCATCACATACACAACTTGAACCGTATTTCCAAAAAATGAAACTTTTATAACAGTTTTTTCATAGACGTTCACTTGCATCATATGCATAACTTTAAAATGTGTAATAAGGTCACTTGTGAAACTTTTATAAATTTTGCCATCAAGGATGGAACACTCATCCTCAAACAACTTTTGCAATCCCTTAATCACTACACTAAATCTTCAACTTGTGTTAAGATGTATCAACACTTGCATATATATTCAGTAAATCAAATTTTGACCTTTATATAATGTAATTTTCGACGAAGGGGTATCGCTTGACACCACTTGCCTTAGGGTAGCTCCACCCCTGGCAATAAGGTCACAATTGAAAAAATAACAGCGTAAGGTAACCACTAGTATCGAAAGTTGTTTGACTTTGAAATAGGGGCAGATTTACGTTGAACGAAGGGGTTCAACCGAATTCTCTTCGTTGAAAAGTTACACTGTATGTGTGCGCGAGTGTGCATGCGTGCGTGTGTGTAATTAAATTTTTAATTTACGTGTATATATACATTATTGAACCCCTTGAACAAATAGCAAATGCGTAGCTCAGTGGCATTAGGGGTTCAGGAATTCGCTCTTGTGTTCACGAGGTTGCGTGTTCGAATTCGGGCAGAGGCATTTACTTGTGGATATTATTTATGTGATTAATTTTTTGTGAACCCCCTTAATAAAAATCCCTCCTCTACCACTGCTTTGGAAGTCTTCACCGTAACCAAACTGTATCGTTACCAAAACCACATTGATACTTTGTTTATAACTTTTTCAAGTCATATAA